>CM026404.1:59601724-59634935 GCA_014843695.1 Archivesica marissinica
AAATATTTTCGCCAATTCACAATATTTAGCGCCAGTATTTTTTTGTGTCGCAATGTTATATAATTATGCGAGTACAGTAATTGGTAAATTTAGTTATATTTGCAAGATTGACCAGTTCTTATGCAAAATTTACAATAATGTTGGCAATGTGCAGATTAATCGATCGTTTTATGGTTTCCTACTGTTATCAGATATGCATACATTGTTTGTATATACTTCTACTCTACTTTCATAGCATATCATTCTTCCAGCCAATGAGAGACATTGCTTGTGTTTCTATTACCTCCCTTGACAGATAAAGTCTGATTTATCCTGAAATGTATATTGGTCCTTTCAGTTGGAATCCTTTGTTTTTACTGTTGTTTTATAACCAGGTGTGGTAGGATAAATTTAAATTTATCAAAGTGCCATTAATTGATAATCAACTTTTACAGTAAACTATCCATTGGATATCTGTATTTAATAATTTAATAAATATAAGATGAATGGATAGCATATTGTGCAAAGGAAACAACAATAAAAACAGAGGAAACCAATTAAGACGACCTATATACTTTTCAAATGTTTGATTATTCAAATGATTAGCAGAGCAAAAGAATCTAGTTTACTGTACAGCATTATGTATAAGCTGTTATATTTTCATGTCCAGCTGGCAGCGGCGTATGCCCAGGCTATGTTACGTACAAGAAGGTATGAAAGAAAACTTGGAACAAGAAGACATAGAAACAGAAAACGAAGACGTGCTGAAAGTAAGGCATTCCTCTTTATAAACATGACAATATGACAAAGTCTTGGAAATCGTGATAGCGCTGTGGTAGCGCTTTCACTTCAGATGTGAGAGGGCCGGAGTTTATGCCCAGCTGTTGCGATTGTGCCCTGGAGCAAGGCACTTAAGCAAGGCACTTAAATTCCACATTGCCTCTTCTCTCTTCCTCATCGCGATGGATTTCATCAGGAATGAGGTCTCGAGAGTGATTTAGCTAATATTGTATGAACTTGTTTCGCAATTGAGCTAAAATAAATTTGTAGGAACTAATTGACAAAGAGTTGCATCTTACCAAAGATTGTCTAAATCTCCTGGGAGTTATGGAGGTTTGTTCAAGATATTCATGATGTGTTTCAGAATTGGAGCAGGCTGGTTAGGGTATTCCTGTTGATTTTGTTGCAGGATGGGAGTGGTGGAGAGGTTGGTTCAAGTTATTCATGTTGATATTGTTTCAGAATTGGAGCGGCTTATGTTAGTATGGAATATTCATGTTGATTATGTTTCAGGATGGGAGCGGCGGAGGTTGGTTCAAGGTATTCATGTTGATTATGTTTCAGGACGGGAGCGGCGGAGGTTGGTTCAAGGTATTCATGTTGATTATGTTTCAGGACGGGAGCGGCGGAGGTTGGTTCAAGGTATTCATGTTGATTATGTTTCAGGACGGGAGCGGCGGAGGTTGGTTCAAGGTATTCATGTTGATTATGTTTCAGGACGGGAGCGGCGGAGGTTGGTTCAAGGTATTCATGTTGATTATGTTTCAGGACGGGAGCGGCGGAGGTTGGTTCAAGGTATTCATGTTGATTATGTTTCAGGACGGGAGCGGCGGAGGTTGGTTCAAGGTATTCCCTGAAGATTCTGGCGAGGAACAGGAAGAGAATGAAGATGAGGAACCTCCGATCACCGAGAGAAATATCTCCGAGCGAAACAACCAAATGTCACAGAAACTTGATCAGGCACCATCTAGAACTGCAAGCGATGAAGTGATCAAAATAGTTGTAGAGAAGGAAGGAAAGCATGATGTGAAATCAACGAAACGTACAGGGCTGGCAGCCCTCGCAAGGACCAATACTGACAGTACAGCAAGGACTAATACTGAAAGTAGTGCCGTATGTGTTATGGATGAGAATGTAGATAAATCCAGCTTTAATGTAGATAATGGTGACGAAGAAGCGGAAGAGAAGTCACGGTCTCCATCACCTTCGTCTCAACAACCAAAGTATAATGTAGTAGACCTTCTTCAGAATGGACATACTCTCAGGTATATCATTGTGTAATATTGCACGCAGAAATCTAAATTGCATTATATATATGGTAAGTGTATATTCTGTACTAAACAGATACAGGAAAGTAGGTGTAGGTATTGCCACACATTTTGATATTGCAACATATTCTGATATTTCACTTTATATAGCAACATATTCCGCTATTTCACTGATATTGCAACATATTCCGCTATTTCACTGATATTGCAACATATTCCACTATTCACTGATATTGCAACATATTCCAATATTTAACTGATATTGCAACATATTCCAATATTTTACTAGATATTGCAACATATATTCGATATTTTACTTGATATTGCAACATATTCCAATATTTCACTGATATTGCAACATATTCCAATATTTTACTAGATATTGCAACATATTTCGATATTTTACTTGATATTGCAACATATTCCAATATTTTACTGATATTGCAACATATTCCAATATTTTACTAGATATTGCAACATATTCCAATATTTTACTAGATATTGCAACATATTCCGATATTTCACTTGATATTGCAACATATTCCAATATTTTACTAGATATTGCAACATATTCCATATTTTACTTGATATTGCAACATATTCCAATATTTCACTTGATATTGCAACATATTCCAATATTTTACTAGATATTGCAACATATTCCAATATTTTATTTGATATTGCAACATATTCCAATATTTTACTTGATATTGCAACATATTCCAATATTTCACTTGATATTGCAACATATTCCAATATTTCACTAGATATTGCAACATATTCCGATATTTCACTTGATATTGCAACATATTCCGATATTTTATTTGATATTGCAACATATTCCAATATTTTACTTGATATTGCAACATATTCCAATATTTTATTTGATATTGCAACATATTCCAATATTTTACTTGATATTGCAACATATTCCAATATTTCACTTGATATTGCAACATATTCCAATATTTCACTAGATATTGCAACATATTCCGATATTTCACTTGATATTGCAACATATTCCGATATTTTATTTGATATTGCAACATATTCCAATATTTTACTTGATATTGCAACATATTCCAATATTTTATTTGATATTGCAACATATTCCAATATTTTACTTGATATTGCAACATATTCCAATATTTCACTTGATATTGCAACATATTCCAATATTTCACTAGATATTGCAACATATTCCGATATTTTATTTGATATTGCAACATATTCCAATATTTTACTTGATATTGCAACATATTCCAATATTTTACTTGATATTGCAACATATTCCAATATTTCACTTGATATTGCAACATATTCCAATATTTTACTAGATATTGCAACATATTCCGATATTTTATTTGATATTGCAACATATTCCAATATTTTACTAGATATTGTAACATATTCCGATATTTTATTTGATATTGCAACATATTCTGATATTTTACTTGATATTGCAACATATTCCAATATTTTACTTGATATTGCAACATATTCCAATATTTTACTAGATATTGCAACATATTCCGATATTTTATTTGATATTGCAACATATTCTGATATTTTACTAGATATTGCAACATATTCCAATATTTTACTAGATATTGCAACATATTCCAATATTTTACTTGATATTGCAACATATTCCAATATTTTACTAGATATTGCAACATATTCCAATATTTTACTTGATATTGCAACATATTCCAATATTTTACTAGATATTGCAACATATTCTGATATTTTACTAGATATTGCAACATATTCCAATATTTTACTAGATATTGCAACATATTCCAATATTTTACTAGATATTGCAACATATTCCGATATTTTACTTGATACTGCAACATATTCCAATATTTTACTTGATATTGCAACATATTCCGATATTTTACTTGATATTGCAACATATTCCAATATTTTACTAGATATTGCAACATATTCCAATATTTTACTAGATATTGCAACATATTCCAATATTTTACTTGATATTGCAACATATTCTGATATTTTACTAGATATTGCAACATATTCCAATATTTTACTAGATATTGCAACATATTCCAATATTTTACTAGATATTGCAACATATTCCAATATTTTACTTGATACTGCAACATATTCCGATATTTTACTTGATATTGCAACATATTCCAATATTTTACTTGATATTGCAACATGTTAAAATATCATTATTTTACTGTATGTTCCAATGAAGAAAACAAGTGTGAAATACACATTACTTTAAATGAAACTGGTAAAATTAAAGGTAAATCAACTAATTTCGACATGGTTTAGTATCGTCAAGAATTTAACAACTGAAAATTATAATTTTGAATGTAGACAAAAGGCTCGCTTAATAGCACAATAGTCACCCTCTATTAATAAGAAATACATCTTGTATTGCAACAAAAACTGTAGAAAATCTATGTTCTAAGTTTTATTATAAATAACTCAATATAATTATAATATTAAGTTTATACAAATTTTTTTTAGGCCTGAAACAAGTTCTACAACTTATATTAATCACTCTCAAGACCTCATTCCTGATGGAATTCATCGCCATGAGGGAGAGAGAAGAGGCATTGTAGAATTTAGATACTTGCCTAAGGGCACAATCGTAACGGCTCCAACGGGGCTCGAACCTCGGGCCTTTCGCACCTGGAGCGAGCACGCTCCCACTGCGCTATCACGACTTCCAGTAAAATTATAATATGGTTATAAAATGTTGATATTTTCAGTAAAGTTCAAGCAAGAACAGCATTTGCAATGTATCTGGTTAGAGTACAACAGAGGCTTATGACAGACTGTAACAGCATGACACAGGATGATGTGGATGGTCTAAATGAACAAATGGTAACCAGTCCAATTCCTCTTCAAGTTCAATGTAATGTCTCTTTCCTTCGTTATTGTTATATTCTAAGTAAGTAATTATTACCAAAAACCAATATGAAGAACAACCTTGGCTTCAATTTATTTGTCACCCCCGCCCCGGCACCGTGGAAACAAACGTCTTCATGTCATAATTACGACCAATGACAATTATATGTTTTATTATCACAACAGTGACTACAAGCAGGGGGGAAACTACAGTATGTACAACCAAAGTAATTTATTTAATTCTTTACAGGATCTTGTCTTGAGATTTTTGAAGCGTGCGGCTGTCAATCTGCAGCAGACGTTTAAGGTCGTTGTACCAAGTAGGAAACTGCCCTTGAACGATCGACGGAGAATCCTTGCCAAACAGCTTGGCGATTTCGTGCATATATACAATAAGGTTTGTATCTTAAGCAACCAATATCATAACTCAACCTGTTTCATGTAGCTACATACTGTGTTTGTAGGTGATGGATGTTGGAGAAGCAGTCTACCTATTGGGAAGTCTAAATATTTTGTGACATAAAATTTATAATCAACAGTTTTCTATTTGTTGTATAAAAGTAATTGCTTCATTACCACACCTTACTTACTTAATCCTCTTCATGCTGGGATGCACATGAAACCGCTACCAGAGTTTGCCAATGTGCCCAGTCCCATGCCTGTACCTGGCCCCAGCCCCCAGCTCCACTTATCCACCCTCACCTCTTTCTCAACAGATCTTCTCCAAATTTCCTTTGGTCGGCCTATCTTTCTCAGTTCAATTGTCGTCACAGCATAGCAACTGTGGAGATGGATGGCCGACTCATTCATTTAGAGTACATCATGGTCGATCCAGCGGATTACTGTCTCTACCAACAACACATTGCTATTCTTCAACACCTCAATAGTTTGTATGGATGACATTTCCAAATGTGTATTATTGATACATTCTTCATTTACACCTTGTGTCTCGTCTTCATTTTAAATTTTGTTTGTAATTCAGCAAGTAATTTTTACTTGCCTCATTTTAAATTTTGGATTGTAATTCAGCAAGTAATTTATGCTTGCCTCATTTTAAATTTTGATTGTAATTCAGCAAGTAATTTATGCTGGCCTCATTTTAAATTTTGATTGTAATTCAGCAAGTAATTTATGCTGGCCTCATTTGAAATTTTGATTGTAATTCAGCAAGTAATTTATGCTGGCCTCATTTGAAATTTTGTTTGTAATTCAGCAAGTAATTTATGCTGGCCTCATTCTAAATTTTGTTTGTAATTCAGCAAGTAAGTTATACTGGCCTTAATGCCCATCGCTCCATAGCAAATTGCCCATATGAGGAGACCTCCATATGAGGAGGTCCATAGCATTATCACTGTATTGATAACAAATAATCAATTGATTACTGGCCGTATATGCCTTCATTCAGTTTATCGGAAAATATTAGCCAATTTACACCTGTCCTCTTATAACCAATATTACTGAGTAAAGCATTCATAATAATTTTATGATCAATGTTAAGTTTTTCAAACATTAAAGTCTCTTTCTTGGTGATATTAATTTCATAAAGATGTGGAAAGTATTTCTATGATAAAATGGATAGTTATAATTGAAGAACACCTTACTTTGAAAGACAAATGTCCAATTTTGTTAATAGTAATTTGTTCTGTCAATATATAACATTATTACCATATTTAGCTATGTATAGTGCGCACATTTCTTACTGAAATCCTCATCCATTTTATCTACTGCGCATTATACACCAGTACAGACATCAGGACATTTTTTTCCGGACCAAAATTGACCAATATTTCATGAAATTCGACCCAAACGGGCCCACAGTCATTCTATAATTTGTTATATTCGACAAACGTTATAAACTAGCTATTAAAACCAGTTGCCGATAGTCTATATAAATAAATGAAATGAATAAGACCACAAAATTAACATATATTGCGTTTATTTTGGCAAACTTTGAAGAATTTAATTGAAATTACTAAATGCATAAAAAATGGCAATTTGATAACATCACGTGGTTTTATCGTATGTAATATTTCCCGTACTTTTCGCGTACTTCTCCGCATAAAGCGACGCTGCCTTCGTACGATATCATAGAGGTAAAGAAACTTTGTAATTATAGTTTATTTGATTTAATATACCGTATGTTTTTAAATACGACATGATTAAAGACACGATGTGTTGGTTATTTTTACGGGAAATATTTACTATGTACAAATGCATTGCATTAAAAAAAAAACTTATTTTGGTTGCAGTATTTCAATTGTTTGTAGCGATAATTAATTTCGACAAACCATTCACAATGGGTCCCAGTTAATTAGGTAGGCTACAGGTGTTGAGAAGTTTGAGCATCTGCTGACATGTTTGAGAACGTGTTGAGATGTTTGAGAACGATATGTAATTTTCATGAAATCATGCCTGAGTGCGTTACCGTTCGTCAATGAGGTATCTCGAGTGATTAATATAAGTTGTAAAAATCACGGAGCACAATTTTTAGCGATTCTTGAGAAATGTTAAATTTTGACTTGGAAAATTGCGTTTTTCACGTGCGCTGTATACATCGGAACTCAGTTTTCCCCCCGATTTTCGTGCCAAATCGTGGGTGCGCATTATACACGATAGCGCACTATACATAGCTAAATACGATACACAAAGTCATGTTCAAAATTTAGCATATATAAACTAACAAACATTTCGCAGCAGAGATGGCAGAAAAACTTGATTAAGTGGAGATCCCACTATTGTACTTGCCATCCATACTCACCCATAAGATGATCTCGTCTATAAGATGATCTCGCCTATAAGATGATCTCGCCTATAAGATGATCTCGCCTATAAGATGATCTCGCCTATAAGATGATCTCGCCTATAAGATGATCTCGTCTATAAGATGATCTCGCCTATAAGATGATCTCGCCTATAAGATGATCTCGCCTATAAGATGATCTCGCCTATAAGATGATCTCGCCTATAAGATGATCTCACCTATAAGATGATCTCACCTATAAGATGATCTCGCCTATAAGATGATCTCGCCTATAAGATGCCCTCGCCTATAAGATGATCTCGCCTATAAGATGATCTCGCCTATAAGATGATCTCGCCTATAAGATGATCTCGTCTATAAGATGCCCTCGTCTATAAGATGATCTCGTCTATAAGATGATCTCGCCTATAAGATGATCTCGCCTATAAGATGCCCTCGTCTATAAGATGATCTCGTCTATAAGATGATCTCGTCTATAAGATGCCCTCGTCTATAAGATGATCTCGTCTATAAGATGATCTCGCCTATAAGATGATCTCGCCTATAAGATGCCCTCATCTATAAGATGATCTCGTCTATAAGATGATCTCGTCTATAAGATGATCTTGCTTATAAGATGATCTCGTCTATAAGATGATCTCGCCTATAAGATGATCTCGCCTATAAGATGATCTCACATATAAGATGATCTCGCCTATATGGTGATCTCGCCTATAAGATGATCTTGCCTATATGGTGATCTCGCCTATAAGATGATCTCGCCTATATGGTGATCTCGCCTATAAGATGATCTCGCCTATATGGTGATCTCGCCTATAAGATGATCTCGCCTATATGGTGATCTCGCCTATAAGATGATCTCGCCTATAAAATGATCTGGCCTATAAGATGATCTGGCCTATAAGATGATCTGGCCTATAAGATGCCCTCGTCTATAAGATGATCTCGTCTATAAGATGATCTCGCCTATAAGATGATCTCGTCTATAAGATGATCTCGCCTATAAGATGATCTCGCCTATAAGATGATCTCGCCTATAAGATGATCTCGCCTATAAGATGATCTCACATATAAGATGATCTCGCCTATATGGTGATCTCGCCTATAAGATGATCTCGCCTATATGGTGATCTCGCCTATTAGATGATCTCGCCTATATGGTGATCTCGCCTATAAGATGATCTCGCCTATAAGATGATCTCGCCTATAAGATGATCTCGCCTATAAGATGATCTGGCCTATAAGATGATCTCGCCTATAAGATGATCTGGCCTATAAGATGATCTCGCCTATAAGATGATCTCGCCTATAAGATGATCTCACATATAAGATGATCTCGCCTATATGGTGATCTCGCCTATAAGATGATCTTGCCTATATGGTGATCTCGCCTATAAGATGATCTCGCCTATATGGTGATCTCGCCTATAAGATGATCTCGCCTATATGGTGATCTCGCCTATAAGATGATCTCGCCTATATGGTGATCTCGCCTATAAGATGATCTCGCCTATAAAATGATCTGGCCTATAAGATGATCTGGCCTATAAGATGATCTCGCCTATAAGATGATCTCGTCTATAAGATGATCTCGCCTATAAGATGATCTCGCCTATAAGATGATCTCGTCTATAAGATGATCTCGCCTATAAGATGATCTCGCCTATAAGATGCCCTCGTCTATAAGATGATCTGGCCTATAAGATGATCTGGCCTATAAGATGCCCTCGTCTATAAGATGATCTCGTCTATAAGATGATCTCGCCTATAAGATGATCTCGTCTATAAGATGATCTCGCCTATAAGATGATCTCGCCTATAAGATGATCTCGCCTATAAGATGATCTCGCCTATAAGATGATCTCACATATAAGATGATCTCGCCTATATGGTGATCTCGCCTATAAGATGATCTCGCCTATATGGTGATCTCGCCTATAAGATGATCTCGCCTATATGGTGATCTCGCCTATAAGATGATCTCGCCTATATGGTGATCTGGCCTATAAGATGATCTGGCCTATAAGATGATCTGGCCTATAAGATGATCTCGCCTATAAGATGATCTCGTCTATAAGATGATCTCGCCTATAAGATGATCTCGCCTATAAGATGATCTCGCCTATAAGATGATCTCGCCTATAAGATGAACTCGCCTATAAGATGATCTCGCCTATAAGATGATCTCGCCTATAAGATGATCTCGCCTATAAGATGATCTCGCCTATAAGATGATCTGGCCTATAAGATGATCTCGCCTATAAGATGATCTCGCCTATAAGATGATCTCGCCTATAAGATGATCTCGCCTATAATATGATCTCGCCTATAAGATGATCTCGCCTATAAGATGATCTCGCCTATAAGATGCCCTCGCCTATAAGATGATCTCGCCTATAAGATGATCTCGCCTATAAGATGATCTCGCCTATAAGGCGATCACGCCTATAAGATGATCTCGCCTATAAGATGATCTCGCCTATAAGGCGATCACGCCTATAAGATGATCTCGCCTATAAGATGATCTCGCCTATAAGATGATCTTGCCTATAAGATGATATCGTCTATAAGATGACCCCCTACTTTGGTCCTGGGTTGATAAAATGGTCACCAGACCATGTATAAATTGCATATTTGACCAGTGCAAGTTGAAGAAATGTTCAGTGTCAGGGTGCTTGCTTTCAGTGTCAGGGTGCTTGCTTTCAGTGTCAGGGTGCTTGCTTTCAGTGTCAGGGTGCTTGCTTTCAGTGTCAGGGTGCTTGCTTTCTTTCTAAAACTTAATTATGGATACCATTTAACACTTATTTTTTACATTTTTGGAGCAGCATTAATCTCTGTTTAAGAAAACTTCATATTAGACATTGAGCACACCAGGTACCAACCGCCAGTCCTACTGCCGACCTTATATACACGATATCTTTGTTAGAGTGAATTTGTCATAATGATTAAGTAAACGATTGAAATAATGTACAGTTTTTTTAAAAGCATGTTTATCTGTGCTTGGATTATCTATTTCTACTTTAACCATTTCAACACCACAGGCCTCTCAATAGGCTTACAAAAAGTGTAGATCCAGATGAACTGGCTCGTAATGAGCCATCTCATCAGGATCTGCACTTTTTGCAAGTAATATTACTATTTTTAGACAAAAATTACCCATTTTGATAAATGAACTGGTCCAAATATAATTTTCTTATTAATTTATTGGTCTAAAAATATGATGCACCTGTCCATGTCAGTTACTTGGTGTTGAATGGGTTAATGAAATAATTGTGTATGTAAAGTATGTGTATGATTGTATGACTTACTTTCAGCTTGTTGCCAAAGGGCAGGAGGTAACGGATGCATTGCTAGTCATATATATATATTAACCCTTTGCCTGCTGAGAAAAATCACATTTGCAAACAACACAGATCAAGATCAGCTGCAGCGTAAAACCGCGTCTGATCAGGGATCTTTGTTGTTTGCTATTCAGCCAAGTGTTTTAGCTCCACTATCTGAGCATACAAACAGGCATAGAGCCACCAGCATGTTCTGTTCCGTCTGATCTGGCTCTATGCTTTTTCGAAAAAGTGATTTTTATCTGCCGCTAGGATGCAAAGGGTTAAACTGTACTGGTGAACATCATCTCATAATATACACAGTCCATGTAACTCCCATGTACCAAGGAATGTATTGAAAGTGGCATAAATTGTGTATCGGGGTCACTATAGTGATGCTGTATGTAGTTGCTTAGATACTGAGTAGGGCAAGACTTTTCTGGATTTGCAAAAATAGCACAATTTCATTGTCTCCCATGATAAATATTGAGCATCTATAGATATACAGTAAACCAATTACCGTATTTACTTGCCTATAAGACGGTCTCGACTATAAGACGACCCCCCCAACATTGGTCTTAAATCAGTGGTATTTGGCATAAACCCGTGTATAAGACGGGTTGGGAAAATGGAAACCATTCAGATTAAAGATCAAACAAATTAATTAAGCACAGAATTATGTCAAATCATAAAAAAATAAGTAAATTTGATTTACTAAAATGCTATTGACAAGTTCAGTTCCTTGGGCAAGACACTTCAATTAACATTGTCTCTTCACCCTCCCTCATGAAATGGATTCCATCAATACTGAGGTCTCGAGAGCAATTATTCTAATGTTGTAAATACTTGTTGCCAGAACCACGGTGATGATGTCCTCCTTAGGCCAGACACATTAATTAACATTGTCTCTTCACCCTCCCTCATGAAATGGATTCCATCAAAACTGAGGTCTCGAGAGCGATTATTCTAATGTCGTAAATACTTGTTTCGCAATTGAGCTAAAATAAATGTGTATAATCAGAAGTAGATGGATAAGACAACAGTTTAATACACATCGTAACATTGACTCGGCATTTTGTCTGTGTTGTCTGTGTACGCAAGGAAGGAATTTACCGTGAGTAAATCTGCAATGTTAAAGGTGACGTCATTTTACTAGCATTTTAGTAATTTTGTGATGTCATTAAGACTTTCAACAAAAAATAATACCAATTATTTTTGAGCTTTTTAGATGTTTTGGTCATGTTAGAATGGAAATAATATTTGTATTTGCATACGTTAGTATTTTTTTAAGGATAGTACAAGATACAGAAGATGCTCCAATTCCAGAAACATCCCTGGTTCTGTTACATGCCCCGTGTATTGCACCGATACACGAGACCTTGGTTTATATTGTAGTCATATCAGTTAGATGGGGGGATCAAACCTGCGATCCTTGGAGTCGCAATCCAACATGTTAACCACCGGACCACTGACCCGTCTACTCGTCGGTAATTGTTTTGTGATGGAGAGAGATATGGATAGTTATTATGAGAAGGTGTTACAGCACAAGTTAGGTGTGGTTTGCATATTATTTCTATTATATAAGTTAGGTGTGGTTTGGAGAATATTACTATTAGATCACTTTACGCAGTCAGACACTTCATGCAACAATGTATTATAGATTTTGTCTACCTGCATACTTGATCATCATTGTTCAAAATCAATTAGATTTCCCACACACAAATTTAGAGGCTCTCACATAAAAGTTTAAGACCGCCTCCGTGGTCGAGTGGTTACTGACTTGTAATACCACTGTAACCTATCATCACTGATGGTCACGGGTTCGAGCCCCGCTCAGACCGTGTCTATTCATATGAAAAAGTTGACAGTTTCTTACAGAGGTTGGTGCACCCAAGTACTGGTTAACCGCTGGAGCCTTTTATGGTTTGTGTAGTTAGTTATTATGCAACATAAATGTGTCGTACATGCATGTTTTATGGTTTGTGTAGTTACTTATTATGCAACATAAATGTGTCGTACATGCATGTTTTATAAATGTTACTTATTTTATAGACATATTAATGTTTTATAAACATGTAGAAGTACAGGACCAGCATTGGTTTACATGTATGTATTCACTATTGGTGTCATGTATTGTGTTTAACTCTGTGAAGTTAAAACAAACTGTTCTGTTAGATTTGTGATAGCTCTGATTTTGTAATTATATTTGTTTGACTGACAGCTGATTGACGCAAGTTCTGTTGCTGCTACTGGTGCACAAATACTGCCTTACTTGTCAGCTTAATCTAACGTTTATCCCCCCTTTCCCCTCCTCCCCCTCCCCCGGCACTTTGATAAACATGCTATATTGGAATCACGCTGTCCGTCGTCCATCTTGCGCAACTATCTTAATACTCCACTTCCTTCATCTCCAAAACACTATGCACCAGTATGAAGTCTAGTTGTGTATACCGTCGTCATATTCCGCTTTGTTGATCTTTGATAAGAGTTATGGTCCTTGGGGGATTTTTAGGGTGAAAATTCATGCACACTGTTACTAAAACCCGTGGCCAGATTTCAGCAATTCTTTCAGCGGATAATCACTACCAAGTTACACTAATAAATTAATAATAGCACATTTTGATTGAATATAATATAGGAATTTGGTAAATCTGAAGACGGATAAACTGTATTTAAAGTTTTAAACTTTATTTATTGTATAACCATTGCGAAGCAAGTTCTAACAACTTATATTAATCACTTTCATTGGCGCGGATGAAAGCGTATAATTATGTGGTTGGTCATTCGTGTTGGAGGAAACCGGAGTACCCGGAGAAAACCCACCTGTCCGATCCTGTATTTCTCTGTACTAATAACCCCACATTAACGATATCAGGAAGTGCTTCCAGGGACTCCTACGCGGGAAGAGTTTCCCTACTAATACTGGGTCAAGTCTCCTTGTTTGATTATTAGATATAGAGTGGCATAAGTATCTATGGTTGCCTAGCAACTTCCCAGTTTTATGTCATAGAGGAAGGCCACTAGATGCTAGCAGTGTTTCATGCATACACCCGGGTAGAACCACCAACTTTCTGCAAGCCGGCTGCTTCTAGCTTCCTTACTTGAATTGATTCAACCTGAGTAGGGCTCGAAGTCACAGCAGTGAGGGGCAAGTGATCGATAGTGAGCAACATTAATCACCAAGGGGACTCCACACAGGCTGCATTGCAATGGTCTGCATTTAATATATGGAGCATTTTGTTTCAGAAAAGTATGGCTGGTCTGCTGGATCAACTGGTAAACGCCCGGTTGCAGTTTCTTGCAGCTTATACTGGTACCCTGCATCACTCTATACATGCATAATGACTGGGGACTCCACACAAACATACTTTAGCATTTGGGAACCATTATAGCAGTGTTTGATATGTATTAACCCATTTCATTCTGGATACCGTTCAAACATAGAGCCAGATCAGCCGCCACGGAACGTTCCATCTGATCAGGCTCTATGCTGTTTGCTATTCAGATGATCTTTCTAAGACACTATGTAGCAAACAACATAGATCCTGATCAGCACGCAGCGTCACGCTGCGGCTGATCTGGATCTATGTTGTTTGCAAAAGCCTTTAAATGTATCCAGAATGAAATGGGTTAAGGAAAAAATGTAATTTATGGATAAAATCAACGCATGATTATTTATGTCTCTCTTTGACGGGTGGGTGGGGTGTATGCAACATACACTTTCTGTTAAGTTTCCTCGAAGTCTAAAAGATTCTCAAACCAGTTACTTACACATATACAAAGCAGTGGATAACGCAAGTGGAAAACCTAGAATAAATCACCTGGTTGTCTGAAATCTGCTTGTGACTTTACAACAACTATCATGTACAGTATAGAAACACATGTGATACAAGTATTCTTCTTGGGATAATATACAATAGTTATTTAAAATTCAAATTCTGATTAAAAGCACACCAGCAGTCAAGACAATCAGGTAAATTATACAAACTCCTCGCAGCGATCTGATTTCTGATTGGTAGAGCTATCACAGCAATCTGATTGGTAGAGCTATCACAGCAATCTGATTGGTAGAGCTATCACAGCAATCTGATTGGTAGAGCTATCACAGCAATCTGATTGGTAGAGCTATCACAGCAATCTGATTGGTAGAGCTATCACAGCAATCTGATTGGTAGAGCTATCACAGCAATCTGATTGGTAGAGCTATCACAGCAATCTGATTGGTAGAGCTATCACATCAATCTGATTGGTAGAGCTATCACATCAATCTGATTGGTAGAGCTATCACAGCAATATGATTGGTAGAGCTATCACAGCAATATGATTGGTAGAGCTATCACAGCAATCTGATTGGTAGAGCTATCACAGCAATCTGATTGGTAGAGCTATCACATCAATCTGATTGGTAGAGCTATCACAGCAATATGATTGGTAGAGCTATCACAGCAATCTGATCGGTAGAGCTATCACAACAATCTGATTGGTTGAACCATCACAGCAATCTGATTGGTAGACTAGTGGTCATTGTGACGAGGTTCCTGCATGGAGTATGGTAAACTAGTGGTCATTGTCACAACGAGGTTCCTGCATGGAGTATGGTAAACTAGTGGTCATTGTCACGAGGTTCCTGCATGGAGTATGGTACACTAGTGGTCATTGCCATGATGTTCCTGCATGGAGTATGGTAAACTAGTGGTCATTGTCACAACGAGGTTCCTGCATGGAGTATGATAAACTAGTGATCATTGTTGCAACGAGGTTCCTGCATGGAGTATTGTAAACTAGTGGTCATTGTGACGAGGTTCCTGCATGGAGTATGGTAAACTAGTGGTCATTGTGACGAGGTTCCTGCATGGAGTATGGTAAACTAGTGGTCATTGTGACGAGGTTCCTGCATGGAGTATGGTAAACTAGTGGTCATTGTGACGAGGTTCCTGCATGCAGTATGGTAAACTGCATCAATATTACCGTAGTTTCCTGCATGCAGTATGGTAACTGCATCAATATTACCGTAGTTTCCTGCATGCAGTATGGTAACTGCATCAATATTACCGTAGTTTCCTGCATACAGTATGGTAACTGCATCAATATTACCGTAGTTTCCTGTATGGAGTATGGTAACTGCATCAATATTACCGTAGTTTCCTGCATGCAGTATGGTAACTGCATCAATATTACCGTAGTTTCCTGCATACAGTATGGTAACTGCATCAATATTACCGTAGTTTCCTGTATGGAGTATGGTAACTGCATCAATATTACCGTAGTTTCCTGCATGCAGTATGGTAACTGCATCAATATTACCGTAGTTTCCTGCATACAGTATGGTAACTGCATCAATATTACCGTAGTTTCCTGTATGGAGTATGGTAACTGCATCAATATTACCGTAGTTTCCTGCATGCAGTATGGTAACTGCATCAATATTACCGTAGTTTCCTGCATACAGTATGGTAACTGCATCAATATTACCGTAGTTTCCTGTATGGAGTATGGTAACTGCATCAATATTACCGTAGTTTCCTGCATGCAGTATGGTAACTGCATCAATATTACCGTAGTTTCCTGCATACAGTATGGTAACTGCATCAATATTACCGTAGTTTCCTGTATGGAGTATGGTAAACTGCATCAATATTACCGTAGTTTCCTGTATGGAGTATGGTAAACTGCATCAATATTACCGTAGTTTCCTGTATGGAGTATGGTAAACTGCATCAATATTACCGTAGTTTCCTGCATGCAGTATGGTAAACTGCATCAATATTACCATAGTTTCCTGTATGGAGTATGGTAAATTGCATCAATATTACTGTAGTTTCCTGCATGCAGTATGGTAAACTGCATCAATATTACCGTAGTTTCCTGTATGGAGTATGGTAAACTGCATCAATATTACCGTAGTTTCCTGTATGGAGTATGGTAAACTGCATCAATATTACCGTAGTTTCGTGTATGGAGTATGGTAAACTGCATCAATATTACCGTAGTTTCCTGTATGGAGTATGGTAAACTGCATCAATATTACCGTAGTTTCCTGCATGGAGTATGGTAAACTGCATCAATATTACCGTAGTTTCCTGTATGGAGTATGGTAAACTGCATCAATATTACTGTAGTTTCCTGTATGGAGTATGGTAAACTGCATCAATATTACCGTAGTTTCCTGCATGCAGTATGGTAAACTGCATCAATATTACCGTAGTTTCCTGTATGGAGTATGGTAAACTGCATCAATATTACCGTAGTTTCCTGTATGGAGTATGGTAAACTGCATCAATATTACCGTAGTTTCCTGTATGGAGTATGGTAAACTGCATCAATATTACCGTAGTTTCCTGTATGGAGTATGGTAAACTGCATCAATATTACCGTAGTTTCCTGTATGGATTAGGGTAACTGCATCAATATTACCGTAGTTTCCTGTATGGAGTATGGTAAACTGCATCAATATTACCGTAGTTTCCTGTATGGATTAGGGTAACTGCATCAATATTACCGTAGTTTCCTGTATGGATTAGGGTAACTGCATCAATATTACCGTAGTTTCCTGTATGGAGTATGGTAAACTGCATCAATATTACCGTAGTTTCCTGTATGGATTAGGGTAACTGCATCAATATTACCGTAGTTTCCTGTATGGAGTATGGTAAACTGCATCAATATTACCATAGTTTCCTGTATGGAGTATGGTAAACTGCATCAATATTACCGTAGTTTCCTGTATGGAGTATGGTAAACTGCATCAATATTAACGTAGTTTTCTGCATGCAGTATGGTAAACTGCATCAATATTACCGTAGTTTTCTGCAGATTATTTGCAGTGTATATGACAATGAGAAACAATGCCGGTTTGATTCATTCAGAAATGTATGTTGGACCTTTTAGTTGGGAGTTCTTTGATTTTACTGTTGTTCCCTAACATGATGTTGCAGTATGATAAATGTGATTTTATTAAAATAATAGTAAAGTATTCATTACTGTAGGATATCTGTTAAGAGTTAATAATTTAATAATTATAAGATGCTAAAACGGATGAAAATTGATAGCATGTAGCAAAGGAAATGATAAAAACGAAGGAAACCAATTAAGAGCGGCAGTAACTGACCAATGTCTTTCATTGGAAAGGCATATTCATGGCTACATTACTGTCACTATTGATTTTAAGACAACAAATAAATTGCCTATTTAATACATAGTAAAAACATACAGTCTGTTCATTTATATTTCCAATCTTTCATTTCTTCTGATACCACATCCACTGTGAAGAGGTATTCAAATCAGACTGAAACACACAAAGAATATTCTCAATTTAAGTTTCAAATAACCAGTGCTCACCTGTGAATAACGTCACTGTGTTTACACACTGTATTCATCCGCCAAATAATACAGTATACCAACCTACAGTTTGCAATGGCCTGAATTCTTATACCACATCTTTTCTACACATCAACTAGTCTGAAGTCTTCTCAAGTCACATAATTTCTCAAAACACATAAAAACTATACACTGCCTGTCATGAAAATGTATTTCTACCAAAAAGAAAAATTTACTATATTAGTTATTGGGACTACATTCGAGTGGACCGCGGATGCACTTCTGCCTATTTACGTATATACAACCTATAGTAAATAATCTATAGGTAACCATTGCAAGATTAGTACTACCAGTGAGGTAGAGTGAGCTGTGAGGAGTTTGATACATGCATGGAGTGTTGCAGGGTTTAATCATCTGACTTGTTTGTTTGTAGATATGCACATTCTGGAGACTTGTTGTGGAGTAATAAGAAATGTTTTCCTGATCATGCACCAGTCATTTGTCTCCACACCCTGGGGTGAGGCAGGATGGGCTTGTCATGAGGGAGGGGCGGAGTTTCATACCAAATACCATCAGGGAAATAGTATTAAATTTTTTTATGCTCGTGCCAGCCTACTTCTGCCAGCCAGAGCTATTAAGAGCAAAACAAATCCACACGATAATGACTTTTACAGAGACTATTAACTAACAGCAAACAGTCATACAGGAGCAATTAGTCTACCAGTTTCTTTTAACCCTTTGCATACTAAGTAAATAAAATCACATTTGTACACAAAATAGATCCAGATCAGCCATGGCATAGCACCACGTCTGATCAGGATCTATGTTGTTTGCTATTCAGCCAAGTGTTTTAGCTCCACTTTCCGAATAGCAAACAGCATAGAACCTGATCAGATGGCACATTATGTGCCGTGTAATCTGACTGTAATGCTTTTTGAACAAGTGATTTTATTTGCCGCTAGCTTGCAATGGGTTAATAGCAAACAATTACCGGGATGCTGACTTTTCACAGTGATATTAACAGCTAACAGTGACACAGTGCCATGTATCTGCTGTTAGATAGTTGGAATACTTGCCTGTTCCTGGCCATATGGGCCATGTCACAAATGACTGATGCATAACTATTTTTAGTTTTCTTTTCTTTGTTTGATTAATGAGTAGGTTTTGATCAGCATCATTGGCACTGTAGAAAGACTTTTAGCTTGCGAAATAATTATTCATGTAAGAGCAGTGATATGCCTACCCTTTAACAAATATAGCTAATGTTATCTTCTACATCATGACAAAACTTCTCTGAATGCCCGATCATAACCTCCTACCATTTTTCACCTAGTAACCAAGTCAGAAATGGCTGCCATTCTACTCACACACATAATCTCAATCCATACAGTATCTCAAACAAAATGTGTATCATATTCCATACAGTATCTCAAATAAAAAGTGTATCTCAAACAAAAAGTGTATCATATTCCATACAGTATCTCAAACAAAAAGTGTATCTCAAACAAAATGTGTATCATATTCCATACAGTATCTCAAACAAAAAGTGTATCATATTCCATACAGTATCTCAAACAAAATGTGTATCATATTCCATACAGTATCTCAAACAAAAAGTGTATCTTAATCCATACAGTATCTCAAACAAAAAGTGTATCATATTCCATACAGTATCTCAAACAAAAAGTGTATCATATTCCATACAGTATCTCAAACAAAAAGTGTATCTCAAACAAAAAAGTGTATCATATTCCATACAGTATCTCAAACAAAAAGTGTATCATATTCAATACAGTATCTCAAACAAAAAATGTATCATATTCCATACAGTATCTCAAACAAAAAGTGTATCATATTCCATACAGTATCTCAAACAAAAAGTGTATCTCAAACAAAAAGTGTATCATATTCCATACAGTATCTCAAACAAAAAGTGTATCATATTCCATACAGTATCTCAAACAAAAAGTGTATCATATTCCATACAGTATCTCAAACAAAAAGTGTATCTCAAACAAAAAGTGTATCATATTCCATACAGTATCTCAAACAAAAGTGTATCTCAAACAAAAAGTGTATCATATTCCATACAGTATCTCAAACAAAAAGTGTATCATATTCCATACAGTATCTCAAGCAAAAAGTGTATCTTATTCCATACAGTATCTCAAACAAAAAGTGTATCTTATTCCATACAGTATCTCAAACAAAAAGTGTATCATATTCCATACAGTATCTCAAACAAAAAGTGTATCTCAAACAAAAAGTGTATCATATTCCATACAGTATCTCAAACAAAAAGTGTATCTCAAACAAAAAGTGTATCTCAAACAAAAAGTGTATCATATTCCATACAGTATCTCAAACAAAAAGTGTATCATATTCCATACAGTATCTCAAATAAAAAGTGTATCATATTCCATACAGTATCTCAAGCAAAAAGTGTATCTTATTCCATACAGTATCTCAAACAAAAAGTGTATCATATTCCATACAGTATCTCAAACAAAAAGTGTATCATATTCCATACAGTATCTCAAACAGAAAGTGTATCTCAAACAAAAAGTGTATCATATTCAATACAGTATCTCAAACAAAAAGTGTATCATATTCCATACAGTATCTCAAACAGAAAGTGTATCTCAAACAAAAAGTGTATCATATTCAATACAGTATCTCAAACAAAAAGTGTATCATATTCCATACAGTATCTCAAACAAAAAGTGTATCTCAAACAAAAAGTGTATCATATTCCATACAGTATCTCAAACAAAATGTGTATCATATTCCATACAGTATCTCAAACAAAAAGTGTATCTTATTCCATACAGTATCTCAACAAAAAGTGTATCATATTCCATACAGTATCTCAAACAAAAAGTGTATCTTATTCCATACAGTATCTCAAACAAAAAGTGTATCATATTCCATACAGTATCTCAAACAAAAAGTGTATCATATTCCATACAGTATCTCAAACAAAAAGTGTATCTCAAACAAAAAGTGTATCATATTCCATACAGTATCTCAAACAAAAAGTGTATCATATTCCATACAGTATCTCAAACAAAAAGTGTATCATATTCCATACAGTATCTCAAACAAAAAGTGTATCTCAAACAAAAAGTGTATCATATTCCATACAGTATCTCAAACAAAAAGTGTATCATATTCCATACAGTATCTCAAACAGAAAGTGTATCTCAAACAAAAAGTGTATCATATTCTATACAGTATCTCAAACAAAAAGTGTATCATATTCCATACAGTATCTCAAACAAAAAGTGTATCATATTCCATACAGTATCTCAAACAAAAAGTGTATCTCAAACAAAAAGTGTATCATATTCCATACAGTATCTCAAACAAAAAGTGTATCATATTCCATACAGTATCTCAAACAAAAAGTGTATCTCAAACAAAAAGTGTATCATATTCCATACAGTATCTCAAACAAAAAGTGTATCATATTCCATACAGTATCTCAAACAAAAAGTGTATCATATTCCATACAGTATCTCAAACAGAAAGTGTAACTCAAACAAAAAGTGTATCATATTCAATACAGTATCTCAAGCAAAAATTGTATCATATTCCATACAGTATCTCAAACAAAAAGTGTATCATATTCCATACAGTATCTCAAACAAAAAGTGTATCATATTCCATACAGTATCTCAAACAAAAAGTATATCATATTCCATACAGTATCTCAAACAAAAAGTGTATCTCAAACAAAAAGTGTATCGTATTCCATACAGTATCTCAAACAAAAAGTGTATCTCAAACAAAAAGTGTATCATATTCCATACAGTATCTCAAACAAAAAGTGTATCTCAAACAAAAAGTGTATCATATTCCATACAGTATCTCAAACAAAAAGTGTATCATATTCCATACAGTATCTCAAACAAAAAGTGTATCATATTCCATACAGTATCTCAAACAAAAAGTGTACCATATTCCATACAGTATCACAAGCAAAAAGTGTATCATATTCCATACAGTATCTCAAACAGAAAGTGTAACTCAAACAAAAAGTGTATCATATTCCATACAGTATCTCAAACAAAAAATGTATCATATTCCATACAGTATCTCAAGCAAAATGTGTATCATATTCCATACAGTATCTCAAACAAAAAATGTATCATATTCCATACAGTATCTCAAGCAAAATGTGTATCATATTCCATACAGTATCTCAAACAAAAAGTGTGTCTTATTCCATACAGTATCTCAAACAAAAAGTGTATCATATTCCATACAGTATCTCAAACAAAAAGTGTATCTCAAACAAAAGTGTCATATTCCATACAGTATCTCAAACAAAAAGTGTATCATATTCCATACAGTATCTCAAACAAAAAGTGTGTCTTATTCCATACAGTATCTCAAACAAAAAGTGTATCATATTCCATACAGTATCTCAAACAAAAAGTGTATCTCAAACAAAAGTGTCATATTCCATACAGTATCTCAAACAAAAAGTGTATCATATTCCATACAGTATCTCAAACAAAAAGTGTATCTCAAACAAAAAGTGTATCATATTCCATACAGTATCTCAAACAAAAAGTGTATCATATTCCATACAGTATCTCAAACAAAAAGTGTATCATATTCCATACAGTATCTCAAACAAAAAGTGTATCATATTCCATACAGTATCTCAAACAAAAAGTGTATCATATTCCATACAGTATCTCAAACAAAAAATGTATCATATTCCATACAGTATCTCAAACAAAAAGTGTATCATATTCCATACAGTATCTCAAACAAAAAGTGTATGATATTCCATACAGTATCTCAAACAAAAAGTGTATCATATTCCATACAGTATCTCAAACAAAAAGTGTATCTCAAACAAAAGTTCATATTCCATACAGTATCTCAAACAAAAAGTGTATCATATTCCATACAGTATCTCAAACAAAAAGTGTGTCTTATTCCATACAGTATCTCAAACAAAAAGTGTATCATATTCCATACAGTATCTCAAACAAAAAGTGTATCTCAAACAAAAGTGTCATATTCCATACAGTATCTCAAACAAAAAGTGTATCATATTCCATACAGTATCTCAAACAAAAAGTGTGTCTTATTCCATACAGTATCTCAAACAAAAAGTGTATCATATTCCATACAGTATCTCAAACAAAAAGTGTATCTCAAACAAAAGTGTCATATTCCATACAGTATCTCAAACAAAAAGTGTATCATATTCCATACAGTATCTCAAACAAAAAGTGTATCATATTCAATACAGTATCCCAACAAAAAGTGTATCATATTCAATACAGTATCTCAAACAAAAAGTGTATCATATTCAATACAGTATCTCAAACAAAAAGTGTATCATATTCCATACAGTATCTCAAACAAAAGTATATCATATTCCATACAGTATCTCAAACAAAAAGTGTATCTCAAACAAAAGTGTATCATATTCCATACAGTATCTCAAACAAAAAGTGTATCTCAAACAAAAAGTGTATCATATTCCATACAGTATCTCAAACAAAAAGTGTATCATATTCCATACAGTATCTCAAACAAAAGTGTATCATATTCCATACAGTATCTCAAACAAAAAGTGTATCTCAAACAAAAGTGTCATATTCCATACAGTATCTCAAACAAAAAGTGTATCATATTCCATACAGTATCACAAACAAAAAGTGTATCATATTCAATACAGTATCTCAAACAAAAAGTGTATCATATTCCATACAGTATCTCAAACAAAAAGTGTATCATATTCCATACAGTATCTCAAACAAAAAGTGTATCATATTCAATACAGTATCTCAAACAAAAAGTGTATCATATTCCATACAGTATCCCAAACAAAAAGTGTATCTTATTCCATACAGTATCTCAAACAAAAAGTGTATCTTATTCCATACAGTATCTCAAACAAAAAGTGTATGATATTCCATACAGTATCTCAAACAAAAAGTGTATGATATTCCATACAGTATCTCAAACAAAAAGTGTATCATATTCCATACAGTATCTCAAACAAAAAGTGTATCTCAAACAAAAGTATCATATTCCATACAGTATCTCAAACAAAAAGTGTATCATATTCCATACAGTATCACAAACAAAAAGTGTATCATATTCAATACAGTATCTCAAACAAAAAGTGTATCATATTCCATACAGTATCTCAAACAAAAAGTGTATCATATTCCATACAGTATCTCAAACAAAAAGTGTATCATATTCAATACAGTATCTCAAACAAAAAGTGTATCATATTCAATACAGTATCTCAAACAAAAAGTGTATCATATTCCATACAGTATCCCAAACAAAAAGTGTATCTTATTCCATACAGTATCTCAAACAAAAAGTGTATCTTATTCCATACAGTATCTCAAACAAAAAGTGTATCATATTCCATACAATACCTCAAAATGCTTACCTTAATTCATATACTAACCCGTTAGTATGGTATCCAGGTCACAATGCATATCATATTCCATAAACTAACTACATCAAAATGTCTACCATATCCATATGGTATCCAGGTCACAATGCATATCATATTCCATAAACTAACTACATCAAAATGTCTACCATATCCATATGGTATCCAGGTCACAATGCATATCATATTCCATAAACTAACTACATCAAAATGTCTACCATATCCATATGGTATCCAGGTCACAATGCATATCATATTCCATGAACTAACTACATCAAAATGTCTACCATATGGTGTCCAGGTCATAATGCATATCATATTCCATGAACTAACTACATCAAAATGTCTACCATATGATGTCCTGGTCACAATGCATATCATATTTCAGACTGTATCCTCGTCAAACATTCAAACCACAACCCAAATTTAATAATTGTCTTTCAGCCCACTTAGAAGACTTGCCACACCACTCAATGAACTAAATTCCAATCAATGGCTGAGTCTAGAACTTTCTTACGCCCGAGATGTTTCTTCTTGTTCAAAGCACAGACCTGGAGGTAATAAAACTTTTCTCCAATCTCAAAACTCAGTCTCAAGCGTCTGATTGGTTCAGCTGACAGTAACACTCAGAATCAACCAATCAGATCATTTGAGTTTGAGATCTGAGAAAAGTTTTATAACCTTGCCCCGGACAAGCATATAAATGCAATGTTAGCACAACGCTGATTTTTATTTTAATTTACAAAAACGAGAAATGTTTTCAGGATTTTATAAGAATTCGCAGATTACTTGTAAGTGGATTCTGGGATTGATGTTTACTCGCAGTACACCTTCTATGTTGTATTTATTCTCCGCTGCTCACTAGCAGTTTCTCTCTGTCATCTCAAAATCTTAGTTCCGCCATTTACTGTCCCGTTACAGCACTCTTTGGACATTGCAATAGAAGTGATTGCATTTAATTAGGTTAGATGTGGTGTGTGTGTATCGGGAACATTGTTTTGTGCACGTCAGTAGGTGTATCACTTTGCTGGTCACCTTACGGCTGTTGTCTGGTGTCGGAAGTCTTTTTTTGCACAAAGCTGAACCCATATAGATCTCATGCAAACCAGGTTTTGGATGCACAAGTATTATACATTTTTTTCAGATGTGGTTGTGATGTTTGGGGTTATACTCGCCAGTGCATGCCACGGCCACACATACTTTGTCATTTTTCTCCACCACCATTAACTGAGATATTGTCGCTGGCCCATATTTCATATTTGCATAATTAGTTTAAACATATTTTATTTCCCAATATAATACATATTGAACAATGCATACATCACACATAATCAAAATACAGAAAAAGGATTAGAATGAAAGACAGAGTCTTATATAAATCTTCTCCTCTATTTGCATAATTGAACCAGGTACAATAATATGATGGCCTTAAACACTTGCAGTATGCGTCATGTATGCGATTAAATATACAAATAAAATAGGTGTAATCTTGCAAGTGGCCTGTAGAATATTGTATGCGGCAATATTACTATTTCTGACATAGACATGTGTTTGCAAGGACCATTGCACAGTATCTGATCAGATGTACCCGTATCTGGTGTAAATGTGGTATATGTACAGTTTGTAATTGATGAGACATTGATGAGGAGTTTCATTTTGCTGTCAACTAAATAATGTTGTTTTTCTGTTGGTGGACCTGAAATGATTGTAACATGTAACATTATGCATGCTTTCACTAAATGTTTGCTTTGGATGAAGTTGTGTATATCTAAATTGATTTGTTTAGTAGTTTGGTCATGCTGCATTAATATAATGTATGCCTATATTCCAACATATACCAAGGTGACTTATAGGCCATTTGGGCCGGGTGTTAAAATTTCACATTATACTTTTATATACAAATTTATTTTAGCTCGATTGCGAAACAAGTTATTTCAACTTATATAAATCACTCTCGAGACCTCATTCCTGATGGAATCCATCGCCACGAGGGAGAGAGAAGAGACAACGTGGAATTTAAATGCCTTGCCTAAGGGCACAATCGTAACGGCTCCAGCGGGACTCAAATTCCGGACCTTTCGCACCTGAAGCGAACGCGCATCCACTGCGCTATCACGACTTCCACATTATACTGAATATATGTTGTAAATATGTTGGAAAACAAGTCACTATAATAAACAATTATCTTATACCTTGAAAATATGCTTTCCAGTTCAGGAACAACCTTTTCATAAAATATTTTCTGTATTTTAGAGTTTACGGTTTTTTCCCGTTTCCAACGACTGGCCTCAGATATCTGGACACTCAAGCAGATCGTGAGGGGAGGGATTTAACATGCATTCTGTTTAGCTGAGTTTTAATTGGCCTGTCCACAGTCGGTGTATAGGTGTTGGTTCCATTTTCGTATATAATAGGATGGAAAACCAAAATCCACGATGGATCTGTAGTCTAGTGGTAACATGCTGGACTGGTAATCCAGGGATCGCAGGTTCGATCCCCATCTGACCCTAATAAAATTAACAGTCTTTCAGATGGGACGTTAAACCGAGGTCTCGTGTCGGTGCTTTACCCTGTGCATGTAAAAGAACCAGAGGAGATTCTGGAATGGGTCTCTGTCTGTATCATTGCACTATCCTCCAAAATCTAAAATTACTAATCTCTTCAGGAGGCGTCGCTCATATGGGCAACCGGTAGCGACGATAAATAAACGTAAAACACACAGCAATAAGATATTTACGTAGGGACACAAATGAGGCTAGGCCGGTCAAAATAACAAAGACAGGAAGTACCAAGATGTTTTTTATAGGCCATTTTCTTCAATTTCTGTTGTACAATTCCTTGCAAAGAGGGTATAACAATTTTAGGAAAGTTTTACAAAGATAAAGTACTTAAATTTGTCAATAAGTTTTATGAAAATAAACACTCCAGTAAATGTTTGGAAAGCATACAACATACTCCACAAAAGTAAAATTGTCCAATATATTGTGACCGTGGCCTAGTGGTTAAGGCGTCTGTCTACGGAGTGGGATGTCGAAGGTTCGAACCTCGTCAGAGGTTTGTTCTGATATGGCCGGTTGGTAAGCCGCCAGCTAGTTAAATAATGGTTACCGATTGCCTACCAGCCTGGCGCCAGAGATACAAGCATAGGATTCGGGCAGTACTGATGTTCATAAAAAGAGGTGTCCCTTAAATAGGGATAACACTATAATAAACAAACACTTTACTTTTATTGTGGGCAAAATGAAAACTTGCCAAATATCAGTTTGGAGTTGTTTTATGTGTTAGCTGTTGTTAGTTGTGTTATTACCTTGCACAAAGACCATAGAGTGTGTAGCACTAGGAGTTAGCATTAGTGTGTGTGTGTTTACGTTTATTTATCGTCGCTACCTATAGCCCATAATTATGAGCGACACCTCCTGAAGAGATTAGTCATTTTAGATTTTTGGAGGATAGTGTAATGAAACCCATTCCAGAGTTTTCTCTTGATTCTCTTACGTGCACGGTGTACAGCACCGACACGAAACCTCGGTTTAAAGTCCCATCTGAAAGACTGTTAATTTTATTAGGGTCAGACGGGGGATCAAACCCGCGATCCCTTGATTACCAGTCCAGCGTGTTACCACTGGACTACAGATCCGTCTGTGTGACAGTATGTGTTGTATATAGGTGGGCTTATGTAGAGAATATGATCACAGTCAAACCTGTCACATGTATATCATATCATACCTTCCTTTATAAAATATGGATTGTCCTTTCTGGTAGAATGGACATACAGTCAAACCTGTGTTAAACAGCCACCCAATGGAATCACAAAGTGGTTGCTTAGCAGAGGTAGCTGCTTAATAGAGGTTAAATATATAATTAAACAACATTTGGGGATCTGGAAACTAGCTGCTTAATACAGGTTGGCTGGTTAATGGAGGTGACCACTAACACAGGTTTGACTGTATATGACTGTATTTCAGGAAACTGAACAACTTAATGCCAAGAAACAGCTGGAGAAGAAACATGTACACCTGAGACGAGCGGAGACCATAGACACTCTTGATGACGACAAGTTTGATAGATTTGTTCACACTGCAAGGTACGCATTGTTGTCTTGATTGAAATGCGAAACTTAAAAAGTGTAAGAAAATTGTATTTATATCTACAGTCAAACCTCTCAAGAGCAAACACCATCCGGATACACCCAAGATTGGTTGTTCTAGGGAGGTTCAAATTTTTGAAGTTTGGAAATACGGGAATAGTCAGTTTTGTCAGTTATGATTGCTCATACTGATTTGAATATAGAGAATACAGAATGGGGGTACTACTATGTAACAGATGGTCATGTGTTATTGGTTCAAAACCTCTGTGTGAATCAACATTTGTGTCCTCTGCTGTGTTGTCATTTTGGTACTGATGTATTGCTGTATATTATTTTATGACAAATCTAAGTTTATACAAATTTATATTATCTCGATTGCAAAACAAGTTCATACAACTTATATTAATCACTCCTCGACACCTCATTCCTGATGGAATCCATCGCCATGAGGGAGAGAGAAGAGGCAATGTGGAATTTAAATGCTCTAATGGCACAATCGTAACGGCTACAGCTGGACGCGAACTCCGGGGCTTTCGCACCTGAAGCAAATGCGCTACCACTGCGCTATCACGACATCCAGTGACAAATCTGTATTCAATTATCCCAATAAAGTAATAAAATATGAACAGAACAGAATACACATTTGAGCACTGACAACAATAATAAATGAAAATACATTTGATTTAAACATATTTTATTGCATATGTAATACATTCGACAATACAATATTACATACGAGCATGAATCAGATGTGAAATAAGTTAACAGATTATAAGGCACATATTTACATTTGTGTAACATAGCAAAAGGGTCGGGCCACAAGTTATAACCAACATTAGAAAACGGCCCTTCCCAAATAAAAAAATACATGTATAGTATCGCTCTTCCAGGGTGAATGTTCCCCAGTGAGAGGGAACACATTTCTTTACAACTTACACAATTCTGCAACAAATACAAATCCCCCCCCCCTTTACAATATGACTTCCTTCATTGTTCTACCTAAATATTTAAAAATGTCTCCCTCTCTTTGGAATGAGGTGTCACCCTTCGTGTCTCGAAATGATTCACATGCAGGAATGCATGGACAAAATGCAAAATTTGTTTCTACTAGTGATAGTAATTTATTATTTTATTATTTTATAAATTGTACATGAATCCGGTGTCACAATGTCTTATTAACCCTTAACCTGCTGAATAAATTGGACGGAATGTGCAAACAACATAGATCCAGATCAGCCGCGGCTTTTTCTGATCATGATCTATGTTGTTTCCCTTTCAGACAAGTGTTTTAGCTCCACTATCCGAATAGCATGCAGCGTAGAGCCTGATCTGTGCCGTCTGATCTGGCTCTATGCTGTTTGCTGCAGTGAAAAGCGACTTTAGTTGTGTTTGGCAGGTTATGGGTTAAAGTTCTTTGCAAGTTTTAGTTTGTGGGTTTATATTATTTTCATTGTTTTATTCGACAGTGAGAGTGAACTAGAAGAAGTGTTGACAACCTATACCAAAATCAACAAGTCCGCCAGTATATTCCTGGGAGGTAAAACGACAGGGGAAACCACTCCGCATGCACCCACCACAGGTACACACCAAAGTGAGCTTTCTTTCCATTATGTTAAAGTTTATTTATTTTACAACGATTGCAAAACAAGCTTTAACAACTTATATTAATCACTCTCATTGGCGTGGATGAAAGCGTAAATGTATTCATTCGTGTGGGAGGAAACCGGAGTACCCAGAGAAAACCCCCCGTCAGATCTTGCGACCACTGTACCATCTCACACACTCACATGGTCCGAGGATCGAACTCGGGTTGTATTGGTGAGAAGCGAGTGTACTAACCACTGTGTTCGGTAACACTAATCATTCCTACTAATTCAGTTTAAGAAATAATATTTGTCTTGCCGTTAACCACGCAGCAGGCCGCCTAAGTGCTTAATACCTACCATCAGAATGAATTTCCGTGTTTTATTCGCCAATATATTGCTACGAACGAATAAATGTGTGTGATATTTTGTCGATGGAGTAAAATTCAACAGCAATAAAATAGACCGGCTCTAGCCGTTCTTATTGCAGATTTAACAGTCATGTTAGAATTTTTATTTAAGACTTAGAGTATATCTTGTGTTGAAATAATGAGCATGTGTCGTTATATTGTGGAGTAGGATATATATACACGAGGCACATTTTCGGTTCATCTCGCCTGAAAACTCTCGTATTGTAGGATATATATATACATGAGGCACATTTTCGGTTCATCTCGCCTGAAAACTCTCGTATTGTAGGATATATATATACACGAGGCACATTTTCAGTTCATCTCGACTGAAAACTCGTATTGTACGATATATATATACACGAGGCACATTTTCAGTTCATCTCGACTGAAAACTCTCGTATTGTAGGATATATATATACACGAGGCACATTTTCGGTTCATCTCGCCTGAAAACTCTCGTATTGTAGGATATATATATACACGAGGCACATTTTCAGTTCATCTCGACTGAAAACTCGTATTGTACGATATATATATACACGAGGCACATTTTCAGTTCATCTCGACTGAAAACTCTCGTATTGTAGGATATATATATACACGAGGCACATTTTCGGTTCATCTCGACTGAAAACTCGTATTGTACGATATATATATACACGAGGCATATTTTCGGTTCATCTCGACTGAAAACTCGTATTGTACGATAAATACACGAGGACATTTTCGGTTCATCTCGCTGAACTCGTTGAGGTATAAACACGGCACATTTTCGGTCATCGCCTGATAACTCTCGTATTGTAGGATATATATACACGAGGCACATTTTCGGTTCATCTCGCCTGAAAACTCTCGTATTGTAGGATATATATACACGAGGCACATTTTCGGTTCATCTCGCCTGATAACTCTCGTATTGTAGGATATATATACACGAGGCACATTTTCGGTTCATCTCGCCTGATAACTCTCGTATTGTAGGATATATATACACGAGGCACATTTTCGGTTCATCTCGCCTGATAACTCTCGTATTGTAGGATATATATACACGAGGCACATTTTCGGTTCATCTCGCCTGATAACTCTCGTATTGTAGGATATATATACACGAGGCACATTTTCGGTTCATCTCGCCTGATAACTCTCGTATTGTAGGATATATATACACGAGGCACATTTTCGGTTCATCTCGCCTGATAACTCTCGTATTGTAGGATATATATACACGAGGCACATTTTCGGTTCATCTCGCCTGATAACTCTCGTATTGTAGGATATATATACACGAGGCACATTTTCAGTTCATCTCGCCTGAAAACTCTCGTAATGTGATTTACTTTTGTCCGTTCTTTTGTCTCTCAGAATTTCCTTGTACATATTTTAGCAAGTCTATTTTTCAATGGATTTTGTTCAAACTTTGTGGGAAGGTGTATTTTGATGATGCCTCTATTCCTTTCAATGATCAGCCATTTCCATGAAAATACTGGTGACTATGTCCAGTTGCAGAACTTCTTTGTACGGCATTAGTATATATTAATGCTAGGTAGCATGATTTTATGAACATTCTTTTCTTCTTTCTCCCCTAAACATGCAAAGTTGTTTTTATGAAGTGTTCCATAGCAGTTTTATCTCTGTTCATATTCATATACTAGCTCTGACAAAGCCTTCAATTTCGCTTCTCACCAATGCAACCCGGGTTCGATCCTCGGACCGGGAAGTATGTGAGATGGTAAGGTGGTCGCCAGATCGGACAGGTGGGTTTTCTCCGGGTACTCCGGTTTCCTCCCACACGAATGACCACATATATGCTTTCACCCACGCCAACAAGTGTGATTAATATAAGTTGTTAAAACTTGCTTCGCAATCGTTGTAAAATAAATAAAGTTTAAACTTTCAATTTCCTGAAAACTAACAAACGATATTCCTGACTACGACATTGTTGGGTTGGCATCTCTGTTACATTTAAACGTTGATTACTCTCTTGTCTGGTTTATTTTGGGGTTGAATACTGTAATATTTTCACTGATGTTTTAAGGTAATTCGATGCAGCACATTGGAGCCACTTCATCGATGATTAGGTCGGAGTCCCAGGTCCAACTCAATAAACGTCGAAATAGTGAAACATCAGACAAGCCTCATCCGCAAACCAAGACCGTAACTGGGTGGGAGGATGTGCCTAGAGGTATGTATTTGTGTTTGGGAGGATGTGCCTAGAGGTATGTATTTGGGTGGGAGGATGTGCCTAGAGGTATGTATTTGGGTGGGAGGATGTGCCTAGAGGTATGTATTTGGGTGGGAGGATGTGCCTAGAGATATGTATTTGGGTGGGAGGATGTGTCTAGAGGTATGTATTTGGGTGGGAGGATGTG
>CM026404.1:59635935-59707524 GCA_014843695.1 Archivesica marissinica
TGTAATATATGCTTGTATTTATCTATGTAATATATGCTTGTATTTATCTATGTAATATATGCTTGTATTTATCTATGTAATATATGCTTGTATTTATCTATGTAATATATGCTTGTATTTATCTATGTAATATATGCTTGTATTTATTCATGTAATATATGCTTGTATTTATCTATGTAATATATGCTTGTATTTATCCATGTAATATATGCTTGTATTTATCTATGTAATATATGCTTGTATTTATCTATGTAATATATGCTTGTATTTATCTATGTAATATATGCTTGTATTTATCCATGTAATATATGTTTGTATTTATTTATTCATGTAATATATGCTTGTATTTATTTATTCATGTAATATATGTTTGTATTTATTTATTCATGTAATATATGCTTGTATTTATTTATTCATGTAATATATGCTTGTATTTATTTATTCATGTAATATATGCTTGTATTTATTTATTCATGTAATATATGCTTGTATTTATTTATCCATGTAATATATGCTTGTATTTATCCATGTAATATATGCTTGTATTTATTCATGCAATATATGCTTGTATTTATTCATGTAATATATGCTTGTATTTATTCATGTAATATATGCTTGTATTTATCCATGTAATATATGCTTGTATTTATCCATGTAATATATGCTTGTATTTATTCATGCAATATATGCTTGTATTTATCCATGTAATATATGCTTGTATTTATTTATCCATGTAATATATGCTTGTATTTATCCATGTAATATATGCTTGTATTTATTCATGCAATATATGCTTGTATTTATTCATGTAATATATGCTTGTATTTATTCATGTAATATATGCTTGTATTTATCCATGTAATATATGCTTGTATTTATCCATGTAATATATGCTTGTATTTATTCATGTAATATATGCTTGTATTTATCCATGTAATATATGCTTGTATTTATTTATCCATGTAATATATGCTTGTATTTATCCATGTAATATATGCTTGTATTTATTTATGTAATATATGCTTGTATTTATTCATGTAATATATGCTTGTATTTATCCATGTAATATATGCTTGTATTTATCCATGTAATATATGCTTGTATTTATCTATGTAATATATGCTTGTATTTATTTATTTATGTAATATATGCTTGTATTTATTTATTCATGTAATATATGCTTGTATTTATCCATGTAATATATGCTTGTATTTATCCATGTAATATATGCTTGTATTTATCTATGTAATATATGCTTGTATTTATTTATTTATGTAATATATGCTTGTATTTATTTATTCATGTAATATATGCTTGTATTTATCCATGTAATATATGCTTGTATTTATCCATGTAATATATGCTTGTATTTATCTATGTAATATATGCTTGTATTTATTTATTTATGTAATATATGCTTGTATTTATTTATTCATGTAATATATGCTTGTATTTATTTATTCATGTAATATATGCTTGTATTTATTTATTCATGTAATATATGCTTGTATTTATTTATCCATGTAATATATGTTTGTATTTATTTATTCATGTAATATATGCTTGTATTTATTTATCCATGTAATATATGCTTGTATTTATTCATGTAATATATGCTTGTATTTATTCATGTAATATATGCTTGTATTTATTCATGTAATATATGCTTGTATTTATTCATGTAATATATGCTTGTATTTATCCATGTTAATATGCTTGTATTTATTCATGTAATATATGCTTGCATTTATTCATGTAATATGTGCTTGTATTTATTCATGTAATATATGCTTGTATTTATTCATGTAATATATGCTTGTATTTATTCATGTAATATGTGCTTGTATTTATCTATGTAATATATGCTTGTATTTATTCATGTAATATGTGCTTGTATTTATTCATGCAATATATGCTTGTATTTATTCATGCAATATATGCTTGTATTTATTTATATCCTGCAGCTATATATAGTGTACCGACCTCCAGTAATGATCTACGACCCCAGTCTTCTCATGCTAGTAACCATAGCAACCATATGGGTAACTCTGCATACGCCACACGTCCAGCTTCTTACAGCTCCAACTCTGCCGCTTCTTATGCCAACGCTGTCCAAGTATACACCCAGAAACTCTCCTCCGTGAGGCCTCGTTCTGTATCAGGTGTATCCCAGAAAACAGGTACGATATCAAATATATGCAGTCACTGACCTCTCTGAGGCCTCATTCTACAACAAGTGTAGCCATGAAGACAGGTATGATATCAGATATACACCGAGTCACTGACCTCTCTGAGGCCTCGTTCTACAACAAGTGTAGCCATGAAGACAGGTATGATATCAGATATACACTGAGTCACTAACCTCTCTGAGGCCTAGTACTGCTACAAGTGTAGCCATGGAGACAGGTATGATATCAGATATACACCGTGTCACTGACCTCTCTGAGGCCTCATACTGCTACAAGTGTAGCCATGGAGACAGGTATGGTATCAGATATACACCGAGTCACTGACCTCTCTGAGGCCTCATACTGCTACAAGTGTAGCCATGGAGACAGGTATGATATCAGATATACACCGAGTCACTGACCTCTCTGAGGCCTCATACTGCTACAAGTGTAGCCATGGAGACAGGTATGATATCAGATATACACTGAGTCATTGACCTCTCTGAGGCCTCGTTCTACAACAAGTGTAGCCATGAAGACAGGTATGATATCAGATATACACCGAGTCACTGACCTCTCTGAGGCCTCATACTGCTACAAGTGTAGCCATGGAGACAGGTATGATATCAGATATACACTGAGTCACTGACCTCTGAGGCCTCATACTGCTACAAGTGTAGCCATGGAGACAGGTATGATATCAGATATACACCGAGTCACTGACCTCTCTGAGGCCTCATACTGCTACAAGTGTAGCCATGGAGACAGGTATGATATCGGATATACACCGAGTCACTGACATCTCTGAGGCCTCGTACTGCTACAAGTGTAGCCATGGAGACAGGTATGATATCAGATATACACTGAGTCACTGACCTCTCTGAGGCCTCATACTGCTACAAGTGTAGCCATGGAGACAGGTATGATATCAGATATACACTGAGTCACTGACCTCTCTGAGGCCTCATACTGCTACAAGTGTAGCCATGGAGACAGGTATGATATCAGATATACACCGAGTCACTGACCTCTCTGAGGCCTCGTTCTACAACAAGTGTAGCCATGAAGACAGGTATGATATCAGATATACACCGAGTCACTGACCTCTCTGAGGACTCGTTCTACAACAAGTGTAGCCATGGAGACAGGTATGATATCAGATATACACCGAGTCACTGACCTCTCTGAGGCCTCATACTGCTACAAGTGTAGCCATGGAGATAGGTATGATATCAGATATACACCGAGTCACTGACCTCTCTGAGGCCTCATAATGCTACAAGTGTAGCCATGGAGACAGGTATGATATCAGATATACACCGAGTCACTGACATCTCTGAGGCCTCGTACTGCTACAAGTGTAGCCATGGAGACAGGTATGATATCAGATATACACTGAGTCACTGACCTCTCTGAGGCCTCATACTGCTACAAGTGTAGCCATGGAGACAGGTATGATATCAGATATACACTGAGTCACTGACCTCTCTGAGGCCTCATACTGCTACAAGTGTAGCCATGGAGACAGGTATGATATCAGATATACACCGAGTCACTGACCTCTCTGAGGCCTCGTTCTACAACAAGTGTAGCCATGAAGACAGGTATGATATCAGATATACACCGAGTCACTGACCTCTCTGAGGACTCGTTCTACAACAAGTGTAGCCATGGAGACAGGTATGATATCAGATATACACCGAGTCACTGACCTCTCTGAGGCCTCATACTGCTACAAGTGTAGCCATGGAGATAGGTATGATATCAGATATACACCGAGTCACTGACCTCTCTGAGGCCTCATAATGCTACAAGTGTAGCCATGGAGACAGGTATGATATCAGATATACACCGAGTCACTGACCTCTCTGAGTCCTCATTCCTCTACAAGTGTAGCCATGGAGACAGGTATGATATCAGATATACACCGAGTCACTGACCTCTCTGAGTCCTCATTCCTCTACAAGTGTATCCAAGAAAGCAGGTTAGATATCAGATATACACCGAGTCACTGACCTCTCTGAGGCCTCATACTGCTACAAGTGTAGCCAAGAAGACAGGTATGGTATCAGATATACACCGAGTCACTGACCTCTCTGAGGCACAGGGATTCGGCACGTTTGTGGGTAACTACAAGTGTAGCCAAGAAAGCAGGTTAGATATCAGATATACACCGAGTCACTGACCTCTCTGAGGCCTCATACTGCTACAAGTGTAGCCATGGAGACAGGTATGGTATCAGATATACACCGAGTCACTGACCTCTGAGTCCTCATTCTTCTACAAGTGTAGCCAAGAAAGCAGGTTAGATATCAGATATACACACAGAAACTTTAAAGCCTCGCTCTACAACAAATGTAGCCCAGAATCGAGTATGATATCAAATATTTGCACAATACACTTCTCACCAATGCAACCTGTGTTTGAGTCATGCCCCAGGAAGTATGGGAGATGGTACGGTGGTTGGCTGATATGGCATGTGGGATGGGAGTTCTCCATGGACATTTATTACTGGTATATATTGTTTCGCAACATGTAATTGTAAAATAATTGAAATTTTGTTTGGATCCTGGCATTTGTTTATATAACCCTTTCCTTCATAGAGATTTAGGTTAATATACTATTTTATCTCCATACAAACGACAGCCATTTAGCTATCATGCAGTGGATAAGTAGTCGCCATATCTATCCCACCTCCATAGATATTACTGGGACTACATGAGATTCTGGCCTTTATTATGAACATTGGTTTGGCTACTACATTGTTAATGTATGTCGTATTGGTAATGGCGCCAAGAGGTGTTTCTATGAGGGAAAGGGTTAATTGAAATACACAATGTCATTGTTGTGCATTGTGCCGGGTATAAAACTTCATGCTTATAGCCTGTGTTATTATCATAATAAACCGTGATAATACGATCAGCGTTATTTTTGTGAAAGCTGTGTTGGGAATTGTGGAAGTTGTGCTTGTAAAGTGGTCGTATTTGTAGTTGTTAGGCGACATCACTATGGTTATGCAGTTTCCAACCTGGCATATTATTGTAACCCAGGTGAGAAAGCTTAAGTAAGTCATGAATCATGAGCAAACTTGTGTGTTTTACAGAGAAGCTGAGGTCGCGTCCGTCGTCAGCTGTTCTGTCTCGACCAACAATGGCAACATCAGTTGCAGGCAATGCATACGCTAGTACCGGGGACTTGCAAGGTTAGTGTAGCTGAATTGGAACCAACATGGAAAGAATATATAGTGGTAGCTTAGTGGAGATGCTGATGTCAAAATTGATTAGGATGATGTCAAAATTGATTAGGATGATGTCAAAATTGATTAGGATGATGATGTCAAAATTGATCAGGGTGATATGATGTCAAAATTGATCAGGGTGATATGATGTCAAAATTGATTAGGGTGATATGATGTCAAAATTGATCAGGGTGATATGATGTCAAAATTGATCAGGATGATGTCAAATCTAATCAGGATGATGTTAAAATTGATCAGGATTGTATTCAAGATATCACCCCATATCATTGATATATTTAGAAATAGCTTTGCAAAACAAAGGATTTTGATAGCTTGTGACCCAAATTGGATCGCATTATGTTATAACTAGTTCCAATGGCAGAACAAAGGGTATAAATAGGATTGCATTATGCTATAACTAGTTCCAATGGCAGAACAAAGGGTATAAATAGGATTGCATTGTTATAACTAGTTCCAACAGCAGAACAAAGGGTATAAATAGGATTGCATTATGCTATAACTAGTTCCAATGGCAGAACAAAGGGTATAAATAGGATTGCATTGTTATAACTAGTTCCAACAGCAGAACAAAGGGTATAAATAGGATTGCATTATGCTATAACTAGTTCCAATGGCAGAACAAAGGGTATAAATAGGATTGCATTGTTATAACTAGTTCCAACAGCAGAACAAAGGGTATAAATAGGATTGCATTATGCTATAACTAGTTCCAATGGCAGAACAAAGGGTATAAATAGGATTGCATTGTTATAACTAGTTCCAACAGCAGAACAAAGGGTATAAATAGGATTGCATTATGCTATAACTAGTTCCAATCAGAACAAAGGGTATAAATAGGATTGCATTGTATAACTGTTCCAACGGCAGAACAAAGGGTATAAATAGGATTGCATTGTTATAACTAGTTCCAACAGCAGAACAAAGGGTATAAATAGGATTGCATTATGTTATAACTGGTTCCAACGGCAGAACAAAGGGTATAAATAGGATTGCATTATGTTATAACTAGCTCCAATGGCAGAACAAAGGGTATAAATAGGATTGCATTATGCTATAACTAGTTCCAAGTTTCATTAGGAAAGAAGCGGTAAGAGAAGAGGCAATTCCACGTTGCCTCTTCTCTCTCCCTCGTGGCGATGGATTCCATCAGGAATGAGGTCTCGAGAGTGATTAATATAAGTTGTAAGAACTTGTTTCGCAATCGAGCTAAAATAAATTTGTATAAATTAATGAGAATGAAACTAGTAAACGTTGTTTTGCGCACATACGACTTCCGTAGACACATCATCGCCAGTAATGACATCTATATAATTACTTTTGCAAACAGGCTTGACCAGGCTGTCCGATTAGTGCAGTTGTTAGCGTGCTCATTTCTCACCAATGCAAGGTTCGATCCTCGGACCGGGAAGTATGTGAGATGGTACGGTGGTCGCCAGATTAGTGCAGTTGTTAGCGCGCTCACTTCTCACCAATGCAAGGTTCGATCCTCGGACCGGGAAGTATGTGAGATGGTACGGTGGTCGCCAAATCATCAGACAGGTGGGTTTTCTCCGGGTACTCCAGTTTCCTGCCACACGAATAACCACATTTACGCTTTCATCCACGCCAACGAGAGTGATTAATATAAGTTGTCTAAAACTTGCTTCGCAATCATTGTAAAATAAATAAACGTAAATATTTTATTATTTGACTTGATAGAAGATGAAGATTTGAATGGCATGTGAATGAGATTGAGGTTAGCTGCTGCTAAATGTTTCAGGAGACCTGCTTTACACTGGGCAATCTAACCACTCCTCTAGCAGATGCTCAATACTGTTCAGCAAACATTTTGCTAGGAAAGGTACCATCGTGCACGCTTTCACCACTTTGTTGATGGTTAAATCTTGGTTTAAGCATATTTATAATTATTCATTCATAATATACAGTACATATCTATTGTATACAGAATGAAAATGGATCGGACAGGTGGGTTTTCTCCGGGTACTCCGGTTTCCCCCCACATGAATGACCACACATACGCTTTCATCCGAGCCAACGAGAGTGATTAATATAAGTTGTTAAAACTTGCTTCGCAATTAAAAAAAAAAATGGAAAGCTTAAAGCTTATTATGGTTATCTCCATTAGTTGGTTAAATCTTGACTTATAACCTTGCCTCAACTTCTCTAAATATTATTCAATCTGTTTGGAACATGGCTATATTCTGTATATTCTGTGGTGGGCACAATATCTATCGCATGTTGCATAACCAGCCATATTGTCCCCAGTCAAACTAGAGTTACTGCTCTTAGAGTGTCAACATTTTACAAATGACTTGTAGTTCCTAATGACTTGTAGTTCCTTTACGTTAATCTTGATCGAATAGCCCGGCCATATTGTGAATGGGGAGTAATATGACAAGCTATAACAAGCAGGGTAACCAGCTATATTGCCCTAGTATCACCAGAGTAGTGCCCCTTAGATTGTCAACCTTTTACTGATTAGGTTCGGATGGACTTTCAGTTCCTTGGTAGTTAAGCTTGAGCGAATATTTCTGAAACTCGACTGCAATGTGAATGGAAATATAGTACACATGTAACAAGCTGGATATACAACCATAATGCCTCAGTCACCAGAGTTTTGTCCCTTCGATTGACGATATTTAACAATGATATTCAAATTCCATATACATGTATTTCAATTTTGTTTTTGATTTTCGTGCCGCGAAGGACACCATTTATTTACATAATGTGAAATAAGACATGTAGAAACATAACAAATACTAATGTGAAATAAGACATGTAGAAACATAACAAATACTAATGTGAAATAAGACATGTAGAAACATAACAATTACTAATGTTAAATCAGACATGTAGAAACATAACAATTAATGTGAAATAAGACATGTAGAAACATAACAATTAGTAATGCGAAATAAGACATATAGAAACATAACAATTAATGTGAAATAAGACATATAGAAACATAACAATTAATGTGAAATAAGACATATAGAAACATAACAATTAATAATGTGAAATAAGACATATAGAAACATAACAATTAATGTGAAATAAGACATGTAGAAACATAACAATTAGTAATGCGAAATAAGACATGTAGAAACATAACAATTAATAATGTGAAATAAGACATGTAGAAACATAACAATTAATAATGTGAAATAAGACATGTAGAAACATAACAATTAATGTGAAATAAGACATGTAGAAACATAACAATTAGTAATGTGAAATAAGACATGTAGAAACATAACAATTAATAATGTGAAATAAGACATGTAGAAACATAACAATTAATAATGTGAAATAAGACATGTAGAAACATAACAATTAATAATGTGAAATAAGACTTGTAGAAACATAACAAATACTAACATGAAATAAGACATGTAGAAACATAACAATTAGTAATGTGAAATAAGACATGTAGAAACATAACAAATACTAACGTGAAATAAGACATGTAGAAACAACAATTAATGTGAAATAAGACATGTAGAAACATAACAATTAGTAATGCGAAATAAGACATGTAGAAACATAACAATTAATAATGTGAAATAAGACATGTAGAAACATAACAATTAATAATGTGAAATCAGACACGTAGAAACATAACAATTAATGTGAAATAAGACATGTAGACACATAACAATTAATAATGTGAAATAAGACATGTAGAAACATAACAATTAATAATGTGAAATAAGACATGTAGAAACATAACAATTAATAATGTGAAATAAGACATGTAGAAACATAACAATTAATAATGTGAAATAAGACATGTAGAAACATAACAATTAATAATGTGAAATAAGACATGTAGAAACATAACAATTAATAATGTGAAATAAGACATGTAGAAACATAACAATTAATAATGTGAAATAAGACATGTAGAAACATAACAATTAATAATGTGAAATAAGACATGTAGAAACATAACAATTAATAATGTGAAATAAGACATGTAGAAACATAACAATTAATAATGCGAAATAAGACATGTAGACACATAACAATTAGTAATGTGAAATAAGACATGTAGAGACATAACAAATAGTAATGTGAAATAAGACATGTAGAAACATAACAAATACTAACGTGAAATAAGACATGTAGACACATAACAATTTGTAATGTGAAATAAGACATGTAGAAACATAACAATTAATAATGTGAAATAAGACATGTAGAAACATAACAATTAATAATGTGAAATAAGACATGTAGAAACATAACAAATACTAACGTGAAATAAGACATGTAGAAACATAACAATTAATAATGTGAAATAAGACATGTAAAAACATAACAATTAATAATGTGAAATAAGACATGTAGAAACATAACAATTAATAATGTGAAATATGACATGTACAAACATAACAATTAATAATGTGAAATAAGACATGTAGAAACATAACAATTAATAATGCGAAATAAGACATGTAGACACATAACAATTATTAATGTGAAATAAGACATGTAGAGACATAACAAATAGTAATGTGAAATAAGACATGTAGAAACATAACAAATACTAACGTGAAATAAGACATGTAGACACATAACAATTTGTAATTCGAAATAAGACATGTAGAAACATAACAAATACTAATGTGAAATAAGACATGTAGAAACATAACAATTAATAATGTGAAATAAGACATGTAGAAACATAACAAATACTAATGTGAAATAAGACATGTAGACACATAACAAATACTAACGTGAAATAAGACATGTAGAAACATAACAATTAATAATGTGAAATAAGACATGTAGAAACATAACAATTAATAATGTGAAATAAGACATGTAGAAACATAACAATTAATAATGTGAAATAAGACATGTAGAAACATAACAATTAATAATGTGAAATAAGACATGTAAGAAACATAACAATTAATGTGAAATAAGACATGTAGAAACATAACAATTAATGTGAAATAAGACATGTAGAAACAACAATTAATAATGTGAAATAAGAACTGTAGAAACATAACAAATAATAATGTGAAATAAGACATGTAGAAACATAACAATTAGTAATGTGAAATAAGACATGTAGAAACATAACAAATACTAATGTGAAATAAGACATGTAGAAACATAACAATTAGTGTGAAATAAGAACTGTAGAAACATAACAATTAGTGTGAAATAAGACATGTAGAAACATAACAATTAATGTGAAATAAGACATGTAGACACATAACAATTAGTGTGAAATAAGACATGTAGAAACATAACAATTAATGTGAAATAAGACATGTAGACACATAACAATTAATGTGAAATAAGACATGTAGAAACATAACAAATAATAATGTGAAATAAGACATGTAGACACATAACAAATACTAACGTGAAATAAGACATGTAGAAACATAACAATTACTAATGTGAAATAAGACATGTAGAAACATAACAATTAATATTGTGAAATAAGACATGTAGAAACATAACAATTAATAATGTTACATAAGACATGTAGAAACATAACAAATACTAATGTGAAATAAGACATGTAGAAACAACAATTAATATTGTGAAATAAGACATGTAGAAACATAACAATTAATAATGTGAAATAAGACATGTAGAAACATAACAATTATTAATGTGAAATAAGACATGTAGTAACATAACAATTAATAATGCGAAATAAGACATGTAGAAACATAACAATTAATGTGAAATAAGACATGTAGAAACATAACAATTAATAATGTAATATAAGACATGTAGACACATAACAATTAATAATGTGAAATAAGACATGTAGAAACATAACAATTAATAATGCGAAATAAGACATGTAGACACATAACAATTAGTAATGTGAAATAAGACATGTAGAGACATAACAAATAGTAATGTGAAATAAGACATGTAGAAACATAACAAATACTAACGTGAAATAAGACATGTAGAAACATAACAAATACTAATGTGAAATAAGACATGTAGAACATAACAATTAATAATGTGAAATAAGACAAGTACAAACATAACAATTAATAATGTGAAATAAGACATGTAGAAACATAACAATTAATAATGCGAAATAAGACATGTAGACACATAACAATTAGTAATGTGAAATAAGACATGTAGAGACATAACAAATAGTAATGTGAAATAAGACATGTAGAAACATAACAAATACTAACGTGAAATAAGACATGTAGAAACATAACAAATACTAATGTGAAATAAGACATGTAGAACATAACAATTAATAATGTGAAATAAGACAAGTACAAACATAACAATTAATAATGTGAAATAAGACATGTAGAAACATAACAATTAATAATGCGAAATAAGACATGTAGACACATAACAATTAGTAATGTGAAATAAGACATGTAGAGACATAACAAATAGTAATGTGAAATAAGACATGTAGACACATAACAAATACTAACATGAAATAAGACATGTAGAAACATAACAATTAATAATGTGAAATAAGACATGTAGAAACATAACAATTAATAATGTGAAATAAGACATGTAGAAACATAACAATTAATAATGTGAAATAAGACATGTAGAAACATAACAATTAATAATGTGAAATAAGACATGTAAGAAACATAACAATTAATGTGAAATAAGACATGTAGAAACATAACAATTAATGTGAAATAAGACATGTAGAAACAACAATTAATAATGTGAAATAAGAACTGTAGAAACATAACAAATAATAATGTGAAATAAGACATGTAGAAACATAACAATTAGTAATGTGAAATAAGACATGTAGAAACATAACAAATACTAATGTGAAATAAGACATGTAGAAACATAACAATTAGTGTGAAATAAGAACTGTAGAAACATAACAATTAGTGTGAAATAAGACATGTAGAAACATAACAATTAGTGTGAAATAAGACATGTAGACACATAACAATTAGTGTGAAATAAGACATGTAGAAACATAACAATTAATGTGAAATAAGACATGTAGACACATAACAATTAATGTGAAATAAGACATGTAGAAACATAACAAATAATAATGTGAAATAAGACATGTAGACACATAACAAATACTAACGTGAAATAAGACATGTAGAAACATAACAATTACTAATGTGAAATAAGACATGTAGAAACATAACAATTAATATTGTGAAATAAGACATGTAGAAACATAACAATTAATAATGTTACATAAGACATGTAGAAACATAACAAATACTAATGTGAAATAAGACATGTAGAAACAACAATTAATATTGTGAAATAAGACATGTAGAAACATAACAATTAATAATGTGAAATAAGACATGTAGAAACATAACAATTAATAATGTGAAATAAGACATGTAGAAACATAACAATTAATAATGTGAAATAAGACATGTAGAAACATAACAATTAATAATGTGAAATAAGACATGTAGAAACATAACAATTAATAATGCGAAATAAGACATGTAGAAACATAACAATTAATGTGAAATAAGACATGTAGACACATAACAATTAATAATGTGAAATAAGACATGTAGAAACATAACAATTAATAATGCGAAATAAGACATGTAGACACATAACAATTAATAATGTGAAATAAGACATGTAGAGACATAACAAATAGTAATGTGAAATAAGACATGTGGAAACATAACAAATACTAACGTGAAATAAGACATGTAGACACATAACAATTTGTAATGTGAAATAAGACATGTAGAAACATAACAATTAATAATGTGAAATAAGACATGTACAAACATAACAATTAATAATGTGAAATAAGACATGTAGAAACATAACAATTAATAATGCGAAATAAGACATGTAGACACATAACAATTAGTAATGTGAAATAAGACATGTAGAAACAACAATTAATAATATGAAATAAGAACTGTAGAAACATAACAAATAATAATGTGAAATAAGACATGTAGAAACATAACAATTAGTAATGTGAAATAAGACATGTAGAAACATAACAAATACTAATGTGAAATAAGACATGTAGAAACATAACAATTAGTGTGAAATAAGAACTGTAGACTCATAACAATTAGTGTGAAATAAGACATGTAGAAACATAACAATTAATGTGAAATAAGACATGTAGACACATAACAATTAATGTGAAATAAGACATGTAGAAACATAACAAATAATAATGTGAAATAAGACATGTAGACACATAACAAATACTAACGTGAAATAAGACATGTAGAAACATAACAATTACTAATGTGAAATAAGACATGTAGAAACATAACAATTAATATTGTGAAATAAGACATGTAGAAACATAACAATTAATAATGTTACATAAGACATGTAGAAACATAACAAATACTAATGTGAAATAAGACATGTAGAAACAACAATTAATATTGTGAAATAAGACATGTAGAAACATAACAATTAATAATGTGAAATAAGACATGTAGAAACATAACAATTAGTAATGTGAAATAAGACATGTAGAAACATAACAATTAATAATGTGAAATAAGACATGTAGAAACATAACAATTAATAATGTGAAATAAGACATGTAGAAACATAACAATTAATAATGCGAAATAAGACATGTAGACACATAACAATTAGTAATGTGAAATAAGACATGTAGAAACATAACAAATAGTAATGTGAAATAAGACATGTAGAAACATAACAAATACTAACGTGAAATAAGACATGTAGAAACATAACAAATAGTAATGTGAAATAAGACATGTAGAAACATAACAAATACTAATGTGAAATAAGACATGTAGAAACATAACAATTTGTAATTTGAAATAAGACATGTAGAAACATAACAAATACTAATGTGAAATAAGACATGTAGAAACATAACAATTAATAATGTGAAATAAGACATATAGAAACATAACAATTAGTAATGTGAAATAAGACATGTAGAAACATAACAATTTGTAATTTGAAATAAGACATGTAGAAACATAACAAATACTAATGTGAAATAAGACATGTAGAAACATAACAATTAATAATGTGAAATAAGACATGTAGAAACATAACAATTAATGTGAAATAAGACATGTAGAAACATAACAATTAATGTGAAATAAGACATGTAGAAACATAACAATTAATAATGTGAAATAAGAACTGTAGAAACATAACAATTAGTAATGTGAAATAAGACATGTAGAAACATAACAAATACTAACGTGAAATAAGACATGTAGAAACATAACAATTAGTGTGAAATAAGAACTGTAGAAACATAACAATTAGTGTGAAATAAGACATTTAGAAACATAACAATTAGTGTGAAATAAGACATGTAGACACATAACAATTAGTGTGAAATAAGACATGTAGAAACATAACAATTAATGTGAAATAAGACATGTAGACACATAACAATTAATGTGAAATAAGACATGTAGACACATAACAATTAATGTGAAATAAGACATGTAGAAACATAACAAATAATAATGTGAAATAAGACATGTAGACACATAACAAATACTACCGTGAAATAAGACATGTAGAAACATAACAATTACTAATGTGAAATAAGACATGTAGAAACATAACAATTAGTAATGTGAAATAAGACATGTAGACACATAACAATTAATATTGTGAAATAAGACATGTAGAAACATAACAATTAATAATGTTACATAAGACATGTAGAAACATAACAAATACTAATGTGAAAATAAGACATGTAGAAACAACAATTAATATTGTGAAATAAGACATGTAGAAACATAACAAATACTAATGTGAAATAAGACATGTAGACACATAACAAATAGTAATGTGAAATAAGACATGTAGACACATAACAATTAGTAATGTGAAATAAGACATGTAGAAACATAACAATTTGTAATTTGAAATAAGACATGTAGAAACATAACAAATACTAATGTGAAATAAGACATGTAGAAACATAACAATTAATAATGTGAAATAAGACATGTAGAAACATAACAATTAATGTGAAATAAGACATGTAGAAACATAACAATTAATGTGAAATAAGACATGTAGAAACATAACAATTAATAATGTGAAATAAGAACTGTAGAAACATAACAATTAGTAATGTGAAATAAGACATGTAGAAACATAACAAATACTAACGTGAAATAAGACATGTAGAAACATAACAATTAGTGTGAAATAAGAACTGTAGAAACATAACAATTAGTGTGAAATAAGACATTTAGAAACATAACAATTAGTGTGAAATAAGACATGTAGACACATAACAATTAGTGTGAAATAAGACATGTAGAAACATAACAATTAATGTGAAATAAGACATGTAGACACATAACAATTAATGTGAAATAAGACATGTAGACACATAACAATTAATGTGAAATAAGACATGTAGAAACATAACAAATAATAATGTGAAATAAGACATGTAGACACATAACAAATACTACCGTGAAATAAGACATGTAGAAACATAACAATTACTAATGTGAAATAAGACATGTAGAAACATAACAATTAGTAATGTGAAATAAGACATGTAGACACATAACAATTAATATTGTGAAATAAGACATGTAGAAACATAACAATTAATAATGTTACATAAGACATGTAGAAACATAACAAATACTAATGTGAAAATAAGACATGTAGAAACAACAATTAATATTGTGAAATAAGACATGTAGAAACATAACAAATACTAATGTGAAATAAGACATGTAGACACATAACAAATAGTAATGTGAAATAAGACATGTAGACACATAACAATTAATAATGTGAAATAAGACATGTAGACACATAACAAATAGTAATGTGAAATAAGACATGTAGAAACATAACAAATAGTAATGTGAAATAAGACATGTAGAAACATAACAAATAGTAATGTGAAATAAGACATGTAGAAACATAACAATTAGTAATGTGAAATAAGACATGTAGAAACATAACAAATAGTAATGTGAAATAAGACATGTAGAAACATAACAATTAGTGTGAAATAAGACATGTAGAAACATAACAATTAGTAATGTGAAATAAGACATGTAGAAACATAACAAATACTAATGTGAAATAAGACATGTAGAAACATAACAATTAATGTGAAATAAGACATGTAGAAACATAACAAATACTAATGTGAAATAAGACATGTAGACACATAACAATTAATGTGAAATAAGACATGTAGAAACATAACAATTAGTGTGAAATAAGACATGTAGAAACATAACAATTAATGTGAAATAAGACATGTAGACACATAACAATTAGTGTGAAATAAGACATGTAGAAACATAACAATTACTAATGTGAAATAAGACATGTAGAGACACAATAATTCGTTACACCATCATGTAAATGTTTCAATATTAATGTAGCTACCTAGACACGTCTAAGGTATTGATATGAAACTGTGCATACACACCCGAGGACTAACTCTCAACATCAGCAGTAAGTCCTCTCCTTAAGCATAGAAGACATTGTTTATTTCGGCCAACCAGCATTTATACAGTCAATTGGGCATGGCGAGACACACTTGGAACAGTGGCCTTGTTCAACTTCTGTCTTGTTTTTGTTCTGTGTGATTTGATTGTGTGCACATTCTTGCATGTGACGACTCTGTCAAACATATGTTATATTATGTTATATTTCGGGTTTTACACCTGCATCAGCACCATTTCGGGCTATATCGCCGGCGGGCAGTTTACTTAACACCTTTCCTGGGCAGGCTCCAGCGGTTAACCAGTACTTGGGTGCACCAAACTCCGTAAGAAACTGCCAACTTTTTCATATAAATGAGACACGGCCTGAGCGGGGCTCGAACCCGTGACCATCAGTGATGATAGGTTACAGTGGTATACAAGTCAGCGACCTTAACCACTCGACCACGGAGGTGGACTTCAAGCATTTGTAGGTTCGTACAGTACACAGAGCCGTAGACTGCTAAGTATTGGAGTTTTTAAAAGTGTTACTCCATAATGTTCCCTGTCACTCATTTTAGTTTAGCTCGAGTACAAACCCTTGTAGATTACACTCAGAGTTACTACATGAACCATTTATAGTAAAAAGTATTGTATTTAACCCTTTACTCCACGACTGAAGAGGTCAATTATTTATTCTATCTCCATACTGCTGATAAGCAATAGGCACATTGTACTACATACTTAACCTTTTGCATGCTAGCGGCAGATAAAATTACTTGCAAACTTGCAACTTGCCTGATCAGACGGCACCTTATATGCTGTTTGCTATTCGGATAGTGGAGCTAAAACACTTGGCTGAATAGCAAACAACATAAATCCTGATCAGACTATAACGCCGTGGCTGATCTGGATCTATGTTGTTTGCAAATGTGATTTTATTTACTCAGCAGGCAAAGGGTTATCAATATATATGGGAATAGATAATGGAATGGTGGCTATTTGGGGGAAGCGATAAAGGATTAGTTTATTCCTATTTAATTTAGCTCGATTGCGAAACAAGTTCTTACAATTTATATTAATCACTCTTGAGACCTCATTCCTGATGGAATCCATCGCAACGAGGGAGAGAGAAGAGGTAACATGGAATTTAAATGCCTTGCCTAAGGGCACAATCGTAATGGCTCCAGCGGGGCTCAAACTCCGGACTGTTCGCACCTGAGGCGAACGCGCATCCACTGCTCTATCACGACTTCCGATAAAGGATTTGTATGGTGTTAAATGATCAATAATATGAGCTAAGGCCAGATTGAATGTAAATATATTTTGCAGTATCTCCTCGAAACAACCTACAGTAAAACTTCCAAAGTAAAATTTCTTCTTAGATGATGTAGCGTATTTGTTTATTCACATTGTACCTGTGTTTAAGTGTGTCAGCACTATTTTGTAGCTAAAGCAATCAGCTTTTCGTAATGTGAGAATTTTATATGACATTATTGGATCATTCTACATCCATTAGCAATTTAATGAAAGGTATTTTAACAAAATTTATGGTGAGATTCTTTTATCAGATTTCTTCTGCAGCGTCCTGTAAATTGCCTTCTCCTAGTTTGTTCAAAGTAGGTCAAACTGGCAAATATGTCAGTAGGTCAAATTAAAGAAAAAACATTTTAATGCCATCTCCAGATCTAGAGCAGTGACCTCTACCAGGTATATTCTAATCAGGTCAATGCATAAAAGTTGAAGAAGGATTATTGAAAATGCTATACAGTCAAACCTGTTTTAAGCAGCCAGCCAAGGGAATCACAGAAAGTGACTGCTTACGCAGGTGACCGCTTAATAGAGGTCAACTTTAGAATAAAACAACATATTTGGAGTCTGGAAACTGGCTGCATAATGCAGGTTGGCTGCTTACTAGAGGTCAATCTGGCCTTTTGGAAGTCGTGATAACTCAGTGGTTGTGCGTTCGCTTCAGGTGCGAAAGGCCTGGAGTTTGAGCTCCGCTGGAACTATTACGATTGTGCCCTTAGGCAAGCAAGGCATTTAAATTCCACATTGCCTCTTCTCTCGCCCTCGTGGCGATGGATTCCATCAGGAATGAGGTCTCGAGAGTGATTAATATAAGCTATAAGAACTTGTTTCGCAATCGAGCTCAAATAAATTTGTATAAACTACTAGAGGTGGCCGCTAACCAGGGTTTGACTGTATATATGATTTGAGGAAGGGTTTTAGCTGGAAGTGTGTTATATATGTGTTATATATATATAATGTGTTATATAATGTATAAACTACTAGAGGTGACTGCTAACCAGGGTTGTGGAAGTCGTGATAGCGCAGTGGATGCGTGTTCGCTTCAGGTGCGAAAGGTCCGGAGTTCGAGCCCCACTGGAGCCGTTACGATTGTGCCCTTAGGCAAGGCATTTAAATTCCACATTGCCTCTTCTCTCTCCCTCGTGGCGATGGATTCCATCAGGAATGAGGTCTCGAGAGTGATTTATATAAGTTGAAATAACTTGTTTCGCAATCGAGCTAAAATAAATTTGTATTAACTAACCAGGGTTTGACTGTATATATGATTTGAGGAAGGGTTTTAGCTGGAAATGTGTTATATATGTGTTATATATATATAATGTGTTATATAATGTATAAACTACTAGAGGTGGCCGCTAACCAGGGTTTGACTGTATATATGATTTGAGGAAGGGTTTAAGCTGGAAATGTGTTATATAATTACAGATCCTTGCAATGACAAGGTGATATCTGAAGCTCTGCAGCGTCTTACCATGAGACAACAGGCCCGGCAATACTCTGCTTTCAATGGAACTAGTCTAGTACCATCTGATTCCGGTAGTCGGCCTACGTCTGCCAGTGCCAGCAGGGAACCGCCAGATCAACACTCCATACACAGTATAAATAGTACACTATCTGTCGCTCATGCGGAGAGAGGTAGTGGCGATTGTAGTATGACAGATAAATACATATCTATGGAGAATCGTGTTAATAAGAATAGACCTCCTACAGGGACTGTACAAAAGCGCGGTGTACATTCAGCTATCGATATCAAATCATTGGAAGCTTATCGAAAGAAACGGTCAAATGTTAACTTACAAAGTGCCAATGCCACGTTTAATAGTTTTATAGATGACACCGGACCTAACTGGCAGAATGAACTGGCGTTGGCGTACAATCAAGTGACAGGTGTGACTCCCCAGAACTACCATACCCCTTCACAGTCTAGTAAGCAGTACCAACTGCTGCAGCAGCAAGCCCAAAAACAGCAGAGCAAGGTGCTGCTAGAGCAGAGTAAAGCCAAACATCAAGCCATGATTGCCCAGGCGCATGCCGTCCAGAAGTCCATGCTCAAACACGAAAGACCAGAGTCGGAGGCCAACATGGTCCAGATGTATGCACCCAAACCTCCAGTCCGGCCAGGAACCAGAAAAGCTGCCAGTACTCATCACCGGATGCCCAGGTTAGGAATATAGAACAGGACTACAGTGCTTCTGTCATTTGTAAACCTTTTCTCTCAGCTGTGTTGGGACAGGTTGTTGTTGATAGACTTAGTAATGATCCGTGCCGTGCCCTGCCCCTATTAGCAAGTTGTGGTACCTATTTCCCATGCTATGTTTGGCATGAACCAAGCAAGCCCCAACTCGCGCCCAGTACTGTGCGAACAGATCACCGGTACTGATACTCAAGTCCCATCCTGTCCTGACCCACAGAGAGATCCAAGGTTACAAATGACTTGTGCATAAAAGCTTGGCTTAGCTATCTTCGTAGCACGTAGACATTTACAATTTGTAAACTATATTGCAAATTCGCATAGAATTGGTTGCTATCACAGTGGTCCAGAATTTGATTGAATACTGTTCAGGTTTTAAGATAGTCATCAGTCCTATAATTCCAGCACCAGTAAAGTTGTACTACCATCTATTATACAGGGATCATTCTAGAGGGCGATGTGGGCGAAATTGTCGCCCTAGGGACCCTGACTTCGCCCTCTGGGGGCCCCACTTCTCCCTAAAAAAATAAATATTGTTTTTGGTTTTTACGATTTTCAAACAAAATTGTATCTAGTAAGATACACTGGGCCCATTATAAAGCACTCCTTATATTCAAATGTTGTATTTAATGGTTGTACTGTGTATTTTAACCCTATTTTGCAGAAGTATATTAAAGAACACCATTTAAGGAAGCGATCACACGCTTTCTCACTTCTCCCAAAAATTCTGACATAGAATGAACCCTGTCTATATTCACCTATAAGACTACCCCACCCTACTTTGGTCCTTATATCTGTGGGTTTGACGGGTTGATATAATGGACACCAGACCATGTATAAATTGCATGTTATGCCAGTGCAAGTTGAAGAATGAGAAAGTTAGTGCTTGAGTGGATATCACAGGCACAAGACACAAATTTCTTTTTTGCTGTATGGTCATATAGTAAGTAATGTATATAGGCACAAGACACAAATTATTATTATTTGCTGTATGGTCAGTTTTAGTGTATACTTACTATATGACCATAGGGCAAAACAATTAATACTTTTTTTAGCACTCACCTATAAGACGGGAAGCAACTTTTGAGGCCATAATCTGGTGGTAAATAACTTGTCTTATAGGCAGGTATGGACCTTATAGGCGAGTATGGACCTTATAGGTGGGTATGGACCTTATTGGCAAGTATGGACCTTATAGGCGGGTATGGACCTTATAGGCGGGTAATGACCTTATAGGCGGGTATGGACCTTATAGATGGGTATGGACCTTATAGGCGGGTATTGACTGTACTTGTAATTGTAAGCAAATAGTAGGTCACTAAGACAGTTCAATCTGCACCGACTAATTTACATACTGAGATTGCATAGCACGCCTTCAGCTTCATTCACAACAAGGAAACACTTGTTATTTCCAGGAGATCTGTTCCAGAGGAAACCAGCTTGAATTTCCAGTTTTATTCCAGTGATAAATCGGCCGTCAACGGAGGTGGGTATTGTGCATGTTCAGAGTGTACAGCGCAAGCACTTGTTTCAATTAAAACCTAACCACTTCTCACCCCATCATTTCCTATTCTTACACATATAGCAAGCATACAGGAATGTAACCATCCTCTAAGATCATATAGTTTTAGCTGATCTCAGCACAATGTACCAATTTTGTTAAGAATAGGTCATTCTTCAAAAAGGTCACTAGGTCAGATTATAGAATCCCTGGAAGTTGTGATAGCGCAGTGGATGCGCGGTCGCTTCAGGTGCGAAAGGTCCGGAGTTCGAACCCCGCTGGAGCCGTTACGATTGTGCCCTTAGGCAAGGCATTTAATTTCCACATCTCTCTCCCTCGTGGCAATGTATTCCATCAGGAATGAGGTCTCGAGAGTGATTAATATAAGTTGTAAGATCTTGTTTTGCAATCAAGCTAAGATAAATGTGTATAAAGAAATCCCTTCTAACATCATTTCCTCTGAACTGAATGGTCAGAATATGGTCAAAATAGGTTAGAAGCAACCCGGCTTCATTATGTATATTCGAATTAAATCAGATATGAGAAATATTTAACATAATCTCTTTTGAAACAAATGTTCGATTTGATCAAACGTGATTCAAAGCATCGTAATTAATTGTGTCATGTTGCGTTAACCCATTTGATTCTGGATACAGTATTTGCAAAGAACATCAAGCCATATCAGCCGCCACGGAACGTTCCATCTGATCAGGCTCTATGCTGTTTGCTATTCAGATGATCTTGCTAAGACACTTGGCTATGTAGCAAACAGATGATCTGGATCTATGTTGTTTGCAAAAGCCTTTAAATATATCCAGAATGAAATGCGTTAAATAATTCTAAATTATACTTTATATAATACCTGTAGCTAATTGTCAGAATTGGCCAGAAGCAATGTTCAAATTGCTTCCATTAAAGAAGTAGTTTCTAATTAGATAAAAAGACCATTAACCCTTTCAACACTACAGGCCTCTAAATAGACTTACAAAAAGTGTAGATCCATCATGACGAGCCGTCTCATCAGGATCTGCACTTTTTGCCAGTAATATTACTATTTTTAGACAATATTACCCATTTTGATAAATGAACTGGTCCGATTGTAATTTTCTTATTCTCATCAGGATCTGCACTTTTTGCCAGTAATAATTATTACTATTTTTAGATAAAATTACCCATTTTGATAAATGAACTGGTCCCAAGGTAATTTTCTTATTAATTTATTGGTCTAAAAATATCATGCACCTGCAGTCTATGTCAGTTACTTGGAGTTGAATGGGTTAAATGACAGTTGCTGCAATTAGAATTGGATGAAGCTGGAACTGAAGTATTGTTGACTTGAATTCTGCCAAGTTTCAGGTTTTGTGTTTGAGATAAGCTTAAAAGGTGAATTTGTTATGTCATTGACTAAGAGGGCGGGCCATTTATATGTAGGTTTATATAAAGTCTCTAAAATTGTCCCGGAACAAGAATACTACACATATAGCAAATATAAAACAAGATCGCACAGGTTTCTTAACCCTTTCAACACTACAGACCTCTAAGTAGGCTTACAAAAAGTGTAGATCCAGATTAGCCGGCTCATGATGAGCCGGCTCATGATGAGCCGTCTCATCAGGATCTGCACATTTTGCCAGTAATATTACTATTTTTATACAATATTACCCATTTTGATAAATGAACTGGTCCGAATGTAATTTTCTTATTAATTTATTGGTCAAAAAATAATCATGCACTAGTCCATGTCAGTTATTTGGTGTTGTCATGCTCACCCTGCAGTAGTGATTCCATCCTTGGAGAGATATCATGCTCACCCTGCAGTAGTGATTCCATCCATGGAGAGATATCATGCTCACCCTGCAGTAGAGATTCCATTCATGGAGAGATATCATGCTCACCCTGCAGTAGTGATTCCATCCATGGAGAGATATGGTGCTCACCCTGCAGTAGAGATTCCATCCATGAAGAGATATCATGCGCACCCTGCAGTGGCGATTCCATCCATGAAGAGATATCATGCGCACCCTGCAGTAGCGATTCCATCCATGGAGAGATATCGTGCTCACCCTGCAGTAGAGATTCCATTCATGGAGAGATATCATGCTCACCCTGCAGTAGAGATTCCATTCATGGAGAGATATCATGCTCACCCTGCAGTAGAGATTCCATCCATGGAGAGATATCATGCTCACCCTGCAGTAGTGATTCCATCAATGGAGAGATATCATGCTCACCCTGCAGTAGTGATTCCATCCATGGAGAGATATCATGCTCACCCTGCAGTAGTGATTCCATCCATGGAGAGATATCGTGCTCACCCTGCAGTAGTGATTCCATCCATGGAGAGATATCATGCTCACCCTGCAGTAGTGATTCAATCCATGGAGAGATATCATGCTCACCCTGCAGTAGTGATTCCATCCATGGAGAGATATCGTGCTCACCCTGCAGTAGAGATTCCATCCATGGAGAGATATCATGCTCACCCTGCAGTAGCGATTCCACCCATGGAGAGATATCGTGCTCACCCTGCAGTAGAGATTCCATTCATGGAGAGATATCATGCTCACCCTGCAGTAGTGATTCCATCCATGGAGAGATATCATGCTCACCCTGCAGTAGAGATTCCATTCATAGAGAGATATCATGCTCACCCTGCAGTAGCGATTCCATCCATGGAGAGATATCATGCTCACCCTGCAGTGGCGATTCCATCCATGAAGAGATATCATGCTCACCCTGCAGTAGTGATTCCATCCATGGAGAGATATGGTGCTCACCCTGCAGTAGTGATTCCATCCATGGAGAGATATGGTGCTCACCCTGCAGTAGTGATTCCATCCATGGAGAGATATCATGCTCACCCTGCAGTAGCGATTCCATCCATGGAGAGATATGGTGCTCACCCTGCAGTAGTGATTCCATCCATGGAGAGATATCATGCTCACCCTGCAGTAGTGATTCCATCCATGGATAGATATCATGCTCACCCTGCAGTAGTGATTCCATCCATGGAGAGATATCATGCTCACCCTGCAGTAGTGATTCCATCCATGGAGAGATATCGTGCTCACCCTGCAGTAGTGATTCCATCCATGGAGAGATATCATGCTCACCCTGCAGTAGTGATTCCATCCATGGAGAGATATCGTGCTCACCCTGCAGTAGTGATTCCATCCATGGAGAGATATCGTGCTCACCCTGCAGTAGTGATTCCATCCATGGAGAGATATCGTGCTCACCCTGCAGTAGTGATTCCATCCATGGAGAGATATCGTGCTCACCCTGCAGTAGAGATTCCATTCATGGAGAGATATCATGCTCACCCTGCAGTAGTGATTCCATCCATGGAGAGATATCATGCTCACCCTGCAGTAGAGATTCCATTCATGGAGAGATATCATGCTCACCCTGCAGTAGAGATTCCATTCATGGAGAGATATCATGCTCACCCTGCAGTAGTGATTCCATCCATGGAGAGATATCGTGCTCACCCTGTAGTAGTGATTCCATCCATGGAGAGATATCATGCTCACCCTGCAGTAGTGATTCCATCCATGGAGAGATATCGTGCTCACCCTGCAGTAGTGATTCCATCCATGGAGAGATATCGTGCTCACCCTGCAGTAGTGATTCCATCCATGGAGAGATATCGTGCTCACCCTGCAGTAGTGATTCCATCCATGGAGAGATATGATGCTCACCCTGCAGTAGCGATTCCATCCATGGAGAGATATGGTGCTCACCCTGCAGTAGTGATTCCATCCATGGAGAGATATCGTGCTCACCCTGCAGTAGTGATTCCATCCATGGAGAGATATCGTGCTCACCCTGCAGTAGTGATTCCATCCATGGAGAGATATCGTGCTCACCCTGCAGTAGTGATTCCATCCATGGAGAGATATGATGCTCACCCTGCAGTAGCGATTCCATCCATGGAGAGATATGGTGCTCACCCTGCAGTAGTGATTCCATCCATGGAGAGATATCATGCTCACCCTGCAGTAGTGATTCCATCCATGGAGAGATATCATGCTCACCCTGCAGTAGTGATTCCATCCATGGAGAGATATCATGCTCACCCTGCAGTAGAGATTCCATCCATGGAGAGATATCATGCTCACCCTGCAGTAGCGATTCCATCCATGGAGAGATATCGTGCTCACCCTGCAGTAGAGATTCCATTCATGGAGAGATATCATGCTCACCCTGCAGTAGTGATTCCATCCATGGAGAGATATCATGCTCACCCTGCAGTAGTGATTCCATCCATGGAGAGATATCATGCTCACCCTGCAGTTGTGATTCCATCCATGGAGAGATATCATGCTCGCCCTGCAGTAGTGATTCCATCCATGGAGAGATATGATGCTCACCCTGCAGTAGCGATTCCATCCATGGAGAGATATCATGCTCACCCTGCAGTAGTGATTCCATCCATGGAGAGATATCATGCTCACCCTGCAGTAGCGATTCCATCCATGGAGAGATATCGTGCTCACCCTGCAGTAGTGATTCCATCCATGGAGAGATATCGTGCCCACGCCCTGCAGTAGTGATTCCATCCATGGAGAGATATCGTGCTCACCCTGCAGTAGTGATTCCATCCATGGAGAGATATCGTGCTCACCCTGCAGTAGTGATTCCATCCATGGAGAGATATCGTGCTCACCCTGCAGTAGTGATTCCATCCATGGAGAGATATGGTGCTCACCCTGCAGTAGTGATTCCATCCATGGAGAGATATCGTGCTCACCCTGCAGTAGTGATTCCATCCATGGAGAGATATCATGCTCACCCTGCAGTAGTGATTCCATCCATGGAGAGATATCATGCTCACCCTGCAGTAGTGATTCCATCCATGGAGAGATATCGTGCTCACCCTGCAGTAGAGATTCCATCCATGGAGAGATATCATGCTCACCCTGCAGTAGCGATTCCATCCATGGAGAGATATCGTGCTCACCCTGCAGTAGAGATTCCATCCATGGAGAGATATCGTGCTCACCCTGCAGTAGTGATTCCATCCATGGAGAGATATCATGCTCACCCTGCAGTAGTGATTCCATCCATGGAGAGATATCATGCTCACCCTGCAGTAGTGATTCCATCCATGGAGAGATATCGTGCTCACCCTGCAGTAGAGATTCCATCCATGGAGAGATATCATGCTCACCCTGCAGTAGCGATTCCATCCATGGAGAGATATCGTGCTCACCCTGCAGTAGAGATTCCATTCATGGAGAGATATAATGCTCACCCTGCAGTAGCGATTCCATCCATGGAGAGATATCATGCTCACCCTGCAGTAGAGATTCCATTCATGGAGAGATATCATGCTCACCCTGCAGTAGTGATTCCATCCATGGAGAGATATCGTGCTCACCCTGCAGTAGAGATTCCATTCATGGAGAGATATCATGCTCACCCTGCAGTAGTGATTCCATCCATGGAGAGATATCGTGCTCACCCTGCAGTAGTGATTCCATCCATGGAGAGATATCGTGCTCACCCTGCAGTAGTGATTCCATCCATGGAGAGATATCGTGCTCACCCTGCAGTAGTGATTCCATCCATGGAGAGATATCGTGCTCACCCTGCAGTAGTGATTCCACCCATGGAGAGATATGGTGCTCACCCTGCAGTAGTGATTCCATCCATGGAGAGATATCGTACTCACCCTGCAGTAGTGATTCCATCCATGGAGAGATATCGTGCTCACCCTGCAGTAGAGATTCCATTCATGGAGAGATATCATGCTCACCCTGCAGTAGAGATTCCATTCATGGAGAGATATCATGCTCACCCTGCAGTAGTGATTCCATCCATGGAGAGATATCATGCTCACCCTGCAGTAGTGATTCCATCCATGGAGAGATATCGTGCTCACCCTGCAGTAGTGATTCCATCCATGGAGAGATATCGTGCTCACCCTGCAGTAGTGATTCCATCCATGGAGAGATATCGTGCCCATGCCCTGCAGTAGTGATTCCATCCATGGAGAGATATCGTGCTCACCCTGCAGTAGTGATTCCATCCATGGAGAGATATCGTGCTCACCCTGCAGTAGTGATTCCATCCATGGAGAGATATCGTGCTCACCCTGCAGTAGCGATTCCATCCATGGTACAATTTGCATCCATGTGACACGTACCTTTAATACAATCTTTACAAACAGTTTTTCAACATCAACTATGCAACAACACAGCATATATGTGATTGTAGCTACATTTGAAAATAATGAAGAATCTTTCTGTGAATAGTCTAACATGCTGGTCTCTCACTGATCTAACTCTTTGCATGCTAGCGCTGAAAATAACAAGTCAAATATGTCCTGGAATTTCATTAGAAATGTATTGTAGTGACACAATTTCAGCTACACACATTGGCGTTGTTCTAGAGCTACAATTGACAAGGGTGCCTCACCCTTAGTCCTTTTAGCCTTAGCCCCACCCTTAGTCCTTTTAGCCTTAGCCCCTCCACTTCCTTTTGCCTTTTTTTCTTATTGTTTTTAATTTTTTTTAAACAAAAATATTTATATTAAAGACAGGTGCATACCTAAGGAAGATTAGTTCAGAACTAATTAGGTCTCTATAAATAAAGAAATCTATCTATACCTATATAAACTAGAACTCGTCTGCCCTTTTCACCACTATCTACTGCCCTACTACATGTTTCATCAAGCATAATTAGCTCTCAGTCGCCGTAAGTTAGCAAAATTGTCTAGATGTAACCCCCCAAATCCCCCCTTTCGCTGCTCAATATGCACCCTGCCTCTTTTTCTGACCCACCCTGCCCCTATTCTAACCCTCCCTGCCCTTTTTTCCACTCTAGAATAAATCCTATACATAATAAAAAACACATTAATATAATATAATTCAGTTGTTGCAATTATCTCTTCTATTTATAGTCTTTATCTTACCCAGCATGCAAAGAGTTTATGTAGCTTCCATAATAAGAGTTTGCTCAAGGGTATCTGTTATTGTCCTAATATACACATTGTTTGTGATTAAATAAGACATTTACCCCCCCCCCACACACACGCATATTTATTAGTTTGAGATATATATATATCTAATGAATACGTTTATTAAGTATTGATCTGCTGTTGAAATCTTACTACTGTGGTATTTCGGCATCCACAGTAACATTAAACACACCCAATGTAGTTCATACCCCAATGAAAACTATTATCTTGCGATTAATTCCTTAAATAGGAGCTACTCGTTTAGTAGATATCCCTCAGAGCGTGCTTTAGAACGAAACTTTTTGTCAATACACATCCAATATTTTCAATATGAACAAATTCTATCCAAGTGGAAGTCGTGATAGCGCAGTGGATGCGCGTTCGCTTCAGGTGCGAAAGGTCCGGAGTTCGAGCCCCGCTGAAGCCGTTACAATTGTGCCCTTAGGCAAGGCATTTAAATTCCACGTTGCCTCTTCTCTCTCCCTCGTGGCGATGGATTCCATCAGGAATGAGGTCTCGAGAGTGATTAATATAAGTTGAAAGAACTTGTTTCGCAATCGAGCTAAAATAAATTTGTATAAACATAAACATATCCAAGCTCACAATATGTAAAGTGAGATGTTCTACTACACTATTACTACCCATACACCATCTAGCTGAAGCCCTGGCCCCCGAGGTTTTTTATAAAACTTTTCTCAGATCTCAAACTCTAACTCAAGGAATTTGATTGGTTTAGTCTGTGTTTTACACCCAGCAGAACCAATTAAAAGCTTGAGTCTGAGTTTGAGATTGGAGAAACGTTTTATAACATCTGACCCTGGACAAGTACATTGTTGTTTAATTCAATTGAAAAAATAGTCGAAAATGTGTAAAACCCAATAAAAGAAATCACATATCTGTTATTGATATGTTTTTATATATATGTTTAGTGCCGAGATGTTAATGAAGGTAATCCAGCATTATTAAAACTATCTTTTCCTTATATCCAAGTCGGTGTTTTGTTGCAAGTTGTTGGTTTGTGTGTGTCTTGTTTGACAAGCTTCTTTATGTACCCTGCAGCTTTCTGCTTCTTCATATTTTTTCCCTCAATATTTTGCTGTTTTAGTGTTTAACTCTGTGTCCAGCTATCATTAGAGATAACTCTGTGTCCAGCTATCAGTAGAGATAACTCTGTGTCCAGCTATCAGTAGAGATAACTATGTGTCCAGCTATCAGTAGAGATAACTCTATGTCCAGCTATCAGTAGAGATAACTATGTGTCTAGCTATCGTTAGAGATAACTCTGTGTCTAGCTATCAGTAGAGATAACTCTGTGTCTAGCTATCAGTAGAGATAACTCTGTGTCCAGCTATCAGTAGAGATAACTATGTGTCCAGCTATCAGTAGAGATAACTCTGTGTCCAGCTATCAGTAGAGATAACTCTGTGTCCAGCTATCAGTAGAGATAACTATGTGTCCAGCTATCAGTAGAGATAACTCTATGTCCAGCTATCAGTAGAGATAACTATGTGTCTAGCTATCGTTAGAGATAACTCTGTGTCTAGCTATCAGTAGAGATAACTCTGTGTCTAGCTATCAGTAGAGATAACTCTGTGTCCAGCTATCAGTAGAGATAACTATGTGTCCAGCTATCAGTAGAGATAACTCTGTGTCCAGCTATCAGTAGAGATAACTCTGTGTCCAGCTATCAGTAGAGATAACTATGTGTCCAGCTATCAGTAGAGATAACTCTATGTCCAGCTATCAGTAGAGATAACTCTGACAAGCCATCAGTAGAGACAACTCTGTCAAGCCATCAGTAGAGACAACTCTGTCAAGCCATCAGTAGAGACAACTCTGTCAAGCCATCAGTAGAGACAACTCTGTCAAGCCATCAGTAGAGACAACTCTGTCAAGCCATCAGTAGAGACAACTCTATGTCAAGCCATCAGTAGAGACAACTCTGTCAAGCCATCAGTAGAGATAACTCTGTCAAGCCATCAGTAGAGATAACTATGTCAAGCCATCAGTAGAGACAACTCTGTATCAAACTATCAGTAGAGACAACTCTGTCAAGCCATCAATAGAGATAACTCTTTCAAGCCATCAATAGAGACAACTCTGTCCAGCCATCAATAGAGACAACTCTGTCCAGCTATCAGTAGAGACAACTCTGTCCAGCTATCAATAGAGACAACTCTGTCCAGCTATCAGTAGAGACAACTCTGTCCAGCCATCAGTAGAGATAACTCTGTCAAGCCATCAGTAGAGACAACTCTGTCAAACCATCAGTAGAGACAACTCTATGTCAAACCATCAATAGAGACAACTCTATGTCAAGCCATCAATAGAGACAACTCTATGTCAAGCCATCAATAGAGACAACTCTATGTCAAACCATCAATAGAGACAACTCTATGTCAAGCCATCAATAGAGACAACTCTGTCAAGCCATCAGTAGAGACAACTCAGATAACCGCTGTATGATGACAACCATAACTCTCAAACAGACAAACAAAACTTATGCTACTTTGATTGAACTATTTGACTTTCTTGTTCAATTATGTATAGAGATAGATACATGTATACTAATTCTGAAAAGCACCAGAACCCACTGAACCCATAGGCTTTGCTTTAGCATGCAGTAGTTATTTATATTGCTTTGTGTTTGTTGCGTCTAGAATAAAAAATTATATTGATTAAATTTGAGAAGATTTCAAAATGTAATGTATTATCGCCCCCAGTATGATATACTGTACTGTTTATCCTGCTTCCAGTATGATATACTGCACTGTTTATCGTGTTCCAGTATGGTATACTGCACTGTTTATCCTGCTCCAGTATGATATACTGCGCTGTTTATCCTGCTCCAGTATGATATACTACACTGTTTATCCTGCTCCAGTATGATATACTACACTGTTTATCCTGCTCCAGTATGATATACTGCACTGTTTATCCTGCTCCAGTATGATATACTGCACTGTTTATCCTGCTCCAGTATGGTATACTACACTGTTTATCCTGCTCCAGTATGATATACTACACTGTTTATCCTGCTCCAGTATGATATACTACACTGTTTATCCTGCTCCAGTATGATATACTGCACTGTTTATCCTGCTCCAGTATGATATACTACACTGTTTATCCTGCTCCAGTATGATATACTACACTGTTTATCCTGCTCCAGTATGATATACTGCACTGTTTATCCTGCTCCAGTATGATATACTGCACTGTTTATCCTGCTCCAGTATGGTATACTACACTGTTTATCCTGCTCCAGTATGATATACTACACTGTTTATCCTGCTCCAGTATGATATACTACACTGTTTATCCTGCTCCAGTATGGTATACTACACTGTTTATCCTGCTCCAGTATGATATACTGCACTGTTTATCCTGCTCCAGTATGATATACTGCACTGTTTATCCTGCTCCAGTATGATATACTACACTGTTTATCCTGCTCCAGTATGATATACTACACTGTTTATCCTGCTCCAGTATGATATACTGCACTGTTTATCCTGCTCCAGTATGGTATACTACACTGTTTATCCTGCTCCAGTATGATATACTGCACTGTTTATCCTGCTCCAGTATGATATACTACACTGTTTATCCTGCTCCAGTATGATATACTACACTGTTTATCCTGCTCCAGTATGATATACTGCACTGTTTATCCTGCTCCAGTATGGTATACTACACTGTTTATCCTGCTCCAGTATGATATACTGCACTGTTTATCCTGCTCCAGTATGATATACTACACTGTTTATCCTGCTCCAGTATGATATACTACACTGTTTATCCTGCTCCAGTATGATATACTGCACTGTTTATCCTGCTCCAGTATGGTATACTACACTGTTTATCCTGCTCCAGTATGATATACTGCACTGTTTATCCTGCTCCAGTATGATATACTACACTGTTTATCCTGCTCCAGTATGATATACTACACTGTTTATCCTGCTCCAGTTACTTATATGTATTAGTTTTATATGTATTAGTTTTATATGACAGTAGAGCTTATATATAATTATTTTCATCAGATCCTGACCAAACTTGCAACCATTTTATTTAGATGAAGTTCTGTATCATTTAAGTATATTCATTTTGAGGTTTAAATCCTGTTGATAAAGCTTTCGGGCAATGCCTTTCGTCGGAGAACTCTAAAGATATAAACGCACACAAATGTATGTGGTTGACTTTTGTCCATCGATCTCTCCAGACCAGATATATTTGCAGTTTAACCCAATCAACACCAAGTAACTGACATGGACTGGTCCATGATATTTTTAGACCAATAAATTAATAACAAAATTACATTTGGATCAGTTCATTTATCAAAATGGGTAATTATTTTTCTAAAAATAGTTATATTACTTGAAAAAAGTGCAGATCCTGATGAGACGGCTCGTCACAAGCCGGCTCATCTGGATCTACACTTTTTTGTAAGCCAATTTAGAGGTCTGTGGTGTTGAAAGGGTTAAACACTGTAGCAAATCTTCTGTTACAACAGATGTTCAAATTTGGGCACATGTTATATTGTTTGATAAAACCTCACTTTCTATCTATAATTAGTAATTTTCGTCAAAACTTCGTAACTGTTATTGTATTCCCCCCTAATCTATCTATCTATCTATCTTCCGCTAATGTCGAACCCCTCGCGGGGACGTAGACATGTTGCGCGTCAAAAACCGCAAAGAAGTTAAAAGTATGAGTAGTTAAAAGTATAATTTAAGAAGGTAATGAAAATAAGTTGTGGTAAAAGTTTAAAAGCAGCTGCGCAGAACAACTACGGACTGGCATGGTCAATATGGCAAACTGTCGTATTGAATTGCTCTATGGTAGGGAGATGGACAATGTCAGGAGGGAGGTGGTTTCAATGGTAGATTGTTCTTGGAAAAAAGGAAAACTTGAATCCCGAAGTATTTGGATGTATATATATGTAATATTCACACTGTCTTTTCATCTGTCCGTCAAACAGTTCTTGTCTTTACTTATAATTATAATAATAATAATAACTTTCTTAACTTCGAAATCACATAAATTGATTGTGTTAATATCTGTAACGAGTATTCACGTTTCACACTATACGTATGATATATAATTATAATAGATGATTAGTTTTGTATTAATGGGACACCATGGTTATATGTTAATGGGATACTTTTGTCAAGCATTAATGGGACACCAATTTCTACTTATTTATAAGGAGTTACATTTGTTTTGTATTAATGGGACACCATGGTCTTTTGTTAATGGGGTACCTTGGTCCAGAATTTAAAAAAAACATGAAAATGCGATAAATGTGTTAAAAAAAGAAGGGTATAGGAGTGTTTTTTTCAAGAGCGGAATGGCCCTTTTTAGCACCACCCTTTTGCCCATTAACTCCGCCGTCTTACTTTTTTATATATAATTTTATATGCCTCCACAGGTGTCTTCAGGCGGGCAGACATATATAACATAGAACTCGTCTGCACTTTCCACCAATATATACTGCCTTACTGCCTCTTTGATCAATCACCGTAATTTAGCAAAATGTTCTAGGGACTAACTCCAAAATACCCCCTCCTGCACCTCATCACGGCTCAAAATGCACCCTGCCCCTTTTCTGACCCACCCTGTTCTATTTCCACTCTAGAATAGACCCTAGTACATTGATTCTGTGGTACCAGCATTTATATGCTTAACAGATTTGACACATGTTTGTTTGTGGAAGTCGTGATAGCGCAGTTGTAGCACGTTCGCTTCAGGTGCGAATGGTCTGGAGTTCGAGCCCGCTGGAGCCGTTACGATGGTGCCCTTAAGCAAGGCATTTAAATTCAATGTTGTCTCTTCTCTCTCCCTCGTGGCGATGGATTCCATCAGGAATGTTGTCTTGAGCGTGATTAATATAAGTTGGAAGAACTTGTTTCGCAATCGAGCTAAGATAAATTTGTAGAAATATGTTTGTTCCACCGAAGGCAAATAAATACATTAAAGTGAACTTCATGTAAACCAAGTGCTGCAAAAAAATATCCCAAATCTAATACTAACATGTCCTTGTATGAAATTAAACAAAGATTTACAAGATCGGTGTAAATAAACTGCAACTTAATTGATGTATGAACATTTCCATGATGTATGCAGGTTTTAATAATAGATATCTGTTGTATATTGTAGGGTGGTAACGAAGAAGGAACCAGATGTGTTTACAGCAGATGACCTGCATTTTTTATCAGATCTTTTAACAATCGCGCAGTTGGACGTTGGATACTAATGCAAGATGGTGCATCAAGCGGGAAAACATGGCTAAGGTGGAGGCTGGGTTTCTACATATAGACAATGTGTGAAGTTAAGACGACAGCTGTTAAACAATGTCTGTTTTTGTGCAGTTTGAATTGAACTTCTAATACGCCAAATAATCGTTGTACTCTAATCATTATATAGGTTGTTTAAATGTGTGTCAGGAGGTTAATATACATGTCTATATACCTCGTATGTCAGGAGGTTGATATACATGTTTATATACCTGGTATGTCAGGAGGTTAATATACATGTCTATACCTGGTGTGGCAGGAGGTTAATATACATGTTTATATACCTGATATGTTAGGAGGTTAATATACATGTCTATATACCTGGTATGGCAGGAGGTTCATATACATGTCTATACACCTGGTATGGCAGGAGGTTAATATACATGTTTATATTACTTGTATGACAGTAGGTTAATATACATGTTTATATACCTGGTGTGGCAGGATGTTAATATACATGTTTATATACCTGGTATGGCAGGAGGTTAATATACATGTTTATATACCTGGTATGGCAGGAGGTTAATATACATGTTTATATACCTGGTATGGCAGGAGGTTAATATACATGTTTATATACCTGGTATGACAGGAGGTTAATATACATGTCTATATACCTGGTGTGGCAGGAGGTTAATATACATGTTTATATTACTTGTATGACAGTAGGTTAATATACATATTTATATACCTGGTATGACAGGAGGTTAATATACATGTCTATATACCTGGTGTGGCAGGATGTTAATATACATGTTTATATACCTGGTATGACAGGAGGTTAATATACATGTCTATATACCTGGTGTGGCAGGAGGTTAATATACATGTCTATATACCTGGTGTGGCAGGAGGTTAATATACATGTCTATATACCTGGTGTGGCAGGAGGTTAATATACATGTCTATATACCTGGTATGGCAGGAGGTTAATATACATGTTTATATTACTTGTATGACAGTAGGTTAATATACATGTTTATATACCTGCTATGGCAGGAGGTTAATATACATGTTTATATACCTGGTATGACTGGAGGTTAATATACATGTCTATATACTTGGTGTGGCAGGAGGTTAATATACATGTTTATATTACTTGTATGACAGTAGGTTAATATACAGGTCTATATACCTGCTATGGCAGGAGGTTAATATACATGTCTATATACCTGGTGTGGCAGGAGGTTAATATACATGTCTATATACCTGGTATGGCAGGAGGTTAATATACATGTCTATATACCTGGTGTGGCAGGAGGTTAATATACATGTCTATATACCTGGTATGACAGGAGGTTAATATACATGTCTATATACCTGGTGTGGCAGGAGGTTAAGATACATGTTTATATTACTTGTATGACAGTAGGTTAATATACATGTTTATATATCTGGTATAATAGGAGGTTAGTAGACATGTTTATATAGCTTGTTATGACAATTCAATTCAGTTCAAACTTTATTTATTGTCAGAGATTTTACATGAGGGTAACAGACATGTCTATATACCTGGCTAAGACAGGACATTCTCGTGGTTGCATGTTGTTAATCATGTTAATTTGTTTTAAATTATGCTGTTGATTTGTGTAACAACTTGCATTAGAATCATTTTTAATACTTTGTAATGTACCTGTCATTGGAATGCCTGCTAGCACATCCCCCCCCCCAACTGCCCTGTTTAAATAGAAATGGGCGGGGAATTTGCTATTGTGTTGTTCCCCACTAAGATGTGCCGGTTTAAAGCCATGGAATTTACTTTCCACCATAAATAGCTTTAGAAATGGCGATTAATGTTTGCTTGCAGGATGAGGACATTTACTTATTTGGTTATTACCAGGAAATTATGTTGTGTCCCGCCCCATCCTGTCCCGCCATGCCCCCATCATAATGCGCCCCATCATATCCCATCCTGTCTCTCCCCATCATATCCCATCCTGTCCCGCCCCATCATATCCCATCCTGTCCCGCCCCATCATATCCCATCCTGTCTCGCCCCATCATATCCCATCCTGTCCCACCCCATCATATCCTGTCCCGCTCCATCCTGTCCCGCCCCGCCCCATCATATCCCATCCTGTCCTGCCCCATCATATCCCGCCCCATCATATCCCATCCTGTCCCGCCCCACCCCATCATATCCCATCCTGTCCCGCCCCACCCCATCATATCCCATCCTGTCCCGCCCCATCATATCCCATCCTGTCCCGCCCCATCATATCCCATCCTGTCCCACCCCATCATATCCCATCCTGTCCCGCCCCATCATATTCCATCCTGTCCCGCCCCATCATATCCCATCCTGTCTCTCCCCATCATATCCCATCCTGTCCCGCCCCATCATATCCCATCCTGTCCCACCCCCTCATATCCCATCCTGTCCCGCCCCATCATATCCCATCCTGTCCCGCCCCATCATATCCCATCCTGTCCCGCCCCACCCCATCATATCCCATCCCGTCCCGCCCCATCATATCCTGTCCCTGAGATTATGATCGAGTTAACCATAAGTTAAAGCCACTTTAGTTATGTATGTATAGATTCCGTCCATTAATTAGTCACTAAAGTAATGTGCTCTCTAACACTATCTGTGATATTCTAACTTTTTATGCTGTATTATTTGAATTACTGTTGCTTTGAAGGTTTGTATAGGTGCAGATGCTTGAGAGTAGGTGGTATCATTATATAACCTAGTTGTCAGCATGTGCTTGATAAGGCAAGGTTAATGTAGAGTAGAATGGGTTTGATACCTCTTACTTAGTAACAACCAATCTGAAATTTTGTATTTGAAATCTGTATTCTGTGTCAATCAATCAGAAAGCTTGCATTTGATATCTGTACTCAGTGGCTACCAATCAGAAAGTTTGCATTTGATATCTGTACTCAATGGGTACCACTCAGAAAGTTTGCATTTGATATCTGTACTCAATGGGTACCACTCAGAAAGTTTGCATTTGATATCTGTACTCAATGGGTACCACTCAGAAAGTTTGCATTTGATATCAGATCTGTACTCAATGGGTACCACTCAGAAAGTTTACATTTGATATCAGATCTGTACTCAATGGGTACCACTCAGAAAGTTTGCATTTGATATCAGATCTGTACTCAATGGGTACCACTCAGAAGGTTTGCATTTGATATCAGATCTGTACTCAATGGGTACCACTCAGAAAGTTTGCATTTGATATCAGATCTGTACTCAATGGGTACCACTCAGAAAGTTTGCATTTTATATCAGATCTGTACTCAATGGGTACCACTCAGAAAGTTTACATTTGATATCAGATCTGTACTCAATGGGTACCTCTCAGAAAGTTTGCATTTGATATCTGTACTCAATGGGTACCACTCAGAAAGTTTGCATTTGATATCAGATCTGTACTCAATGGGTACCTCTCAGAAAGTTTACATTTGATATCAGATCTGTACTCAATGGGTACCTCTCAGAAAGTTTGCATTTGATATCTGTACTCAATGGGTACCACTCAGAAAGTTTGCATTTGATATCAGATCTGTACTCAATGGGTACCACTCAGAAAGTTTGCATTTGATATCTGTACTCAATGGGTACCAATCACAAAGCTTACATTTGGTATATGTACTCAATGGGTACCAATCATAAAGCTCACATTTGGTATATGTACTCAATGGGTACCAATCATAAAGCTTATATTTGGTATCTGTACTCAATGGGTACCAATCATAAAGCTTGCATTTGATATCTGTACTCAATGGGTACCAATCAGAAAGCTTACATTTAGTATCTGTACTCAATGGGTACCAATCAGAAAGCTTACATTTAGTATCTGTACTCAATGGGTACCAATCAGAAAGCTTACATTTAGTATCTGTACTCAATGGGTACCAATCAGAAAGCTTGCATTTGATATCTGTACTCAATGGGTACCAATCAGAAAGCTTACATTTAGTATCTGTACTCAATGGGTACCAATCAGAAAGCTTACATTTAGTATCTGTACTCAATGGGTACCAATCAGAAAGCTTGCATTTGATATCTGTACTCAATGGGTACCAATCAGAAAGCTTACATTTAGTATCTGTACTCAATGGGTACCAATCAGAAAGCTTACATTTAGTATCTGTACTCAATGGGTACCAATCAGAAAGCTTGCATTTGATATCTGTACTCAATGGGTACCAATCAGAATGAAATGTCACAGCCCTACTTTCTAGGAAAAATAAGCAAAATATTACACATTAGTTATCTGCTCATTTCGCCTACAGCGGTTCAAGATAAGTGATTGGAAAGTAAAGGTTTGTTTATGTAGAAATACTCTGCTTTCAGTATAATGTGAATGAGGTCCTGTTGTCATGGCAACTTGTGATGAGGAGACATCACTGGATGGATTATTAGTGTTATATATGAAACATACGACGGTATTTGTGAAACATACGACGGTATTTGTGAAACATACGACGGTATTTGTGAAACATACGACGGTATTTGTGAAACATACGACGGTATTTGTGAAACCTACGACGGTATTTGTGAAACATACGACGGTATTTGTGAAACCTACGACGGTATTTGTGAAACATACGACGGTATTTGTGAAACATACGACGGTATTTGTGAAACCTACGACGGTATTTGTGAAACATACGACGGTATTTGTGAAACATACGACGGTATTTGTGAAACATACGACGGTATTTGTGAAACCTACGACGGTATTTGTGAAACATACGACGGTATTTGTGAAACATACGACGGTATTTGTGAAACATACGACGGTATTTGTGAAACATACGACGGTATTTGTGAAACATACGACGGTATTTGTGAAACATACGACGGTATTTGTGAAACATACGACGGTATTTGTGAAACAACACAAAAACACAAAACACACGTACGACGGAATTTGTGAAACATACGACGGTATTTGTGAAACATACGACGATATTTGTGAAATATACGACGGTATTTGTGAAACATACGACGATATTTGTGAAATATACGACGATATTTGTGAAACATACGACGGTATTTGTGAAATATACGACGGTATTTGTGAAACAGTTTACCCGAGTGCATTGAGATTTATTATAGTTATCCGTTTTGTTTCTGCCATTTTAAGCTTGTGTTCTGAATAAAGTAGACAATAAATTAGATGCATTTATCAAAAGAAATTGTGAATATCATATCCCTCTATAGGCATGCATGCATATATATGAATCATCTATAGGCATGCATGCATATGAATCCTCTATAGGCATGCATGCATATGAATGAGAGACAAGGTTTTTTAAGGAATTATGTTCTGTTTCAAATATAGAATGGTGGAACCTATGATCGGCATATATCTATGCTCGGCATATTTGTCCATTTACATCCGTATTTAAAATATTTATATAGTATTAGGCTAATATCAATAGCATTCCGATGTGTGTATCGGTAGCTTGATTCAACTGTCACGTGACTGGTCCAGCAGACGAATATAAACAAACAAATCATTGGGAGAATATTTCCACCGAAACTGATGCAGTGTATGAGCAATTCAGGTAGCTATACGAATTTAAAAAATCTACACATAACCCGAAAAATAGTTTCTATGCCATTTCTGATTAAGACCAATAAGTATTTTTATTCAATGATGTACTATATCAAAATTAGATATTCAACAAGTTATGGTGGATAAATAAAAAATAACAAGTATGCCATGTATAGGTGCCCTGAAGTCTTGAGTTCCCCATATAAACGGGTGCTGACTGATGCCATTGCGATAGCTGAATTGAGCAACAAGGTCACGTGATGAAGCTAAAACTATCAACAAGAGTTTTTTGAAAGTTGTTTTCACGACTTAAGAAAATAATAATATACGACAAGTGCAATTAACATTTTATACTGGCCATTATATGTGGGATTTACGCCGAGCATAGGTTCCGCCACTCTAATAAGAATTAACACCTTCCTACATAGATATTTAGGCTACATACTACTATATCTCCATACATATGACATATATTTAACTGCCAATCAGTGGGTAAGCAGTCAGCATATCTACCTCACCTCCATAGATATTACTGGGACTGCATGAGATTCTGGCCTTCGTTATAAATGTTGGTTTGGCTACTACATTGTCAATGTGTGTGGTATTACTGGGACTGCATGAGATTCTGGCCTTCGTTATAAATGTTGGTTTGGCTACTACATTGTCAATGTGTGTGGTATTACTGGGACTGCATGAAATTCTGGCCTTCGTTATAAATGTTGGTTTGGCTACTACATTGTCAATGTGTGTGGTATTACTGGGACTGCATGAAATTCTGGCCTTCGTTATAAATGTTGGTTTGGCTACTACATTGTCAATGTGTGTGGTATTACTGGGACTGCATGAAATTCTGGCCTTCGTTATAAATGTTGGTTTGGCTACTACATTGTCAATGTGTGGTATTACTGGGACTGCATGAAATTCTGGCCTTCGTTATAAATGTTGGTTTGGCTACTACATTGTCAATGTCCATAGATATTACTGGGACTACATAGAGATTTAGGTTAATATATTATTATATCTCCATGCAAACGACTGCCATTTAGCTATCATGTAGTGGATAAGTAGTCGCCATATCTATCCCACCTCCATAGATATTACTGGGACTACATGAGATTCTGGCTTTTATATTATGAACATTTGTCTGGCTACTACATTGTCAATGTATGTCGTATTGGTAATGGCGTCAAGAGGTACTTCTATGCATGAAATGGTTAAACTCGTACCAACAAATCTCTATGTAGTCCCATTAATATCTATGGAGGTGGGATAGATATGGCGACTACTTATCCACTGCATGATAGCTAAATGGCTGTCATTTGTATGGAGATATAATAGTATATTAACCTAAATCTCATGAAGTCCCAGTAATATCTATGGAGGTGGGATAGATATGGCGACTACTTATCCGCTGCATGATAGATAAATGGCTGTCGTTTGTATGGAGATATAATGGTATATTAACCTAAATCTCTATGTAGTCCCAGTAATATCTATGGAGGTGGGATAGATATGGCGACTACTTATCCGCTGTATGATAGCTAAATGGCTGTCGTTTGTATGGAGATATAATGGTATATTAACCTAAATCTCTCTATAGTCCCAGTAATATCTATGGAGGTGGGATAGATATGGCGACTACTTATCCACTGCATGATAGCTAAATGGCTGTCGTTTGTATGGATATATAATAGTATAGTAACCTAAATCTCTATGAAGGAAAGGGTTAAACCCCCACAACTAGGGGAAGCACTATCAGGGATATGGTATGATGATTTAAGTGTTATCATGTACATGTATATTCCATATTTATTGATAATATTAGCATGTGTTATAATGTACATTTTTGTATGATACCAAAATTGTACACTTTCTATTTATTTTTTTAGATTATTTATTTATTGGCGAAAAAATCAACATTCCATGACTTATCTGTTATCTTTACTATTTCATCATATTTGCGTGATTTTACGCCTTCTGATAGGTGAATTTTTATTTTTGCGCATGTTGGAATATTTCTGACATTGTTAATATGTTTTAATTCTTAATTATTTTTAAAATCTTATACAATAGCAACATCAGCTTGCTCTATTACAGACGACAACAATCGGCAAAATTACAAATCAGAATATATACAACATAACTTATTGAAATAAATTGTTGCTTGAAAGTTTTAAAGCTATGTCTACAGTTATTCAGTAGATAATCATTCCCGATTCTTATCTGCGCATCAATCTGTCATCACACTGTATTTAGTAAGCATATCACCGTACTACATTCCATCATGCCTGTAGAGAGCATTGCCGTATAGTCCCGGCCATAACTCGATCTAGGCCATAAATCCATAGTAAAACTTGTGCAAGTCGTGATAGCGCAGTGGATGTGCAGTCGCTTCAGGTGCGAAAAGGTCCGGAGTTTGAGCCCCGCTGGAGCCGTTACGATTGTACCCTTAGGCAAGGCATTTAAATTCCATGTTGCCTCTTCTCTCTCCCTGGATTCCATCAGTAATGAGGTAGCCACGACTCCAGCTTAAAATCGGGTATTCAAGCCAAAGTTTTACTAGATTATACAAATTTATTTTAGCTCGATTGCGAAACAAGTTCTTACAACTTATATTAATCGCTCTCAATACCTCATTCCTGATGGAATCCATCGCCACGAGGGAGAGAGAATAGGCAACGTGGAATTTAAATGCCTTTCCTAAGGGCACAATCGTAACGGCTCCAGCGGGGCTCGAACTCCGGGCCTTTTGCACCTGAAGCAAACGCGCTACCACTGCGCTATCATGACTTCCACAAAGACAAGACAATATTTAATTCATAATTCTTAAACAACGACCAGATATAAGATGATACTTTTTGCATTGTGTATGATTATCCTGATGAATGAATATGGTCAAACCAAGCGCATTCATATTGCGTAGAATGCATGCTGTGGTAGGCACGTGTCACAGGCGCGTGTCTTGCCTGAGCGTAACCCTATATTTTCCATACAGTCATCTATATTCTCTCCAATAAATGTACATCAATCGGCCATCCCTATAAAGTAACGGCCATCAATCGGCCATCCCTATAAAATAACGTCCATCAATCGGCCATTCCTATATAGTAACGTCCATCAATCGGCCATCCCTGTAAAATATCGTCCATCAATCGGCCATCCCTATAAAATAACGTCCATCAATCGGCCATCCCTAATAAATAACGTCCATCAATCGGCCATCCCTATAAGTAACGTCCATCAATCGGCCATCCCTCTAAAATAAAGTCCATCAATCGGCCATCCCTATAAAGTAACTTCCATCAAACGGCCATCCCTATAAAGTAACGTCAGTAATAAATAATTTCCATAATAAAGGAATATCCGGTAACGGTATGGAACAGGTAAGAGTTAGTTAGTAGTTATGTTAGTTATTTTATAGGGATGGCCGATTGATGGACGTTATTTTATAGTGATGGCCGATTGATGTACATTTATTGGAGAGATTATAGGTGACTGTATGGAAAATATAGGGTTAGGCAAGGCAATATCGCACCTGCGACATACATACTAGGCATATATATATGTGTGCGTGTGCACGTGCGCGTGTCTGTGATTGTTTGCATCAGTTTAACGTGCATCATTCTCAATATTTAGAGCAATTGTATGAGGCAACCATCATCTAATAAACATAGGTTTAGTCACTATAATTTCCATGTACAGTCAAACCTGTGTTAGTAGTCACCTGTATTAAGCAGCCAACCTGTATTAAGCAGCCAGTTTCCCGATTCCCAATATGTTGTTCTACTACACACTTGCTCTCTATTAAGCAGCCACTTGTGCTAAACAGCCACATTCTGTGATTCTCTTGGCTGGCTGCTTATACGACAGGTTTGACTGTATATCAGTGAAGTACAGGTGACCCTATATATATATTTGAGTCATCATATTTTTCTGCACATCTGTGACATTCGCAGTAGTAGAAAGTTTATTTACATAGTTTAATAATAACATAATCTTTCCATTTGCCATAATTATGCTTTAAGACTGCTTTAACATGCAATAATGGTTAATACTTTTGAATAAATTTTATACTTAAGGTTTAATAGAGATTATAACTTTATTTATTTTACAATGATTGCGAAACAAGTTCTGACAACTTATATTAATCACTCTCGTTGGTGTGGATGAAAGCGTAAATGTGGTCATTTGTGTGGAGGAAACTGGAGTACCCGGAGAAAACCCACCTGTCTGATCTGGCGACCACCGCATCTCGAATACTTCCCGGTCCAAGGATTGAACCTGGGTTGCATTGGTGACAAGCGAGCGCAGTGCGTTAACCACTGCGCTAATCGTCAGCCAATGGTTTAATAAAGTACAATCATTTCTTGAGATAGAGAAAGATATTGTGTTTATTTTCTGTCTCTATACCATCTATAGAGGACTGGGTTTATCAAGAGCTTGCATCATGCCATGCTATCTAGACCCAGTTTTGTTCTGTGACATCCAGACCTTGGTGGTTCTGTGACATCCAGACCTTGGTGGTTCTGTGACATCCAGACCTTGGTGGTTCTGTAACATCCAGACCTTGGTGGTTATGTGACATCCAGACCTTGGGGGTTCTGTGACATCCAGACCTTGGTGGTTCTGTAACATCCAGACCTTGGTGGTTCTGTGACATCCAGACCTTGGTGGTTCTGTGACATCCAGACCTTGGTAGTTCCGTGACATCCAGACCTTGGTGGTTCTGTGACATCCAGACATTGGTGGTTCTGTAACACCCAGACCTTGGTGATTCCGTGATATCCAGACCTTGGTGCTTCTGTAACATCCAGACCATGGTGGTTCTGTGACATCCAGACCTTGGTGGTTCTGTGACATCCAGACCTTGGTGGTTCTGTGACATCCCGACCTTGGTGGTTCTGTGACATCCAGACCTTGGTGGTTCCGTGACATCCAGACCTTGGTGGTTCTGTGACGTCCAGACCTTGGTGGTTCTGTAACACCCAGACCTTGGTGGTTCCGTGACATCCAGACCTTGGTGCTTCTGTAACATCCAGACCATGGTGGTTCTGTGACATCCAGACCTTGGTGCTTCTGTAATATCCAGACCTTGGTGGTTCTGTGACATCCAGACCTTGGTGGTTCTGTAATACCCAGATCTTGGTGGTTCTGTGACAACCAGACCTTGGTGGTGCTGTGACATCCAGACCTTGGTGGTTCTGTAACATCCAGACCTTGGTGGTTCTGTAACATCCATACCTTGGTGGTTCTGTAACATCCAGACCTTGGTGGTTTTGTGACATCCAGACATTGGTGATTCTGTAACATCTAGACCTTGGCGGTTCTGTGACATCCATACCCTGGTGGTTCTGTGACATCCAGACCTTGGTGGTTCTGTAACAACTGTATCAAATGTGTGGTTCCGATACTTTATACCTCAATGACATCCACACCCTTGTTCTCTGGCATCCAGACCCTTGTTCTCTGGCATCCACACCCTTGTTCTCTGGCATCCAGACCCTTGTTCTCTGGCATCCACACCCTGGTTCTCTGGCACACACCCTGGTTCTCTGGCATCCACATCTTGGTTATCTGGCATCCACACCCTGGTTCTCTAGCAATCCACATCCTGGTTCTCTGGCATCCACACCCTGGTTCTCTGGCATCCACACCCTGGTTCTCTGGCATACACACCCTGGTTCTCTGGCATCCACACCCTGGTTCTCTGGCATACCCTGGTTCTCTGGCATCACACCCTGGTTCTCTGGCATCCACACCCTGGTTCTCTGGCATTGGTTCTCTGGCATCCACACCCTGGTTCTCTGGCATATACACCCTGGTTCTCTGGCATCCACACCCTGGTTCTCTGGCATACACACCCTTGTTCTCTGGCATCCACACCCTTGTTCTCTGGCATCCACACCCTGGTTCTCTGGCATCCACACCCTGGTTCTCTGGCATCCACACCCTTGTTCTCTGGCATACACACCCTGGTTCTCTGGCATCCACACCCTTGTTCTCTGGCATACACACCCTGGTTCTCTGGCATACATACCCTGGTTCTCTGGCATCCACACCCTGGTTCTCTGGCATACACACCCTTGTTCTCTGGCATCCACACCCTTGTTCTCTGGCATCCACACCCTGGTTCTCTGGCATCCACACCCTGGTTCTCTGGCATCCACACCCTGGTTCTCTGGCATCCAGACGCTTGTTCTCTGGCATCCAGACCCTTGTTCTCTGGTTCTCTGGCATCCACACCCTTGTTCTCTGGCATCCATACTTGGTTCTCTGGCATCTGGTTCTCTGGCATCCACATCTGGCACACCCTGGTTCTCTGGCATCCACACCCTGGTTCTCTGGCATCCACACCCTGGTTCTCTGGCATCCACACCCTGGTTCTCTGGCATCCAGACGCTTGTTCTCTGGCATCCAGACCCTTGTTCTCTGGTTCTCTGGCATCCACACCCTTGTTCTCTGGCATCCAGACCCTTGTTCTCTGGTTCTCTGGCATCCACACCCTGGTTCTCTGGCATCCACACCCTGGTTCTCTGGCATCCACACCCTGGTTCTCTGGCATCCACACCCTGGTTCTCTGGCATACACACCCTGGTTCTCTGGCATCCACACCCTGGTTCTCTGGCATACACACCCTGGTTCTCTGGCATCCACACCTTGGTTCTCTGGCATCCGCACCCTTGTTCTCTGGCATCCACACCTTGGTTCTCTGGCATCCACACCTTGGTTCTCTGGCATCCACACCCTGGTTCTCTGGCATCCACACCCTGGTTCTCTGGCATACACACCTTGGTTCTCTGGCATCCACACCTTGGTTCTCTGGCATCCACACCCTGGTTCTCTGGCATCCAGACCCTTGTTCTCTGGTTCTCTGGCATCCAGACCCTGGTTATCTGGCATCCAGACCCTTGTTCTCTGGTTCTCTGGCATACACACCCTGGTTCTCTGGCATACACACCCTGGTTCTCTGGCATCCACACCCTGGTTCTCTGGCACCACACCTTGGTTCTCGTTCTCTGGCATCCACACCCTTGTTCTCTGGCATCCACACCTTGGTTCTCGTTCTCTGGCATCCACACCCTTGTTCTCTGGCATACACACCCTTGTTCTCTGGCATACACACCCTGGTTCTCTGGCATACACACCCTGGTTCTCTGGCATCCACACCCTGGTTCTCGTTCTCTGGCATCCACACCCTTGTTCTCTGGCATACACACCCTGGTTCTCTGGCATACACACCCTCGTTCTCTGGCATCCACACCCTGGTTCTCGTTCTCTGGCATCCACACCCTTGTTCTCTGGCATCCACACCCTGGTTCTCTGGCATCCAGACACTCTGATTCTACAATATCCAGACATGTGTGATTCCATGACATCCACTCACTGTGATATCCAGAACCTGTGTGATTCTGTAACATCTAGACCTGGTTGGTTCTGTAAACCATGTCTCTTACTGTAGCATCCAGACCCTGTGTGGTTCTGTGGCATCCATACCCTGTGTGGTTCTGTAACAGCCATACCGTGTGTGGTTCTGTAACATCCATACCGTGTGTGGTTCTGTGGCATCCATACCGTGTGTGGTTCTGTAACATCCATACCGTGGGTGGTTCTGTAACATCCATACCGTGTGTGGTTCTGTAGCATCCATACCCTGGGTGGTTCTGTGGCATCCATACCGTGTGTGGTTCGGTAACATCCATACCGTGTGTGGTTCTGTAACATCCATACCGTGGGTGGTTCTGTAACATCCATACCGTGGGTGGTTCTGTGGCATCCATACCGTGGGTGGTTCTATAACATCCATACCGTGGGTGGTTCTGTTGCATCCATACCGTGTGTGGTTCTGTAGCATCCATACAGTGTGTGGTTCTGTAACATCCATACCGTGTGTGGTTCTGTAACATCCTACCGTGTGTGGTTCTGTACATCCATACCGTGTGTGGTTCTGTAACATCCATACCGTGGTGGTCTGTGGCATCCAACCGTGGTGGTTCTGTAACATCCATACCGTGGGTTCTGTAAAATCCATACCGTGGTGGTTCTGTAACATCCATACCTGGTGGTTCTGTGGCATCCATACCGGTGGTTCTGTACATCCATACCTGGTGGTTCTGTAACATCCATACCGTGTGTGGTTCTGTAACATCCATACCGTGTGTGGTTCTGTAACATCCATACCGTGTGTGGTTCTGTAACATCCATACCGTGTGTGGTTCTGTGACATCCATACCTTGGTGGTTCTGTGACATCCATACCTTGGTGGTTCTGTGACATCCATACATTGGTGGTTCTGTGGCATCCATACCCTGTGTGGTTCTGTAACATCCATACCGTGTGTGGTTCGGTAACATCCATACCGTGGGTGGTTCTGTGACATCCATACCTTGGTGGTTCTGTGGCATCCATACCGTGTGTGGTTCTGTAACATCCATACCCTGTGTGGTTCTGTAACATCCATACCGTGTGTGGTTCTGTAACATCCATACCGTGTGTGGTTCTGTAGCATCCATACAGTGTGTGGTTCTGTAGCATCCATACCGTGTGTGGTTCTGTAACATCCATACCCTGTGTGGTTCTGTAACATCCATACCGTGTGTTGTTCTGTAACATCCATACCGTGTGTGGTTCTGTGTCATCCATACCGTGTGTGGTTCTGTGGCATCCATACCGTGTGTGGTTCTGTGACATCCATACCGTGTGTGGTTCTGTAACATCCGTACCGTGTGTGGTTCTGTGACATCCAGACTGTGGGTGGTTCTGTGACATCCATAACATGTGTAGTTCTGTGACATCCATACCGTGTGTGGTTCTGTTGCATCCATACCGTGTGTGGTTCTGTGGCATCCATACCATGGGTGGTTCTGTAACATCCATACCGTGTGTGGTTCTGTAACATCCATACCGTGTGTGGTTCTGTGACATCCATACCCTGTGTGGTTCTGTAACATCCATACCGTGTGTGGTTCTGTGACATCCATACCGTGTGTGGTTCTGTAACATCCATACCGTGTGTGGTTCTGTAACATCCCTACCGTGTGTGGTTCTGTGACATCCATACCGTGTGTGGTTCTGTAACATCCATACCGTGTGTGGTTCTGTGGCATCCATACCGTGTTTGGTTCTGTAACATCCATACCGTGTGTGGTTCTGTAACATCCATACCCTGTGTGGTTCTGTAACATCCATGCCCTGTGTGGTTCTGTGACATCCATACCGTGGGTGGTTCTGTGACATCCATACCGTTGGTGGTTCTGTGACATCCAGACCTTGGTGGTTCTGTGACATCCAGACCTTGGTGGTTCTGTAACATCCAGACCTTGGTGGTTCTGTAACATCCAGACATTGGTGGTTCTGTGACATCCAGACCATGTGTGGTTCTGTAACATCCATACCGTGTGTGGTTCTGTGACATCCATACCCTGGGTGGTTCTGTAACATCCATACCCTGGGTGGTTCTGTAATATCCATACCCTGTGTGCTTCTGTGACATCCATACCGTGGGTGGTTCTGTAACATCCATACCGTTGGTGGTTCTGTGACATCCAGACCTTGGTGGTTCTGTGGCATCCATACCCTGTGTGGTTTTGTGGCATCCATACCGTGTGTGGTTCTGTAACATCCATACCGTGGGTGGTTCTGTAACATCCATACCGTGGTGGTTCTGTAACATCCATACCGTGGTGGTTCTGTCATCCATACCGTGTGGTTCTGTGCATCCATACCGTGTGTGGTTCTGTGGCATCCATACCGTGTGTGGTTCTGTAACATCCATACCCTGTGTGGTTTTGTGGCATCCATACCGTGGGTGGTTCTGTAACATCCATACCGTGTGTGGTTCTGTAACATCCATACCGTGGGTGGTTCTGTAACATCCATACCGTGTGTGGTTCTGTTGCATCCATACCGTGTGTGGTTCTGTGGCATCCATACCGTGTGTGGTTCTGTAACACATACTGGGTGGTTCTGTAACATCCATACCGTGTGTGGTTCTGTAACATCCATACCGTGTGTGGTTCTGTAACATCCATACCGTGGGTGGTTCTGTAACATCCATACCGTGTGTGGTTCTGTAACATCCATACCGTGGGTGGTTCTGTAACATCCATACCGTGTGTGGTTCTGTAACATCCAGACCTGTGTGGTTCTGTGACATCCATACCACGTGTGGTTCTGTAGCATCCATACCGTGTGTGGTTCTGTAAAATCCATACCGTGTGTGGCTCTGTGACATCCAGACTGGTGTGTTCTGTGACATCCAGACTGTGGGTGGTTCTGTAATCCATACCGTGTGTGGTTCTGTGACATCCATACCGTGTGTGTTCTGTGACATCCATACCGTGTGTGGTTCTGTAACATCCATACCGTGTGTGGTTCTGTGACATCCATACCGTGTGTGGTTCTGTAACATCCATACCGTGTGTGGTTCTGTGACATCCATACCGTGTGTGGTTCTGTGACATCCATACCTTGGGGTTCTGTAACATCCATACCGTGTGTGGTTCTGTAACATCCATACCGTGGGTGGTTCTGTAACATCCATACCGTGGGTGGTTCTGTAACATCCATACCGTGTGTGGTTCTGTAACATCCATACCGTGGGTGGTTCTGTAACATCCATACCGTGTGTGGTTCTGTAACATCCAGACCTGTGTGGTTCTGTGACATCCATACCACGTGTGGTTCTGTAGCATCCATACCGTGTGTGGTTCTGTAAAATCCATACCGTGTGTGGCTCTGTGACATCCAGACTGTGTGTGGTTCTGTGACATCCAGACTGTGGGTGGTTCTGTGACATCCATACCGTGTGTGGTTCTGTGACATCCATACCGTGTGTGGTTCTGTGACATCCATACCGTGTGTGGTTCCATACCTGTGTTCTGTAACATCCATACCTGTGTGGTTCTGTAACATCCATACCGTGGTGGTTCTGTAACATCCATACCGTGGTGTGTAACATCCATACATCCATACCGTGTGTGGTTCTGTAACATCCATAGTAACATCCATACCGGTGTGGTTCTGCATCCATACCGTGTGTGGTTCTGTACATCCATACAGTGTGTGGTTCTGTACATCCATACCGTGTGTGGTTCTGTGTGTGGTTCTGTAACATCCATACCGTGTGTGGTTCTGTAACATCCATACATCCATACATCCATACCGTGTGTGGTTCTGTGACATCCATACCGTGTGTGGTTCTGCATCTGTGACATCCCCTGTGTGTGGTTCTGTGACATCCATACCGTGTGTGGTTCTGTGCATCCATACCGTGTGTGGTTCTGTGCATCCATGTGGTTCTGTAACATCCATACCGTGTGTGGTTCTGTAACATCCATACCGTGTGTGGTTCTGTGACATCCATAACATCCATACCGTGTGTGGTGTGACATCCATACCTGTGGTTCTGATCCATACCGTGTGTGGTTCTGTGACATCCATACCGTGTGTGTTCTGTCCATACATCCATGTGTGGTTCTGTAACATCCATACCGTGTGTGGTTCTGTAACATCCATCTGTAACATCCGTGTGTGGTTCTGTGTGTGGTTCTGTGACATCCATATCGTGTGTGGTTCTGTAACATCCATACCTGTGTGTGGTTCTGTAACATCCATACCGTGTGTGGTTCTGTGACATCCATATCCATTGTGTGTGTGTTCTGTAACATCCATACCGTGGTGGTTCTGAATCCATCCATACCGTGTGTGGTTCTGTAACATCCATACCGTGTGGTGGGTGTGTTCTGACATCCATACATCCATACCGTGTGGTTCTGTAACATCCATACCGTGTGTGGTTCTGTAACATCCATAACATCCATACCGTGTGTGGTTCTGTAACATCCATACCGTGTGTGGTTCTGTAACATCCATATCCATACGTGTGTGGTTCTGTAACATCCATACCGTGGTGGTTCTGTAACATCCATACCGTGTGTGGTTCTGTAACATCCATAGTACATCCATACCGTGTGTGGTTCTGACATCCATACCGTGTGTGGTTCTGTGACATCCATCTGTGACATCCTGTGGTGGTTCTGACATCCATACCGTGTGTGGTTCTGTGACATCCATACCGTGTGTGGTTCTGTGACATCCATACCGTGTGTGGTTCTGTAACATCCATATCGTGTGTGGTTCTGTGACATCCATACCGTGTGTGGTTCTGTGACATCCATACCGTGTGTGGTTCTGTGACATCCATACCGTGTGTGGTTCTGTGACATCCATACCTTGGTGGTTCTGTGACATCCATACCGTGTGTGGTTCTGTGACATCCATACCGTGTGTGGTTCTGTGACATCCATACCGTGTGTGGTTCTGTGACATCCATACCGTGGGTGGTTCTGTAACATCCATACCGTGTGTGGTTCTGTAACATCCATACCGTGTGTGGTTCTGTAACATATATACCCCTGTGTGGTTCTGTAACATCCATACCATACATATACATTTTAGATTTGTGGACGATAGTGCAATGGTTTAATGTCCCATCTGAAAGACTGTTAATTTTATTATGGTCAGACGGGGTATCGAACCTGAGATCCCTGGATTACCAGTCCAGTGGGTGGTCACGTAAGCTATTCTCAATAATTTATATCGAGTATAATGGGTGTGATAAAGCTTACCTCGGTCGTTTGCAACATGTCTCCCTTCGCTTTGTGATCAATCAATCTATACACCCAACCAGCATCCAGTGACCAAGCGTGTCAAGATGTCATCCAATCAATAAAGTGTGCTAATATTTATAGTTGTACGAGATAAGATAATGTCAACGACGGTTAGATTAAGATGACATTAGTTTATATGTTTAAAGGATACAAAGTAGTTTTTACTGTTGCTATTGTTTCGTTAAATATGAATTTGGAGATTCTTTACACCTGTCATTTGAATACAAGCTGAGTGTGTCCTGGACCAATGGGATGTTAATACTGTTTTCTTAGATAGAACATTCGATACATAATTCAAGCTGGATTTGAAACAAGTGGCCGTGTGCGTAAACACAAGCTTCTAAACTATGAAATATTATTAAAGAGTTTCAAGAGTTTATTTCGAAATATAATGGGCAATATGCCCATGAGTACACATTATATACACATTACATACTTTCAAACGTGAACATTGGCACTGCGTGCCTTGTGTAAATATGTAATATAATTATATAGAGCAAATGTGCAAATAAAAACACGTGCAAATACAACACGTTTACGATTGGCTAGCGTATAACGTATAATGAGATATGAACACTAGTCATAGAACAGGTTGTTTCTGACTTGAAATGATTTGTATATATACATAGCCAAATCTTTAATTATTATAACATTTTTTGAGGTCATCAATTCAATAAATGTAGGAACATTTGGATTTCTCCAAAAGTATTCCTTAATATGTGTATTTCTTAAATCGGTATATAGCTGACATTCTAAAACAAAGTGAAATTCATCTTCTAAAGTTAAACAATATCTACATTTTCTTTCTTCATATGGTATTGCTAAGGGTCTATGCCATCGACCAGTTTCTACTTCAAGTATATGAGATGATACTCTGAAGCGTGACAATGCTATTCTAAATTTATCAATATTTACACACATTTAAATGATGCAGTGTTAACGATCTATGCGAGACACACTTATGTGCCTTTAACTATTTCCTGAAAATAGAAGAATCGAATTGAATTTAGATAAAATAGTTTAAGATTTACTTCTCCTTTATTTTGTATTAATGACATTTGTTGCTGGAAATAACTGAAACATAAAACATGTTTAGACTAATAACAGTTTATTTTGCATTCACACAGTAATTTACACTACTTCTAGATCTAGACATGGATGTCAGACCTGCGAATTGTGCAATCATCAAGCAGAGATAACAAATTGATTTATTGTCTGACAAGCATTGTATAATTGTTTTCCGAACAATCGATGACTTTTAATGTTTTATTAGATGACGGGAATAGGAAGAATAACACGAGAATGGAACAGTTTTCAGTATCAGTGTGGCAGACACGGCAGATAATCTCACACGGACCGGTGAGGGAACTTCGTGTGACATGGCAGAGGACCTTCAAATAAACGGTGTGGGAGATATAGACGCGGAATCTGAACCTGTTATAGACGTTAAACATATCAGAAGAAATAATGTATTAGATAAATCTATGGCGGGTGGGAGTGAGAATGAACTCTCTGGACATCCAAATGTGATAGAACCTGTAACCAAAGTTATAGAGACGGAAACGACGCCGACTTCCTATGATGTTACAAACATAGACACGGATGTTCGTGATGATGGTAACACGAAATGTAGAGAACATTCAGGTGATATAGCGATACCAGAAACACCGCTGGATTCATGTGATTTAGAACCAAGCTTACCACCTGATGGTAATCCCGAAAGCGTTGTTGGTGTGATAGACAAAAGTGTAAGGAATAAGTTAAGTAGTAATTCAAAAACGTTAATTTCCAATTGGAAACATCACAAGAAACAGGGGATGGATATAGCTGGAGGACAATCATTGCTAATCACAAAGAACCAAGTGGGTACTGCTGCTAGAAAGGACTCGCTGACAGTGCCGGCGTCTGGTTTAGATGATACGAAACTCTCAGCCGATAAACAAATAGAATCGGATGCCACATTTGTGCGAGAGAGTTCGAAACTCTCCCTGTTGTCGTCCATATCGCAGCGGTCCGGGCAGACGAAGCCGGAGTATACCACCGTACAGATGTCTGCAGACGAGAAACCATTCCAGCCCATACAGGATGACTCGTGGATCCGACTGGCAACACCTTACCTTCCGTTATGGGTGGCTGTGCTCTGTCTTGTACTAAATATTTTGATATCTGGATCAGGTATAATACAATAGTATTATAGAAATATGATAGAGAACTTACTTGGAGATTTTAAATGATGTCTTCACGTATATAATTCAGAACAACTTAACTTACAATGGGGGGGGGGGGATTTATGACCGAGATTATTACGAGTGTGATATTGTAATCAATAGGTGAGGTCACAGACGCTTGAGGTCTGGACAAATGTTTCCTGTTCAAAACAAAAAACTACAAAACAGTACTGAGTAAATAGATTTGATAGTAACGGGGTGTCATTTTTAAGCTTGATTGAAAATAGCCTAAAAATGTATGTATCGTGTCAAGCCTAATGTTCTTAAAAACCAAAAAAGACCAGACCCATACTCCCAGATCAATTTCTTAGTCGGTCCTATAATTTCAAAACGGCCAGCTATTCCCCTAACTAGGCATTTCTGCGAGTCCATGATCATGTAGTGGCATACTATAAGACAGGGATGAATATGACCTCGAATGATTTTTTCTACCTCGAAATTAAAAATGAACGACGGATGGCAAAACAACTTACAACATTGATTGTGTGAGGACTCCTTCCGTGGCCGAGTCGTTAAGGTCGTTAACTGCAAATCACTCAAATCTCTCCGCTGTAGTTTTGAATCCCACTGTGGGTGTAGAATTATTTCATGTGAGGATCCTATCCAGCTGTACTGCAGAAGGTCGGTGGTTCTACCCGGGTGTCCGTCCGTGCCTGAAATACTGCCCGAAGGGGCACAAGGGTCATCTTAAAAACAGCTGGAGAGTCGACATCTGACCTAAGCTGTTCGCGCGACTTTAAACCTAAATTGATTGTTATGGTCGACAAGTATTACTCATGTGTCGTGTATTTGGCTCTGCTGATAACTTCTAACTGCGGGCTGTTATTTCTTTCAGGAACAATGCTAAGTGGACTGTGTATATTCTGTTGTGCCAAATCACGTGTTCCTCCCAAGTACGATCCGGACCCTTTTCTCATATTATGTGTAAATGTGTGGGTTGGAATAGCTCAACTATTCACCGTCACATTTTTGTTGGTCGGGTGGTTCTGGAGCCTTGCCTGGGGGATACGGATGGTTTTACTCTCGCGTAAGTGAATACACGTTAAATCTATATAACAATACTTTATCCTTACCACTAGTTTAGCTAGCCCCAATATCTTCCAGTTGCATGCTTAATGTATATATCGTTCAATGTAATGTATGTATATCACTCCATGTAAGGTATGTATATCACTCCATGTAAGGGTTGTATATCATTCCATGTAAGGTATGTATATCATTCCATGTAAGGTATGTATATCACTCCATGTAAGGTATGTATATCACTCCATGTAAGGGTTGTATATCATTCCATGTACGGTATGTATATCATTCCATGTAAGGTATGTATATCATTCCATGTAAGGTATGTATATCATTCCATGTAAGGTATGTATATCATTCCATGTAAGGTATGTATATCATTCCATGTACGGTATGTATATCATTCCATGTAAGGTATATATATCATTCCATGTAAGGTATATATATCATTCCATGTAAGGTATGTATATCATTCCATGTAAGGTATGTATATCATTCCATGTAAGGTATATATATCATTCCATGTAAGGTATGTATATCATTCCATGTAAGGTATGTATATCATTATATATAAGGTTTGTATATCATTCCATGTAAGGTATGTATATCATTCCATGTACGGTATGTATATCATTCCATGTACGGTATGTATATCATTCCATGTACGGTATGTATATCATTCCATGTAAGGTATGTATATCATTCCATGTAAGGTATGTATATCAGTCCATGTACGGTTTGTATATCATTCCATGTACGGTATGTATATCATTCCATGTAAGGTATGTATATCATTCCATGTAAGGTATGTATATCATTCTATGTAAAGGTATGTATATCATTCCATGTAAGGTATGTATATCAGTCCATGTAAGGTATATATATCATTCCATGTAAGGTTTGTATATCATTCCATGTACGGTATGTATATCATTCTATGTAAGGTATGTATATCATTCTATGTACGGTATGCATATCATTCCATGTAAAGGTATGTATATCATTCCATGTAATGTATGTATATCATTCCATGTAAGGTATGTATATCATTCTATGTAAAGGTATGTATATCATTCCATGTAAAGGTATGTATATCATTCCATGTAAGGTATGTATATCATTCCATGTAAGGTATGTATATCATTCTATGTAAAGGTATGTATATCATTCCATGTAAAGGTATGTATATCATTCCATGTACGGTATGTATATCATTCCATGTAAGGTATGTATATCATTCTATGTCAGGTATGTATATCATTCTATGCAAGGTATGTATATCATTCTATGTCAGGTATGTATATCATTCTATGTCAGGTATGTATATCATTCTATGTCAGGTATGTATATCATTCTATGTCAGGTATGTATATCATTCTATGTCAGGTATGTATATCATTCTATGTCAGGTATGTATATCATTCTATGTCAGGTATGTATATCATTCTATGTCAGGTATGTATATCATTCTATGTCAGGTATGTATATCATTCTATGTAAGGTATGTATATCATTCTATGCAAGGTATGTATATCATTCTATGTAAAGGTATGTATATCATTCTATGTAAAGGTATGTATATCATTCTATGCAAGGTATGTATATCATTCTATGTAAAGGTATGTATATCATTCTATGCAAGGTATGTATATCATTCTATGTAAAGGTATGTATATCATTCCATGTAAGGTATGTATATCATTCTATGTAAAGGTATGTATATCATTCTATGTAAAGGTATGTATATCATTCCAGGTAAGGTTAGTATATCATTCTATGTAACTGAAGGTATGTATATCATTCTATGTAACTGAAGGTATGTATATCATTCCAGGTAAGGTATGTATATCATTCCATGTAAGGTATGTATATCATTCTATGTACAGTATGTATATCATTCTATGTAACTGAAGGTATGTATATCATTCCATGTAAGGTATGTATATCATTCTATGTAAAGGTATGTATATCATTCCATGTAAGGTATGTATATCATTCCATGTACGGTATGTATATCATTCTATGTAAAGGTATGTATATCATTCTATGTACAGTATGTATATCATTCTATGTAAAGGTATGTATATCATTCCATGTAAGGTATGTATATCATTCCATGTAAGGTATGTATATCATTCCATGTACGGTATGTATATCATTCCATGTAATGTATGTATATCATTCCATGTAATGTATGTATATCATTCCATGTAAGGTATGTATATCATTCCATGTAAGGTATGTATATCATTCCATGTAAGGTATGTATATCATTCTATTTAAAGGTATGTATATCATTCCATGTAAGGTATGTATATCATTCCATGTAAGGTATGTATATCATTCCATGTAAGGTATGTATATCATTCCATGTAATGTATGTATATCATTCCATGTAATGTATGTATATCATTCTATGTAAAGGTATGTATATCATTCTATGTAAAGGTATGTATATCATTCCATGTAAGGTATGTATATCATTCCATGTACGGTATGTATATCATTCTATGTAAAGGTATGTATATCATTCTATGTAAAGGTATGTATATCATTATATATAAGGTATGCATCTGTAATGCTCCTGAATACTCCCAATAGTAGATAGGTCCTGTTAATGAGAGACATCGGTCAGTTACGGCCCCTGAATACTCCCAATAGTAGATAGGTCCTGTTAATGAGAGACATCGGTCAGTTACGGCCCCTGAATACTCCCAATAGTAGATAGGTCCTGTTAATGAGAGACATCGGTCAGTTACGGCCCCTGAATACTCCCAATAGTAGATAGGTCCTGTTAATGAGAGACATCGGTCAGTTACGGCCCCTGAATACTCCCAATAGTAGATAGGTCCTGTTAATGAGAGACATCGGTCAGTTACGGCCCCTGAATACTCCCAATAGTAGATAGGTCCTGTTAATGAGAGACATCGGTCAGTTACGGCCCCTGAATACTCCCAATAGTAGATAGGTCCTGTTAATGAGAGACATCGGTCAGTTACGGCCCCTGAATACTCCCAATAGTAGATAGGTCCTGTTAATGAGAGACATCGGTCAGTTACGGCCCCTGAATACTCCCAATAGTAGATAGGTCCTGTTAATGAGAGACATCGGTCGGTTACGGCCCCTGATTACTCTCAATAGTAGACATGTTTTCTTAATGAGAGACATCGTTCAGATACTGCATATGGATACACCCACAATTATGGCTTCTGAATACACCCAAAAGTAGATATTTCCTCTTAATTGGTTTCCTTTGTTTTCATCGGTGTTTCCTTTGCACAGCATGATATCAATTTGTATCCACTTTCTCATCTTATAATTATTACTTTAATTATTAAATCTCGACTGATATCGACTATATCCAATGGATACTTTACTGTAAAGATTTGTTATCAATTAATTAGCATGATTTTGATAAACTCACATTTATCATACCGCAACATATTGTTAAGAAACCACAATAAATATAGAATATTAGGTTGCTGGCTTATATATTTTAATTTATTAGGCTCTTCTCAGAAAACAATAAAAGTCTCAGTAGAGCCTCGCTTTGACTTGTTGATATTTTTTTTCTTGACTCACCTAATAAATAAAAAAAATCTAGATTCTAAAATAAATATCCGTATTTTATTATAGTATAGATTAATATTCCATAAATAATCTTTAATTTAGCACATAATTATATAAAATGCGATATAAATAGGTAAACGAACATAAACGTATTAAGTATATAAATATTATATGAAATTTTACATGAATATCTTTAACCGCGTCCGTGGCCGAGTGGTCTAACGCGCATTGTTAGAAACGTCGTCTGTCGTCACGTATCATATATGTAGGTTCGAATCCTTCAGGACATATGTGATGATGAGATAGGTTAGCACTCGCTCCACGTATTACATGTATATGTGTAATGGGAGAGTGTCATTCCTTACGGAGTATAAGCGGTTTAATTAAGCAATAGAATGATAGGCGACACTAGGTCGAATAACTCTCTTTTGTTATTTTGTTTTTTTACGTTTTTTCCCTATTTTTTTCGTTTTTTGGAATAAAAATGTTTCAAATAATACAGTAAGTTATTACAGCCCTAAGTAATGGTGCGGCGGTCTAATATTCAGGAAGTAATCCCTGTAATTAAATGGCATACACATGAAAATACGTAATATTTTTCAATTGTTATTAATCATGTATTGTCATATACATGTACATGTATTAATGTTTCAAAGTGTAAACATGGAACAGTCGAATAAAGTTACCAGCTGAATGTCACACAACTGCGTAGAGCTAGCGAAGGCGAAGGTCACTACTTGAACTCGTAGATTTTGAAAATGAACGATTTAAATGTAACAGTATTTCTGCAAAGTAACAGAGAAATTAGAGGATTAATAGTAGTTAATTTTGATACACATTGGAATTCTGAACATGGAAAACAGCACCATGAAAATGCGAATTAACGACACTGGTCGCTGACAGTGACATTGAGGTTTATTTACAAACCGTAATCTGGGTCATAAAAGTAGTCCGTCACGAAAGCTTTATTAGGCACTGACTAATAAAGCAAAATTTATTAGGCAGGCCGTTTTTGTACGTTATTTCGCATGAAGGTAGGATACAAGCAATTAGAGGGCAATATACATTTCGGGATAAATCGGAATTTTTCTGCCAAGGGAGGTAATAGAAAAACAAGCGATATTGCTCATTAGAATCATGTCGGACATAACTACACACACGTCATTGCAAGAACTCGTATTCACTGCAACATTTCCGAAACTGTCTTGATCAATACGACCAGCCGGATTCAAGCGGAAAAACCATTGAAGGTTGTCGGAAATATGATAGAAGATTGCATAAGCAGAAATAATGCAGTTTGCATGTCGACTATTATGAGAGTATAGATTGGATTATTGATGAGATAAACGCACCAATGAGCTGATTGTTCGTGGTTTTAATGATACGCAATAGAAATAATTGTTGATCTGTAACTCGCTGAATGTGAACTCAATACGCGAGCTTTGCATGGATACCTAATATTTACCTTAGTTGCAGGTGTAAATAGTGCACGTGTATTGATCTATTAATGAGTATACGAAGGTCAGACTGTTGTATAAATGCTCTATCAAATTATCTTAGTCTTTATATTACAGACGGATATGTAGTCCAGTGGTAACAATCTGGACTGGTAATCCAGGGATCGCAGGTTTGATCCCCAATCTACCCTAATAAAATTAACAGTCTTTCAGATGGGACTTTAAACCGAGGTCTCGTGTCGGTGCTTTACACCGTGTACGTAAAAGAACCAGAGGAGACTCTGTAATGGGTCTATGTTTGTATCATTGCACCATCCTCCACAAATCTAAAATGACCAATCTCTTCAGGAGGCGTCGCTCATATGGGCAACCGGTAGCGACGATAAATAAACGTAAAACACACTTAGTCTTTATTATTAAACATCGGGGTGCTCGGGGTGCTCGGGGTGCTCGGGGTGCTCGGGGTGCTCGGGGTGTTGGAACACAGTCTAGATGCGGGAATGGTGTAGGATATATGTAGCGATTTAATAATTTAATAATAAAAAGATGAGAAAACGGATTAAAATTGATATGATGCAAAGGAAACAACGATAAAAACAAAGGAGACCATATATATATATATATAGGACTTTCATCAAGGAGTATACAGGGGACAGTAACATATGTATCTCGGTAGAACGTCGTGCATAGTCCCTTGCAATGTTCGTTAATATTTTTTATGGTACAATTTTCTCAACGATGTAATATAATAATAATAGTATCTCCATATTTGGTGGGAGGAAGACATATTTGGTGGGAGGAAGACATATTTGGTGGGAGGAAGACATATTTGGTGGGAGGAAGACATATTTGGTGGGAGGAAGACATATTTGGTGGGAGGAAGACATATTTGGTCGGAGGAAGACATATTTGGTGGGAGGAAGACATATTTGGTGGGAGGAAGACATATTTGGTCGGAGGAAGACATATTTGGTCGGAGGAAGACATATTTGGTGGGAGGAAGACATATTTGGTGGGAGGAAGACATATTTGGTCGGAGGAAGACATATTTGTCGATGTAAAATGGGCAATGTAACAAATGGTAATCTCCCAGATACATATATCACACTACAGAACGATGTTTGTATATACAGAAAAACGACACTAAAACACCACCAGAAATTGTCCACGGGGTGTGAGACCGGGCCCGGAGTCGCGCCCAGCCGCATGTGGCCATTACGAATGTGCCCTTATCCAATGCGCCTACATTCCATACTGTCTCTTCTCTCTCTCTCACGGCGACGGATTCCGCCAGGAATGAGGTATTGAAAGCGATTAAACTAATATTGTAAAATCTTTATATTCGCAATCGAGCTCAAATAAATGTGTCTAATCTATAACTATGCTGTTTGATTGGTATCAAGAAAGGTTACAAGTTTATTCCCGAAAAATGCTTTGATATGGCATATCGTTCCATGTGTTTGGGCTAACTTTGCGTTGCAGCATTTTATATTCTATGACCACTATATAAGAGGTTGCATAAACAACGTACACATAGTCCGCCTCCGTGGTCGAGTGGTTAAGGTCGCTGACTTGTATACCACTGTAACCTATCATCACTGATGGTCATAGGTTCGAGCCCCGCTCAGTCCGTTTCTCATTTATATGTAAAAGTTGGCAGTTTCTTACGGAGGTTGGTGCACCAAGTACTGGTTAACGCTGTAGCCTGCCCAGGAAAGGTTTTAGGTAAGCTGCCCGTCGCTCAAATGAAACCGGTAGCGACGTTAAATAAACTTAAATAAAAAGTTTAAAAAAACAAAAAACGTACACTTATTCAACATTTACATTCTTAGTTACATATATAGCATGTACAGAACACTTGGTTACATATATAGCATGTACAGAACACTTGGTTACATATATAGCATGTACAGAACACTTGCACATCATCGATGAAGGTTCGAATCCCATTGGGGTGTCGAATTCTTTCATATGAGGAAGCTATCCAAGTTGACTTGTAGAAGTTTGGTGGTTCTATCCGGGTGCCCGCCCGTGCCTGTCTTCCTCCACCAATAATAGCTGGAGAGTTGTCATATAACATCAGCTGTCGGTAGGACTTTAAATCCCCACATTTCATTTACATAGTTAATTGCATTACTAGAAACATTATTATTATGTTACTTGGTTTGTTGACAGTGTATGTGAGTATATTATAACGCCGGTCAGAGGTGATATTCACCGAGCCACACGATTTCCAGCTTAAGAACAATTAAATGTTACTTTTCTTGGATTTTCGGCGATTTTTTCCCTATTTTATTTTATCAGTTTTTACCCCGTCGACTAGCCTGGGTTCCAGTCTGTCGATGTTTCTCTTGTTAACTTCTGGCAAAATGACATTATTAGAAACTCAATACGGCCCAATTAATAGTCTCGGTGTTAAAATATATTTATTTGACTGACCAGGCAAAATATATCGACGCCTGTTCCCAGGCAACCCGTCGACAGCTGCAATTGAGTATTTTCACGAATTGTTATTCTTACATTGACACCGGCACGTCTAGATTTGGCTCCCATAATTGTAAGTTCCATAGGCATATATTTTCATATCGTAATTCGCTGTTAGTTTTACCGTGTGTTAAACAATTCAACATATTTAACTGGTGTAAAAATTACGTCCTTAGTTTTTTCGTCGTCCTGTAGGCCTACGTAGCCCTGTGGAATTTTAAATGTGTTGACTAGAAACATCGCTTCATCTGAACATATACAAAATAAGACGTTATTTTCAATACGATGATAACTAAATTTGGACAATGGTGTAGTACTGACGGCTTCACTGAACTATTGCAATGTTGTAAAAAAGACTGCTACGCAAACGCTAAGTGTCTAGGTTTGGTTTTAATATTCACAATGTTCACCTACCCAAAATCAATTGAGATCCATAAATGTATTTCAGTGGAAAATCGGCGCGAGCAACAGTCACAGAGAGCAATACAGTTACAAGAAATGGCAATGAATGCATTTGGAAATCATTTTCAACACAGAAAAGCATAGCAGTGGGGGCATGAACAATGTGACATTCACGGGCGATGTGATACACGGACGATGTAATATGCACGGACGATGTGATACACGAACGATGTGATATGCACGGACGATGTGATACACGGACGATGCAATATGCACGGACGGTGTGTTACACGGACGATGTGATACACGAACTATGTGATACACGGACAATGTGATATGCACGGACGATGTGATACACGGACGATGTAATAATGCACGGACGATGTGATACACGGACAATGTGATATGCACGGACGATGTGATACACGGACGATGTAATATGCACGGACAATGTGATACACGTACGATGTAATATGCACGGACGATGTGATACACGGACTATGTGATACACGGACGATGTAATATGCACGGACGATGTGATACACGGACGGTGTAATAAGCACGGACGATGTGATACACGGACGATGTAATATGCACGGACGATGTGATACACGGACGATGTAATATACACGGACGATGTGATACACGGACGATGTAATATGCACGGACGATGTGATACACGGACGATGTAATATGCACGGACGATATGATACAGGGACGATGTAATATGCACGGACGATGTGATACACGGACGATGTAATATGCACGGACGATGTGATACACGGACGATGTAATATGCACGGACGATGTGATATACGGACGATGTAATACACGGACGATGTAATATGCACGGACGATGTGATACACGGACGATGTAATATGCAAGGACGATGTGATACACGGACGATGTAATATACACGGACGATGTGATACACGTACGATGTAATATACGGACGATGTAATACACGGACGATGTAATATGCACGGACGATGTGATACACGGACGATGTAATATGCAAGGACGATGTGATACACGGACGATGTAATATACACGGACGATGTGATACACGTACGATGTAATATACGGACGATGTAATACACGGACGATGTAATATGCACGGACGATGTGATACACGGACGATGTAATATGCAAGGACGATGTGATACACGGACGATGTAATATACACGGACGATGTGATACACGTACGATGTAATATACGGACGATGTAATACACGGACGATGTAATATGCACGGACGATGTGATACACGGACGATGTAATATGCAAGGACGATGTGATACACGGACGATGTAATATACACGGACGATGTGATACACGGACGATGTAATATGCACGGACGATGTAATATCCACTGAATATTTGATACATATGGTGTGCATGTATATATGACATGGACTACCCAGAACACTATTGACTCTTCTTCTCCTCCATATACCATATATAGCTAATATTTGAAATGTTATATAGCTACATATGTTATATAGCTACATATGATGTATAGATACATATGATGTACAGCTACATATGATGTACAGCTACATATGTTATATAGCTACATATGATGCATAGCTACATATGATGTATAGCTACATATGTTATATAGCTACATATGATGCATAGCTACATATGTTATATAGCTACATATGATGTATAGCTACATATGTTATATAGCTACATATGATGCATAGCTACATATGATGTATAGCTACATATGTTATATAGCTACATATGATGCATAGCTACATATGTTATATAGCTACATATGATGTATAGCTACATATGTTATATAGCTACATATGATGCATAGCTACATATGATGTATAGCTACATATGTTATATAGCTACATATGATGCATAGCTACATATGTTATATAGCTACATATGATGTATAGCTACATATGTTATATAGCTACATATGATGCATAGCTACATATGATGTATAGCTACATATGTTATATAGCTACATATGATGCATAGCTACATATGTTATATAGCTACATATGATGTATAGCTACATATGTTATATAGCTACATATGATGCATAGCTACATATGATGTATAGCTACATATGTTATATAGCTACATATGATGCATAGCTACATATGTTATATAGCTACATATGATGTATAGCTACATATGTTATATAGCTACATATGATGCATAGCTACATATGATGTATAGCTACATATGTTATATAGCTACATATGATGCATAGCTACATATGTTATATAGCTACATATGATGTATAGCTACATATGTTATATAGCTACATATGATGCATAGCTACATATGATGTATAGCTACATATGTTATATAGCTACATATGATGCATAGCTACATATGTTATATAGCTACATATGATGTATAGCTACATATGTTATATAGCTACATATGATGCATAGCTACATATGTTATATAGCTACATATGATGCATAGCTACACATGATGTATAGCTACATATGTTATATAGCTACATATGATGTATAGCTACATATGTTATATAGCTACATATGATGCATAGCTACATATGATGTATAGCTACATATGATGTATAGCTACATATGATGTATAGCTACATATGTTATATAGCTACATATGATGCATAGCTACATATGATGTATGATGTATAGCTACATATGTTATATAGCTACATATGATGTATAGCTACATATGTTATATAGCTACATATGATGCATAGCTACATATGATGTATAGCTACATATGATGCATAGCTACATATGATGTATGATGTATAGCTACTTATGTTATATAGCTACATATGATGTATGATGTATAGCTACATATGATGTATAGCTACATATGATGTATAGCTACTTATGTTATATAGCTACATATGATGTATAGCTACATATGATGTATAGCTACATATGATGTATGATGTATAGCTACATATGATGTATGATGTATAGCTACATATGATGTATGATGTATAGCTACATATGATGTATGATGTATAGCTACATATGATGTATAGCTACATATGATGTATGATGTATAGCTACTTATGTTATATAGCTACATATGATGCATAGCTACATATGATGTATAGCTACATATGATGTATGATGTACAGCTACATATGATGTATAGCTACATATGATGTATAGCTACATATGATGTACAGCTACATATGATGTATGATGTACAGCTACATATGATGTATAGCTACATATGATGTATGATGCATAGCTACATATGATGTATGATGTACAGCTACTTATGTTATATAGCTACATATGATGTATGATGTATAGCTACATATGATGTATGATGTATAGCTACATATGATGTATGATGTATAGCTACATATGATGTATAGCTACATATGATGTATAGCTACATATGATGTATAGCTACATATGATGTATGATGTATAGCTACTTATGTTATATAGCTACATATGATGTATGATGTATAGCTACTTATGTTATATAGCTACATATGATGCATAGCTACATATGATGTACAGCTACATATGATGTATTATGTACAGCTACATATGATGTATAGCTACATATGATGTACAGCTACATATGATGTATAGCTACATATGATGCATAGCTACATATGATGTACAGCTACATATGATGTACAGCTACATATGATGTATGATGTATAGCTACATATGATGCATAGCTACATATGATGTACAGCTACATATGATGTACAGCTACATATGATGTACAGCTACATATGATGTATAGCTACATATGATGTATAGCTACATATGATGTATAGCTACTTATGTTATATAGCTACATATGATGTATAGCTACATATGATGTATAGCTACTTATGTTATATAGCTACATATGTTATATAGCTACATATGTTATATAGCTACATATGTTATATAGCTACATATGTTATATAGCTACATATGATGTATAGCTACATATGATGCATAGCTACATATGATGTACAGCTACATATGATGTATTGCTATATATGATGTATAGCTACATATGTTACTTAGCTACATATGATGTATTGCTATATATGATGTATAGCTACATATGTTACTTAGCTACATATGATGTACAGCTACATATGATGTATAGCTATATATGATGTATTGCTATATATGATGTATAGCTACATATGTTACTTAGCTACATATGATGTACAGCTACATATGATGTATAGCTATATATGATGTATTGCTATATATGATGTATAGCTATATATGATGTATTGCTATATATGATGTATTGCTATATATGATGTATTGCTATATATGATGTATTGCTATATATGATGTATAGCTACATATGTTACTTAGCTACATATGATGTACAGCTACATATGATGCATAGCTACATATGATGTATTGCTATATATGATGTATAGCTACATATGTTATATAGCTACATATGATGCATAGCTACATATGATGTATAGCTATATATGATGTATAGCTACATATGATGTACAGCTACATATGATGTATAGCTACATATGTTATATAGCTACATATGATGCATAGCTACATATGATGTATAGCTATATATGATGTATAGCTACATATGATGTACAGCTACATATGATGTATAGCTACATATGTTATATAGCTACATATGATGCATAGCTACATATGATGTATAGCTATATATGATGTATAGCTACATATGATGTACAGCTACATATGATGTATAGCTACATATGTTATATAGCTACATATGATGCATAGCTACATATGATGTATAGCTATATATGATGTATAGCTACATATGATGTACAGCTACATATGATGTATAGCTACATATGTTATATAGCTACATATGATGCATAGCTACATATGATGTATAGCTATATATGATGTATAGCTACATATGATGTACAGCTACATATGATGTATTGCTATATATGATGTATAGCTACATATGATGTATTGCTATATATGATGTATAGCTATATATGATGTATTGCTATATATGATGTATAGCTACATATGTTACTTAGCTACATATGATGTACAGCTACATATGATGCATAGCTACATATGATGCATAGCTACATATGATGTATAGCTACATATGATGCATAGCTACATATGATGTATAGCTATATATGATGTATAGCTACATATGATGTACAGCTACATATGATGTATTGCTACATATGTTACTTAGCTACATATGATGTACATAAGTCACATATAATAATAATCACGACTGGATTAATTCGGATGGAAAATGTTGTTGGTGTGAGATTCGGATATGATTCAATACCTGTGACGTTATTTGTATTTGTAACACTATATTAGCCACCTATTCGTGTATACGGAAGGATAGCGGTTATGTTTGCACGTCCATAATTATTTGCTTTAATATGCATTTTATGTAATAAAATGTACTGAATTGACCGAATAGTTTATTCTTCAGCAGGAGCATCCGTGTCGTGGTCGAATGCTTAATGGCATTGGCTTCAACTCACTTGCTAGCTACTAGCTTCCGATTTAATCCATTTGTTCTTGTATATTAATGTTACAACATGATGTAAATATTGATAAAATAAAATATGTTTAAACTAACTCACTTGCTTCTCACCACTGTAGGTTCGAATCCGACTATGGGTGTCGAATTCTAAGTCTTCCACACTGTAACACATGTACATACAATAGCTCTCTCTATCATCCCCCTCTTCCCCCTCCCTCCCCATCCCTCCCTCCCTCCCATGTCCCTCCCTCCCCCTGTCCATCCCTCCCTCACTCTCACTCCCTCCCTCCCTCTCCCTCTCTCTCTATGGATAACCAAGGAAGCAGTTTTCATAAGTGTTTATTTGTGTCTTTAAACAATAATAACTACAAATAGTAAATAGTAAAGTATGCATTATATGTGTAGTATGCACAAGGCAGTAGTCTGTATGTACATGTGTAGTATGCACAAGGCAGTAGTCTGTATGTATATGTGTAGTATGCACAAGGCAGTAGTCTGTATGTACATGTGTAGTATGCACAAGGCAGTAGTCTGTATGTACATGTGTAGTATGCACAAGGCAGTAGTCTGTATGTACATGTGTAGTATGCACAAGGCAGTAGTCTGTATGTACATGTGTAGTATGCACAAGGCAGTAGTCTGTATGTATATGTGTAGTATGCACAAGGCAGTAGTCTGTATGTATATGTGTAGTATGCACAAGGCAGTAGTCTGTATGTACATGTGTAGTATGCACAAGGCAGTAGTCTGTATGTACATGTGTAGTATGCACAAGGCAGTAGTCTGTATGTATATGTGTAGTATGCACAAGGCAGTAGTCTGTATGTATATGTGTAGTATGCACAAGGCAGTAGTCTGTATGTACATGTGTAGTATGCACAAGGCAGTAGTCTGTATGTACAGCGCTAGTTGCAGATGTGCATTTATATACTTTTAGTAACCTATTCTATTAATCACACTTCCAACAATCGATACAGAATGTCCATTATCAGCTAACATTCCTTGTAAAAAGTATAGTTAGAATAACGTATGATGACGTAACACGTGTCAGGTCGTGTACCCTAAATTCTGGAATGTTCTTTGTAAACCAAGCCCGTATTATTTAGATAGGCGCGCAGAATTTACGACGAAACCATGCGTACGGTCGTCCTCGTACCACATGCTGACATGACAAGTCCAGACAAAGGACATCATTGTGTTAATGGTGCAACGCGGACTGCTATGTTAATGGTGCAAAGCGTACTGCTATGTTAATGGTGCATCGCGGACGGCTATGTTAATGGTGCAACGCGGACTGCTATATTAATGGTGCAAAGCGGACTGCTATGTTAATGGTGCAACGCGGACTGCTATGTTAATGGTGCATCGCGGACTGCTATGTTAATGGTGCAACGCGGACTGCTATGTTAATGGTGCAAAGCGGACTGCTATGTTAATGGTGCATCGCGGACGGCTATGTTAATGGTGCAACGCGGACTGCTATATTAATGGTGCAAAGCGGACTGCTATGTTAATGGTGCAACGCGGACTGCTATGTTAATGGTGCATCGCGGACTGCTATGTTAATGGTGCAACGCGGACTGCTATGTTAATGGTGCAACGCGGACTGCTATGTTAATGGTGCAACGCGGAC
>CM026404.1:59708524-59729988 GCA_014843695.1 Archivesica marissinica
ATCAACATTCTGCAAGCCAGCACGGATAGCTTCCTCACATCCACATTCTGCAAGCCAGCACGGATAGCTTCCTCACATCCACAGTCTGCAAGCCAGCACGGATAGCTTCCTCACATCCACATTCTGCAAGCCAGCACGGATAGCTTCCTCACATCCACATTCTGCAAGCCAACACGGATAGCTTCCTCACATCCACATTCTGCAAGCCAGCACGGATAGCTTCCTCACATCCACATTCTGCAAGTCAGCACGGATAGCTTCCTCACATTCACATTCTGCAAGCCAGCACGGATAGCTTCCTCACATCAACATTCTGCAAGCCAGCACGGATAGCTTCCTCACATCCACATTCTGCAAGCCAGCACGATAGCTTCCTCACATCCACAGTCTGCAAGCCAGCACGGATAGCTTCCTCACATCCACATTCTGCAAGCCAGCACGGATAGCTTCCTCACATCCACATTCTGCAAGCCAGCACGGATAGCTTCTTCACATCCACATTCTGCAAGCCAGCACGGATAGCTTCCTCACATCCACATTCTGCAAGTCAGCACGGATAGCTTCCTCACATTCACATTCTGCAAGCCAGCACGGATAGCTTCCTCACATCCACGTATGTAGTGTCATTGAGCAGGGCACCTCACACACATTGTTTAGTACTGGTTAACCGCTATGGTCGGCTAAGCATGCCCAGGAAAACATGTCTAGGCCCCCGCAAGGGGTTTGATATAATTGGAACATACATACATACACATCAAAGAATTAGACACCTCAAGTGGAATTCGAACCTACAGCGGTGAGGGACACGTGATTTGAAGCCAATGACCGGAGCCCCTCGGTCACAAGGTGGCATCGCAATCAACGAACGAAATAATGTTTCTATAGTCACCTCCGCCGAGGCATTTGGGCGCCTGGTTTCTCTAAGAAGTTTACGTTATCATCTAAGTTGTTTATGTAGACAACTGGAAAGGCATCTTCGTTCTTCTCGGGGTGACAAGTACTGTACCATCTTTCGAAGGGGTCCCTTGTAGGGCCACATCCTCCACGATTTGTCAGCTCACAGATCCGGTACCTTCGCTGGGGTCCTCACGCCACCAAGAAGTCTGCGTCCCACCGTCTTCCTTGAAGGAGATCCGTCCCCTTGAAGGAGCCGGCTAAAAGTAAACCAGCTATTCGCCGCCGCCAGCACTAAGTGTTGCTGTCTCGCCAAGTAGGGAAGTTAGTCGTAAGGTACTTTATATGTAAATGTATAGAGTCACGCGATTCCGATAGCGCGGCTTCCGTCAGCGAAGTCCTTGAACCATATTCCTGCTGTGAGCTGTGCCTAGGCCACGACGTGCACTAGGTGGAGGAGAGACCTGGAATCGCAATCAAGCTACGCCAGCACTATATGTATACTAGAGGACATAGAAAACGCACACCTACATTATATGATTATTAGTACATGAAAACGAAATACGAAGGATTCCATCAAAGATATATCACATCTTTATTACAAAACACAAACTGAACAACTAATACTATTCCAAAATCTTTAATATTATGTATTTATATAGTTATTGTTTTTCATGTAAAAACAAACTTATCCGAAGTGTGCGTTTTCTATGTCCTCTAGTATATAATGTAGGTGTGCGTTGTCTATGTCCTCTAGTATATAGTGTAGGTGTGCGTTGTCTATGTCCTCTAGTATATAATGTAGATGTGCGTTGTCTATGTCCTCTAGTATATAATGTAGGCGTGCGTTTTCTATGTCCTCTAGTATCTATGTCCTCTAGTATATAATGTAGGTGTGCGTTGTCTATGTACTCTAGTATATAATGTAGGCGTGCGTTTTCTATGTCCTCTAGTATATAGTGTAGGTGTGCGTTGTCTATGTCCTCTAGTATATAATGTAGATGTGCGTTGTCTATGTCCTCTAGTATATAATGTAGGCGTGCGTTTGCTATGTCCTCTAGTATATTTAAAGCAGTTTCTATTCAGAAACTTATTCGCCAGCGCCATAACGCAACATTAATTATGCACACGTTTTGACCTTTATCCCACCTCCATGCGTAATGTCCTCTAATATATTACTATATATGAACTAATGTAAATTAAGTTTCTAATTCAAGACGTTAATTCACAAACATTGGCAACCAACCCAGTGAAAGTCGTGATTACGCAATGGTAGCGCGTTCACTTGAGGTGCGAAAATCCCGGAGTTCGAGCCCCACTGGGGCCGTTACGAGTCTGCCTTTGCATTTAAATTCCACGATGCCTCTTCTCTTCGTTCTCCCTCGTGACGATGGATTCCACCAGGAATGAGGTCTCGAGAGTTGTAAGAACTTGTTTCGCAATTCGAGCTAAACTAAATGTGTATAAACTAACACTTTATGACGACTGACTAACACTTACACGCGAGTTCTAATTAAATCCAACCTGTCATTAACGTGTTAATAAAGCATTAGAATGGGAGTGTATACCAGATAGTAATTGCTTCATTGCTTCCTAAATTGAATTTCAGATAGTCTTGATCTGTATCAAGACAAGGTGCGGCTTATAAATGCCCGCTAATCAGTGACATTCCCGCACGTGTACATGTTATATACAACTCTACTCTTGTTTAGTTAGTTTCTTTTCTGAGTCGTATTCTTGTTATTGGAAATAACTGGTCGCAATCAATCAAACAAATTGATCAATTCCGTGGGAATGATTCTAACGTGGGTTTTGGAGTGCATGTGTTGACGTTTTTACGCCTCCTGCACGAATAACACGCAACTACGGTAGGCGGATATTCAACTGTCGATTATAACTTCAATTTCCTAAAACGATTAACCCGAAAGTCAGGTTTGCTGTTCCGGCGCGATAACGTCTGAAATGTGCTGATTCGCCGTTAGACCAATACTCACTCACACCCATAATACTGCTAAACATAATAAAACCCAAAGCAAAATTGCCATGTATGCGAATGTCACCCTTCTTGAAGTGGTGTTGACGGTTAATAAAGTGTAATTGCCTTAAGTTTGTAATACAGCAACAGTATACATCTAAGATGAAAACAAATGTTAACACTCAAAATTATATATTTACACCACTATTGCATTTCCTTCGATGAACGTATACGTATACGCCCTGATTGCATACACTTCCAGGTCAGACACCGCTATTGCAATTTCCATATGCCACCATTATAACACACAGTGTCATTATATTTCCCCCAAAAATAGTTTGGCACAAAAGACAGTAGTTTTCAACAGACTGGCCTTTGAGCCACAGGAAAATGTCAAATTGCAATGGGGTTGACCGATTGCGGGTTTTTTTTTATTTCCCACTAAAGGCACCCACCCCCTACTCTAAAGGTAATTTGGTGGTGAATGTTGCACTGACACCTGCATTTATAATATGCTGTTTATTTGTCACCAAATAGTCTGCAACTATTTTTAAATATTCAAAAATGCAGCTCATATATTGTATTTTAATATTTAGAAGTCATTTTCATTATTTGTGACAATACCTATTCAGCCAATCAGTTTATGTATCAATAACTCTTAAGGGCTTCCCTACACTTTTTCAACCAATCCCAGACCACTGTATCAATAACAACGTCTGACCTTTCACATGAGGGTTTCCAACTAATGAGATGCAGCTGGAACGCGCACTCGACGCTACGGGCATGCGCATTCGCATTATTAGGCAACGTTCGTCGCGAGAAAAGGCGTGTCTTACAGTTTACGTTGTTCCAAGGATGATCTATTTACCTGTTCCATGACACGGTAAGTTGCAACTGTGGACTAAAAACACTTTAAATGCAAAGTGTGCAATATTTTCGTTGTGTCATTAAAAAGAATAATTAATGTAAATATAAGTAATGAATAGTGGGTTAATAGTATCCATCGGGGTATGAACTACATTGGCCGTGTTAAAATTTGCGTGGATGCATTCGGCCTCCACACACTTTAACCACGCCCAATAATAGTTTCCATCGGGGTATGAACTAGTTTGGGCGTGTGTGAAGGCCGATTTCATTCCTTAAATAATGTTGCCCGTATTTGAATGATTTCGAGGACAAATCTACCTTTGACGTGGTCGAGTGTTTCAGATCGCTCGCTGACTTCAAATCACTTGACCCTTCACCGATGTAGGTTCGTCTCTCATTTGGGGGTGTTCCCTTCAAGTGACAAAGCTATCCAGCTGGCTTGCGGTAAGCCGGTGGTTATACCCGGGTGCACGTTAGTGCGTGAAATACTGTTCGGAGGGGCATCCGGGGTCTTCCTCTACCAAAATGTCGCCATATGGCATACGCTCTTCGTGCGAAGTTACCCCCCCCCCCCACATACCGTAGAAATGTCGATAGAGCACAATTATGTATAGCTCTGTACATTACTAATTGTCTAGGCGTGTTTACTGTCATCGGAGGTTATGGAGACATGTTGAGCCGTCTAAAGTATGTTTGTGTTGACATTATTCAATTACGAACACGATCTATATACTAATGCCTACCCTCTGATATTATTGGAAAAACACGCGTAATGACCACACATAATAGGATTCTGCAGTTTTACTGTGGAATTAATCGAATCTGTTGCAAATCAATTGGTCTCATCAACCACGTATGTTTTGCATACCGCTTAGGCATACTCGAATTAGACCAAGTATAGCATAGAACAAGTCACAGACGTTTGGGGTCTGGGCGATGATGATGGTTGAGCTTATTTACCCTCGCCTCCAGCGAACCATGTGGGCGAGCGTACTAAGATGTTTAGTTAACCCATTCCCTCATAGAAGCACTTCTTGACGTCATTACCAATACGACATACATTGACAATGTAGTAGCCAAACCAATGTTCATAATAAAGGCCAGAATCTCATGTAGTCCCAGTAATATATATGGAGGTGGGTTAGATATGGCGAGTACTTATCCGCTGTATTATAGCTAAATGGTTGTCGTTTGTATATAAATCTCTATGAAGGAAAGGGTTAACACTCATATATTATAAACTAAGGTGATTAAACGTTATGTGCGTTAATGATACGATTTGAATGCTCAGCCCGGCCATATATTAGGCTACAAGCACCAAAGTGTATACGGTCAGTACATGGGTCACTCTAGACTGCCACACATCTCATATTCGTTGATGTATGGATATGTTTGATGTATACTATTCTTTACATGCTCAGCCCGGTCATAGATTAGGCTACAAGCACCAACATATATATAGTCAGTACAGGAGTCACGTTGTACTAACTCGCATCTAAATTCGATAATGTGTGAATTAGATGGGTATTGTTATTTGATAACTCAGCACGACCATAACTTAGGCTACAAGTATCAAAATGCATAGGGTCTGTTTAGGAGTCACTCTAAACTGTCCTCTCTTGGTGTCTGGACAACTGGGCCCGAGGTTATAAAACTGTTCTAATATCTCAAACACGAGCTCAAGTGATTTGATTGGTTGAGTCTGAGATTTACATTCAACCGAACAAATTTTGAGATTGGGTTAAAGATTGAAGAAATGTTTTATAACCTCGGGGCCTTGTTTCGAATTTGAAATATAATACATCAGTCTGGTTTATACATGACAACTTATTCATACTTCGGCATCTGCAGACCCTGAGTTATGCATTACACATTCAATATACTTCGAAATCTACGACAGACCCTGAGATATGCATTACACATTCTATAGAATTCGAAATCTACTGCAGACCCTGAGTTATGCATTACACATTCAATATACTTCGAAATCTACGACATACCCTGAGATATGCATTACACATTCTATAGAATTCGAAATCTACTGCAGACCCTGAGTTATGCATTACACATTCAATATACTTCGAAATCTACGACAGACCCTGAGATATGCATTACACATTCTATTGAATTCGAAATCTACTGCAGACCCTGAGTTATGCATTACACACTCACTATAATTCGAAATCTGCAGACCCTGAGTTATGCATTACACATTCAATATACTTCGACATCTTCTGCAGACCCTGAGTTATGCATTACACATTTAATATACTTCGACATCTGCAGACCCTGAGTTATGCATTACACATTTAATATACTTCGACATCTCAACCCAAACAACACAAAAACCACACTCTGCAGACCCTGAGTTATGCATTACACATTTAATATACTTCGACATCTGCAGACCCTGAGTTATGCATTACACATTTAATATACTTCGACATCTGCAGACCCTGAGTTATGCATTACACATTCAATATACTTCGACATCAGCAGACCCTGAGTTATGCATTACACATTCAATATACTTCGACATCTGCAGACCCTGAGTTATGCATTACACATTCAATATACTTCGACACCTGCAGACCTTGAGTTATGCATTACACATTTAATATACTTCGACATCTTCTGCAGACCCTGAGTTATGCATTACACATTTAATATACTTCGACATCTGCAGACCCTGAGTTATGCATTGCACATTTAATATACTTCGACATCTGCAGACCCTGAGTTATGCATTACACATTCAATATACTTCGACATCTGCAGACCCTGAGTTATGCATTACACATTTAATATACTTCGACATCTGCAGACCCTGAGTTATGCATTACACATTTAATATACTTCGACATCATCTGCAGACCCTGAGTTATGCATTACACATTTAATATACTTCGACATCTTCTGCAGACCCTGAGTTATGCATTACACATTCAATATACTTCGACATCAGCAGACCCTGAGTTATGCATTACACATTCAATATACTTCGACATCTTCTGCAGACCCTGAGTTATGCATTACACATTCTATATACTTCGACATCTGCAGACCCTGAGTTATGCATTACACATTTAATATACTTCGACATCTGCATACCCTGATTTATGCATTACACATTTAATATACTTCGACATATGCAGACCCTGAGATATGCATTACACATTTAATATACTTCGACATATGCAGACCCTGAGTTATGCATTACCCATTCAATATACTTCGACATATGCAGACCCTGAGTTATGCATTACACATTCAATATACTTCGACATCTTCTGCAGACCCTGAGTTATGCATTACACATTTAATATACTTCGACATCTGCAGACCCTGAGTTATGCATTACACATTCAATATACTTCGACATCTGCAGACCCTGAGTTATGCATTACACATTCAATATACTTCGAAATCTACGACAGACCCTGAGATATGCATTACACATTCTATTGAATTCGAAATCTACTGCAGACCCTGAGTTATGCATTACACACTCACTATAATTCGAAATCTGCAGACCCTGAGTTATGCATTACACATTCAATATACTTCGACATCTGCAGAACCTGAGTTATGCATTACACATTTAATATACTTCGACATCTTCTGCAGACCCTGAATTATGCATTACACATTTAATATACTTCGACATCTTCTGCAGACCCTGAGTTATGCATTACACATTTAATATACTTCGACATCTGCAGACCCTGAGATATGCATTACACATTCAATATACTTCGACATCAGCAGACCCTGAGTTATGCATTACACATTCAATATACTTCGACATCTGCAGACCCTGAGTTATGCATTAGACATTCAATATACTTCGACACCTGCAGACCCTGAGCTATGCATTACACATTCAATATACTTCGACATCTTCTGCAGACCCTGAGTTATGCATTACACATTTAATATACTTCGACATCTGCAGACCCTGAGTTATGCATTACACATTTAATATACTTCGACATCTGCAGACCCTGAGTTATGCATTACACATTCAATATACTTCGACATCTTCTGCAGACCCTGAGTTATGCATTACACATTCAATATACTTCGACATCTGCAGACCCTGAGTTATGCATTACACATTTAATATACTTCGACATCTTCTGCAGACCCTGAGTTATGCATTACACATTTAATATACTTCGACATATGCAGACACTGAGTTATGCATTACACATTTAATATACTTCGACATCTGCAGACCCTGAGTTATGCATTACACATTTAATATACTTCGACATATGCAGACCCTGAGTTATGCATTACACATTTAATATACTTCGACATATGCAGACCCTGAGTTATGCATTACCCATTCAATATACTTCGACATATGCAGACCCTGAGTTATGCATTACACATTCAATATACTTCGACATCTTCTGCAGACCCTGAATTATGCATTGCACATTTAATATACTTCGACATCTGCAGACCCTGATTTATGCATTACACATTCAATATACTTCGACATCTGCAGACCCTGAGTTATGCATTACACATTTAATATACTTCGACATCTTCTGCAGACCCTGAGTTATGCATTACACATTTAATATACTTCGACATCTGCAGACCCTGAGTTATGCATTACACATTTAATATACTTCGACATCTTCTGCAGACCCTGAGTTATGCATTACACATTCAATATACTTCGACATCAGCAGACCCTGAGTTATGCATTACACATTCAATATACTTCGACATCTTCTGCAGACCCTGAGTTATGCATTACACATTCTATATACTTCGACATCTGCAGACCCTGAGTTATGCATTACACATTTAATATACTTCGACATCTGCATACCCTGATTTATGCATTACACATTTAATATACTTCGACATATGCAGACCCTGAGATATGCATTACACATTTAATATACTTCGACATATGCAGACCCTGAGTTATCATTACCCATTCAATATACTTCGACATATGCAGACCCTGAGTTATGCATTACACATTCAATATACTTCGACATCTTCTGCAGACCCTGAGTTATGCATTACACATTTAATATACTTCGACATCTGCAGACCCTGAGTTATGCATTACACATTCAATATACTTCGATATCTGCAGACCCTGAGTTATGCATTACACATTCAATATACTTCGAAATCTACGACAGACCCTGAGATATGCATTACACATTCTATTGAATTCGAAATCTACTGCAGACCCTGAGTTATGCATTACACATTCAATATACTTCGACATCTGCAGACCCTGAGTTATGCATTACACATTTAATATACTTCGACATCTTCTGCAGACCCTGAGTTATGCATTACACATTTAATATACTTCGACATCTGCAGACCCTGAGATATGCATTACACATTCAATATACTTCGACATCAGCAGACCCTGAGTTATGCATTACACATTCAATATACTTCGACATCTGCAGACCCTGAGTTATGCATTAGACATTCAATATACTTCGACACCTGCAGACCCTGAGTTATGCATTACACATTCAATATACTTCGACATCTTCTGCAGACCCTGAGTTATGCATTACACATTTAATATACTTCGACATCTGCAGACCCTGAGTTATGCATTGCACATTTAATATACTTCGACATCTGCAGACCCTGAGTTATGCATTACACATTCAATATACTTCGACATCTGCAGACCCTGAGTTATGCATTACATATTCAATATACTTCGACATCTGCAGACCCTGAGTTATGCATTACACATTTAATATACTTCGACATCTTCTGCAGACCCTGAGTTATGCATTACACATTTAATATACTTCGACATCTGCAGACCCTGAGTTATGCATTACACATTTAATATACTTCGACATCTGCAGACCCTGAGTTATGCATTACACATTTAATATACTTCGACATATGCAGACCCTGAGTTATGCATTACACATTTAATATACTTCGACATATGCAGACCCTGAGTTATGCATTACCCATTCAATATACTTCGACATATGCAGACCCTGAGTTATGCATTACACATTCAATATACTTCGACATCTTCTGCAGACCCTGAGTTATGCATTACACATTTAATATACTTCGACATCTGCAGACCCTGAGTTATGCATTACACATTCAATATACTTCGACATCTGCAGACCCTGAGTTATGCATTACACATTCAATATACTTCGACATATTCTGCAGACCCTGAGTTATGCATTACACATTTAATATACTTCGACATATGCAGACCCTGAGTTATGCATTACACATTTAATATACTTCGACATATGCAGACCCTGAGTTATGCATTACACATTCAATATACTTCGACATCTGCAGATCCTGAGTTATGCATTACACATTCAATATACTTCGATATCTTCTGCAGACCCTGAGTTATGCATTACACATTTAATATACTTCGACATCTGCATACCCTGAGCTATGCATTACACATTCAATATACTTCGACATCTGCAGACCCTGATTTATGCATTACACATTTAATATACTTCGACATCTTCTGCAGACCCTGAGTTATGCATTACACATTTAATATACTTCGACATCTGCAGACCCTGAGTTATGCATTACACATTCAATATACTTCGACATCTGCAGACCCTGAGTTATGCATTACACATTTAATATACCTCGACATCTTCTGCAGACCCTGAGTTATGCATTACACATTTAATATACTTCAACATCTGCAGACCCTGAGTTATGCATTACACATTCAATATACTTCGAAATCTACTACATCTACAGTGGTATGTTCGCTATGACCTGTTTTATTCATACTATACGGACTATACTGCGGCACTACGTGTTCGGCACTACCAGGACGTACGTCAGTCTGTTTACTTTTGTCTCCCCTCCCCCTCTCTTTCTGGCGGCAGCTCTATATAATCATAACATTGATTAATGTCTGCCGTAATCAAACACATATTAAGCCCATGCATTTTCCCCTAGCCACACTGAGGAAAATGAGGGGCTCGCCTCGGTTAGAATTTGGCAAGAAACGACAGGTATATGGGAACACTGATAAAACTAACTTTAGAATACACAGACAAGCATACACAAACATTATTCTGGGGCGGGGGGTCGCCTCGGTTATTTTCGGATTCTGGCTACAGCACTTAGCATTGTCTGAACATACTGGTATCAGAATGTCTGTTATTATATTAGACGCTGTTGTTTATGTACCTTAAGGAGATATAACAGTTGATTTATGTCAGATGCATAGCAACAAACAGAGAAGTTGTCGCATATTAGACAGCTTACTTGCAATAATGAGACTTCTGGGTAATATCTTTGGCTTTGTTGTATTATTATAATAGTACGGAAAGGTAGCAACATTACACGAGATCTAGCTCAGAAATTAAATTGAAGTTGGGTTTCAACCAGTTACTGCTTACTGCCCCTGAATACTCTTTACGGAGGTTAGGTCCTATTAATGAGAGACATCGGTCAGCTACTGCCCCTGAATAATCTTTAAGGAGGTTGAGCCCTTTTAATGAGAGACATCGGTCAGTTACTGCCCCAGAATACTCTTTAAGGAGGTTAGGTCCCTTTAATTGGTTTCCTCTGGAGGTTGGGCCCTTTTAATGAGAGACATCGGTCAGTTACTGCCCCTGAATAATCTTTAAGGAGGTTAGGTCCTATTAATGAGAGACATCGGTCAGTTACTGCCCCTGAATACTCTTTAATGAGGTTAGGTCCTTTTAATTGGTTTCCTCTGGAGGTTGGGCCTTTTTAATTAGAGACATCGGTCAGTTACTGTCCCTGAATACTCTTTAATGAGGTTAGGTCCTTTTAATTGGTTTCCTCTGGAGGTTGGGCCCTTTTAATGAGAGATATAGGTCAGTTACTGCTCCTGAATACTCTTTAATGAGGTTAGGTCCTTTTAATTGGTTTCCTCTGGAGGTTGGGTCCTTTTAATGAGAGATATAGGTCAGTTACTGCTCCTGAATATTCTTTAATGAGGTTAGGCCCATTTAATTGGTTTCCTCTGGAAGTTAGTTCCATTTAATTGGTTTCCTCTGTTTTTCGGCATGGTTTTCTTTGCACCACAACCAGTAAACTTGCATCCATTTTCTCTACTTAAATATATTAAATTATTAAATCTCGACAGATATCCGGTGGAATACCGTACTGTGAATGGATGGATGGATTATTTTTAAAGGGCGACCTATCTGTTATTAATATAACTCGATTGCGAAACAAGTTCCTACAACTTATATATTAATCACTCTCTCGAGACATCAGTCCTGACGGAATCCATCGCCACGAGGGAGGGAGAGAGAAGAGGGATGTGGAATTTAAATGCCTTGTCTAAGGGCACACTCGTAACGTCTCCAGCGGCGGTGCGCTAGGACTGCGCTAGGACTGCGCTAGGACTGCGCTAGGACTGCGCTATCACAACTTCCACAAAGTGCACCATGTACATGCAATCAATACAAAACAATACGTTACAACAGCAAGCCTCTTGGGCTTACCATACACTAACATCTAATATAATCAGTACAATGAATGAGCAAAAATAAATCAGTTTGATACGCTGTAGGAAAATGTCATATGGTAGGAGCACCATTAAAAGTGGAAAATGTTTGGAAATGTAAACGACGTATCTACAGACAATTTACAGATATCAACATACGTGGCCTAGTGGTTGGTTAAGGCGCCCGCCTACGGAGCGGGAGGTCGAAGGTTCGAATCTCGTCAGGGTTTCGTTCTGATATGGCCGGTTGGTGAGCCGCCAGCTAGTTAAATAATGGTTATCGATTGCCTACCAGTCTGGCGCCTGGCATACAAGCATAGGATTCGGGAAGTACTGATGTTCATAAAAAAGAGGTGTCTCATAAATCAGAAATGGCTGGCCCTTTAAATAGGGGTGACACTATAATAAACAAACACTTTTATAAATGATGGAATTATGTATAAATATTATATTATAAATATGCACTTATACATACGTCATTAATAAACTTATGTTCTGTTCTGTTTTGTTTCATTATTATCTATTTCAACTTCCCAACCTTAACTGTGTACAGACACAGTTTCTCCGCAAGTTCATCAACCTTTTACTTGTCCAATTTGTGAAAGTGACTCAAATGGTAGGCGCAATATCTATATATCTCTAAATATTTCTGCCAAATGGCTTTTAGTGCCTGGTCATGACATCTGTGGAATTAATCTGGACTTCCGTTGTAGATATGGCCATCAGGGGTACAATAAAGTCATACACATTCCAGAAATGTGAACTATAACAGTATATAGGACAGTCTTTCATCGTTTTCTTAAAAGGCCAAATGCATATCTAATCAAAATCACAGTGATTTATGCGCAGACTGATGCGCAGACTGATGCGCAGATTGATGCGCAGACTGATGCGCAGACTGATGCGCAGATTGATGCGCCCTGCATACGTACTCAAATTCCGGAAGCCATATTCTGATTGGTCCGACAGTATCAACGGCGCTTCAGATGACAGCCGCTGAACGGTAATACACGAGGAATACCAACTGTAGCTTCCGTTGTAGCTTCCGGTGAGATAGCAGTGAACAGTTTATTGAAAAGGTAGTAGTGAACAAATTCGTGTGTGTTTGTTGCCAGGTTAACAGTTTCTCGGTAGTATTGAACTAATTCTTGCATTTTAGTTACCAAAGTTACTTGCCACATAGTTACGATTGGTCCATGATACACGTTTACTGTTGACTTTGAACATTATCAAGAGCCTCCGTGGCCGAGTGGTTATGGTAGTTGACTTCAAAAACATCGCTGTAAGTTCGAATCCCACTGGGGGCAGTCGAATTATGTCAAGTGAGGAAGCCATCCAGCTGGCTTGCGGAAAGTCGGTGGTTCTACCCGGGTAGACGTCCGTGCCTGGAATACCGCTCGGAGGGACAACCGGGATCTTCCGTAACCAATAATTGCTGGAGAGAATAATTCCCTGTACTTTACAACGTAGGTCGTAGGCGGTGAACGCGACATTTATAGCACAATCATAGTACAGTAAAACTTTGCATTCCTTCCCGATTTTAAAACTACATTCACCAATGTAATTATTGGCAGTAATAGTGTGGACTTCTGTAAATGCATTTGCTGTCCCTCCTAATGGCTTTTTCTGCAGTGCCAATGCAGTATCGATATTAGGCACGGTAATGCATGTATGCAAGCGTTCGTTATTGTTTAAAGATACGATATTAGGCACGGTAATGCATGTATGCAAGCGTTCGTTATTGTTTAAAGATAAAATATTAGGCACAGTAATGCATGCATGCAAGCGTTCGTTATTGTTTAAAGATACGATATTAGGCACGGTAATGCATGCATGCAAGCGTTCGTTATTGTTCAAAGATACGATATTAGGCACGGTAATGCATGTATGCAAGCGTTCGTTATTGTTCAAAGATACGATAGTAGGCACAGTAATGCATGTATGCAAGCGTTCGTTATTGTTTAAAGATACGATAGTAGGCACGGTAATGCATGTATGCAAGCGTTCGTTATTGTTTAAAGATACGATATTAGGCACGGTAATGCATGCATGCAAGCGTTCGTTATTGTTCAAAGATACGATAGTAGGCACGGTAATGCATGCAAGCGTTCGTTATTGTTTAAAGATAAAATATTTGGCACGGTAATGCATGTATGCAAGCGTTAGTTATTGTTTAAAGATACGATAGTAGGCACGGTAATGCATGCATGCAAATGTTCGTTATTGTTCAAAGATACGATATTAGGCACGGTAATGCATGCAAGCGTTCGTTATTGTTTAAAGATAAAATATTTGGCACGGTAATGCATGCAAGCGTTCGTTATTGTTTAAAGATAAAATATTTGGCACGGTAATGCATGCAAACGTTCGTTATTGTTCAAAGATACGATAGTAGGCACGGTAATGCATGTATGCAAGCGTTCGTTATTGTTTAAAGATACGATAGTAGGCACGGTAATGCATGCATGCAAGCGTTCGTTATTGTTTAAATATACGATATTAGGCACGGTAATGCATGCATGCAAGCGTTCGTTATTGTTTAAAGATACGATATTAGGCACAGTAATGCATGCATGCAAGCGTTCGTTATTGTTTAAAGATACGATATTAGGCACAGTAATGCATGCAGGGGTTCGTTATTGTTTAAAGATACGATATTAGGCACGGTAATGCATGCATGCAAGCGTTCGTTATTGTTCAAAGATACGATATTAGGCACAGTAATGCATGCAAGCGTTCGCTATTGTTTAAAGATAAAATATTAGGCACAGTAATGCATGTATGCAAGCGTTCGTTATTGTTCAAAGATACGATAGTAGGCACAGTAATGCATGCAAGCGTTCGTTATTGTTTAAAGATACGATATTAGGCACAGTAATGCATGTACACGTTCGTTATTGTTTAAAGATACGATATTAGGCACAGTAATGCATGTACACGTTCGTTATTGTTTAAAGATACGATATTAGGCACGGTAATGCATGCATGCAAGCGTTCGTTATTGTTTAAATATACGATATTAGGCACGATAATGCATGCAAGCGTTCGTTATTGTTCAAAGATACGATATTAGGCACAGTAATGCATGCACGCGTTCGTTATTGTTTAAAGATAAGATATTAGGCACGGTAATGCATGTATGCGAGCGTTCGTTATTGTTTAAAGATACGATAGTAGGTACGGAAATGCATGTAAGCGTTCGTTATTGTTTAAAGATACGATATTAGGCACGGTAATGCATGTATGCAAGCGTTCGTTATTGTTTAAAGATACGATATTAGGCACGATACTGCATGCAAGCGTTCGTTATTGTTCAAAGATACGATATTAGGCACAGTAATGCATGCAAGCGTTCGTTATTGTTTAAAGATAAAATATTAGGCACGGTAATACATGTATGCAAGCGTTCGTTATTGTTTAAAGATACGATAGTAGGCACGGTAATGCATGCAATCGTTCGTTATTGTTTAAAGATACGATATTAGGCACGGTAATGCATGCAAGCGTTCGTTATTGTTTAATGATACGATATTAGGCACGGTAATGCATGCAAGCGTTCGTTATTGTTTAAGGTACGATAGTAGGCACAGTAATGCATGCATGCAAGCGTTCGTTATTGTTTAAAGATACGATAGTAGGCACGGTAATGCATGTAAGCGTTCGTTATTGTTTAAAGATACGATATTAGGCACGGTAATGCATGTATGCAAGCGTTCGTTGTTGTTTAAAGATACGATATTAGGCACGGTAATGCATGTATGCAAGCGTTCGTTATTGTTTAAAGATACGATATTAGGCACGGTAATGCATGCAGGCGTTCGTTATTGTTTAAAGATACGATATTAGGCACGGTAATGCATGCAAGCGTTCGTTATTGTTTAAGGTACGATAGTAGGCACAGTAATGCATGCATGCAAGCGTCCGTTATTGTTTAAAGATACGATATTAGGCACAGTAATGCATGCAAGCGTTCGTTATTGTTTAAAGATACGATATTAGGCACGGTAATGCATGCAAGCGTTCGTTATTGTTTAAAGATACGATATTAGGCAGAGTAATGTATGCAAGCTTTAGTTATTGTTTAAATATACGATATTAGGCACGGTAATGCATGCAGGCGTTCGTTATTGTTTAAAGATACGATATTAGGCACGGTAATGCATGCACACGTTCGCTATTGTTTAAATATACGGTAGTAGACACGGTAATGCATGCAAGCGTTCGTTATTGTTTAAAGATAATATATTAGGCACGGTAATGCATGCAAGCGTTCGTTATTGTTCAAAGATACGATATTAGGCACGGTAATGCATGTATGCAAGCGTTCGTTATTGTTTAAAGATAAGATATTAGGCACGGTAATGCATGTATGCAAGCGTTCGTTATTGTTTAAAGATACGATAGTAGGCAGAGTAATGCATGCACACGTTTGCTATTGTTTAAAGATACGGTAGTAGACACGGTAATGCATGCACACGTTTGCTATTGTTTAAAGATACGGTAGTAGACACGGTAATGCATGCACACGTTTGCTATTGTTTAAAGATACGGTAGTAGACACGGTAATGCATGCACACGTTTGCTATTGTTTAAAGATACGGTAGTAGACACGGTAATGGGTATTATCACAGGATAAATAACCTAAAGCACAAGCTTGCTTATGCACTATGGTCTTGCTATCTTACGTTTATTTATCCACGCCCCCTGTTCGTGGAAGTTCCCAGTTTCTTTACTTCTGTATGATTTGTTCGAAAGACCACTTCTATTATGAGACCACCTGGATTAAGAGACCACTTTTTCGGTTCCCGTTTGTGTTATTAAAGAATAAATCAGTCTGTATTAAGAGACCATTCCTGCATAGAGATCACGTTTTGCCCTTCCCTTTGGTTGTCTCGTTATGCAGGTTTGACTGTACATGGCAGCCATTTAGGCGGAACTATAAACACAGATCTCTTGTATTGGATATATCCACATGGTATGTATACTAGAGGACATAGAAAACGCAAACCTACATTATATACTAGAGGACATAGAAAACGCACACCTACATTATATACTAGAGGACATAGAAAACGCACACCTACATTATATACTAGAGGACATAGAAAACGCACACCTACATTATATACTAGAGGACATAGAAAACGCACACCTACATTATATACTAGAGGACATAGAAAACGCACACCTACATTATATACTAGAGGACATAGAAAACGCACATCTACATTATATACTAGAGGACATAGAAACGCACACCTACATTATATACAAGAGGACATAGAAACGCACACCTACATACTATACTAGAGGACATAGAAAACGCACACCTACATTATATACTAGAGGACATAGAAAACGCACACCTACATTATATACTAGAGGACATAGAAAACGCACACCTACATTATATACTAGAGGACATAGAAAACGCACACCTACATTATATACTAGAGGACATAGAAAACGCACACCTACATTATATACTAGAGGACATAGAAAACGCACACCTACATTATATACTAGAGGACATAGAAAACGCACACCTACATTATATACTAGAGGACATAGAAAACGCACACCTACATTATATACTAGAGGACATAGAAAACGCACACCTACATTATATACTAGAGGACATAGAAAACGCACACCTACATTATATACTAGAGGACATAGAAAACGCACACCTACATTATATACTAGAGGACATAGAAAACGCACACCTACATTATATACTAGAGGACATAGAAAACGCACACCTACATTATATACTAGAGGACATAGAAAACGCACACCTACATTATATACTAGAGGACATAGAAAACGCACACCTACATTATATACTAGAGGACATAGAAAACGCACACCTACATTATATACTAGAGGACATAGAAAACGCACACCTACATTATATACTAGAGGACATAGAAAACGCACACCTACATTATATACTAGAGGACATAGAAAACGCAAACCTACATTATATACTAGAGGACATAGAAAACGCACACCTACATTATATACTAGAGGACATAGAAAACGCACACCTACATTATATACTAAAGGACATAGAAAATGCAACCTACATTATATACTAGATGACATAGAAAACGCAACCTACAGTATATACTAGATGACATAGAAAACACACACCTACATTATATACTAGAGGACATAGAAAACGCACACCTACATTATATACTAAAGGACATAGAAAATGCACACCTACAGTATGTGATTATTATTACATGAAAACGAAATACGAAGGATTCCATCAAAGATATCTCACATCTTTACTGAACAACTAAAAATATTCCAAAATGTGTGCGTTTTCTATGTCCTCTAGTATAAAACAACCAGGGATGTATCTGGTAATGAAGCGCCCTCTATATCTTACACGATCCTCCTATAAGTTAAATAACTAGTATACCTCTAGAGGTGTGGCCCCGAAGTTGCGGGGCTGATGAGCAATACATTCTTAATATATATAAAATATTCATTTTTGTGTTCCCTTTTTGCGGAAATTACTCTCTTTTTTTTACCTTTGTACAGAGTTACATTGGAATTGTGTGTACAGAGTTACATTGGAATTGTGTGTGCAGATTTACATTGGAATTGTGTGTACATATTTACATTGGAATTGTGTGTACATAGTTACATTGGAATTGTGTGTACATAGTTACATTGGAATTGTGTGTGCCGAGTTACATTGGAATTGTGTGTACATAGTTATATTGGAATTGTGTGTACAGATTTACATTGGAATTGTGTGTACATAGTTATATTGGAATTGTGTGTACAGATTTACATTGGAATTGTGTGTACATAGTTACATTGGAATTGTGTGTACATAGTTACATTGGAATTGTGTGTGCCGAGTTACATTGGAATTGTGTGTACATAGTTATATTGGAATTGTGTGTACAGATTTACATTGGAATTGTGTGTACATAGTTACATTGGAATTGTGTGTACAGAGTTACATTGGAATTGTGTGTACAGAGTTACATTGGAATTGTGTGTACATAGTTACATTGGAATTGTGTGTACAGAGTTACATTGGAATTGTGTGTACAAAGTTACATTGGAATTGTGTGTACATAGTTACATTGGAATTGTGTGTACATAGTTACATTGGAATTGTGTGTACATAGTTACATTGGAATTGTGTGTACATATTTACATTGGAATTGTGTGTACAAAGTTACATTGGAATTGTGTGTACATAGTTACATTGGAATTGTGTGTACGGATTTACATTGGAATTGTGTGTACATAGTTACATTGGAATTGTGTGTACATATTTACATTGGAATTGTGTGTACAGAGTTACATTGGAATTGTGTGTACAGAGTTACATTGGAATTGTGTGTACAGAGTTACATTGGAATTGTGTGTACAGAGTTACATTGGAATTGTGTGTACATATTTACATTGGAAGTGTGTGTACAGAGTTACATTGGAATTGTGTGTACAAAGTTACATTGGAATTGTGTGTACATAGTTACATTGGAATTGTGTGTACAGAGTTACATTGGAATTGTGTGTACAGATTTACATTGGAATTGTGTGTACATATTTACATTGGAATTGTGTGTACATATTTACATTGGAATTGTGTGTACATATTTACATTGGAATTGTGTGTACATATTTACATTGGAATTGTGTGTACAGAGTTACATTGGAATTTTGTGTACATAGTTACATTGGAATTGTGTGTACAAAGTTACATTGGAATTGTGTGTACATAGTTACATTGGAATTGTGTGTACATAGTTACATTGGAATTGTGTGTACAGATTTACATTGGAATTGTGTGTACATAGTTACATTGGAATTGTGTGTACATATTTACATTGGAATTGTGTGTACATATTTACATTGGAATTGTGTGTACAGATTTACATTGGAATTGTGTGTACATATTTACATTGGAATTGTGTGTACAGATTTACATTGGAATTGTGTGTACAGAGTTACATTGGAATTGTGTGTACAGATTTACATTGGAATTGTGTGTACATATTTACATTGGAATTGTGTGTACATAGTTACATTGGAATTGTGTGTACATAGTTACATTGGAATTGTGTGTGCCGAGTTACATTGGAATTGTGTGTACATAGTTATATTGGAATTGTGTGTACAGATATACATTGTAATTGTGTGTACATAGTTATATTGGAATTGTGTGTACAGATTTACATTGGAATTGTGTGTACATAGTTACATTGGAATTGTGTGTACAGAGTTACATTGGAATTGTGTGTACAGAGTTACATTGGAATTGTGTGTACATAGTTACATTGGAATTGTGTGTACAGAGTTACATTGGAATTGTGTGTACATAGTTACATTGGAATTGTGTGTACATAGTTACATTGGAATTGTGTGTACATATTTACATTGGAATTGTGTGTACATAGTTACATTGGAATTGTGTGTACATAGTTACATTGGAATTGTGTGTACATAGTTACATTGGAATTGTGTGTACATATTTACATTGGAATTGTGTGTACATAGTTACATTGGAATTGTGTGTACAGAGTTACATTGGAATTGTGTGTACAGAGTTACATTGGAATTGTGTGTACAGAGTTACATTGGAATTGTGTGTACATATTTACATTGGAATTGTGTGTACATATTTACATTGGAATTGTGTGTACAGAGTTACATTGGAATTGTGTGTACAGAGTTACATTGGAATTGTGTGTACATATTTACATTGGAATTGTGTGTACAGAGTTACATTGGAATTGTGTGTACATAGTTACATTGGAATTGTGTGTACATATTTACATTGGAATTGTGTGTACAGAGTTACATTGGAATTGTGTGTACAGATTTACATTGGAATTGTGTGTACAGATTTACATTGGAATTGTGTGTACATAGTTACATTGGAATTGTGTGTACATATTTACATTGGAATTGTGTGTACATATTTACATTGGAATTGTGTGTACATATTTACATTGGAATTGTGTGTACAGAGTTACATTGGAATTGTGTGTACAGATTTACATTGGAATTGTGTGTACAGAGTTACATTGGAATTGTATATACAGATTTACATTGGAATTGTGTGTACATAGTTACATTGGAATTGTGTGTACATATTTACATTGGAATTGTGTGTACAGAGTTACATTGGAATTGTGTGTACAGATTTACATTGGAATTGTGTGTACAGAGTTACATTGGAATTGT
>CM026404.1:59730988-59771951 GCA_014843695.1 Archivesica marissinica
CCATCCCTCCCTCACTCTCACTCCCTCCCTCCCTCTCCCTCTCTCTCTATGGATAACCAAGGAAGCAGTTTTCATAAGTGTTTATTTGTGTCTTTAAACAATAATAACTACAAATAGTAAATAGTAAAGTATGCATTATATGTGTAGTATGCACAAGGCAGTAGTCTGTATGTACATGTGTAGTATGCACAAGGCAGTAGTCTGTATGTATATGTGTAGTATGCACAAGGCAGTAGTCTGTATGTAAATGTGTAGTATGCACAAGGCAGTAGTCTGTATGTACATGTGTAGTATGCACAAGGCAGTAGTCTGTATGTACATGTGTAGTATGCACAAGGCAGTAGTCTGTATGTACATGTGTAGTATGCACAAGGCAGTAGTCTGTATGTATATGTGTAGTATGCACAAGGCAGTAGTCTGTATGTATATGTGTAGTATGCACAAGGCAGTAGTCTGTATGTACATGTGTAGTATGCACAAGGCAGTAGTCTGTATGTACATGTGTAGTATGCACAAGGCAGTAGTCTGTATGTATATGTGTAGTATGCACAAGGCAGTAGTCTGTATGTATATGTGTAGTATGCACAAGGCAGTAGTCTGTATGTACATGTGTAGTATGCACAAGGCAGTAGTCTGTATGTACAGCGCTAGTTGCAGATGTGCATTTATATACTTTTAGTAACCTATTCTATTAATCACACTTCCAACAATCGATACAGAATGTCCATTATCAGCTAACATTCCTTGTAAAAAGTATAGTTAGAATAACGTATGATGACGTAACACGTGTCAGGTCGTGTACCCTAAATTCTGGAATGTTCTTTGTAAACCAAGCCCGTATTATTTAGATAGGCGCGCAGAATTTACGACGAAACCATGCGTACGGTCGTCCTCGTACCACATGCTGACATGACAAGTCCAGACAAAGGACATCATTGTGTTAATGGTGCAACGCGGACTGCTATGTTAATGGTGCAAAGCGTACTGCTATGTTAATGGTGCATCGCGGACGGCTATGTTAATGGTGCAACGCGGACTGCTATATTAATGGTGCAAAGCGGACTGCTATGTTAATGGTGCAACGCGGACTGCTATGTTAATGGTGCATCGCGGACTGCTATGTTAATGGTGCAACGCGGACTGCTATGTTAATGGTGCAACGCGGACTGCTATGTTAATGGTGCATCGCGGACGGCTATGTTAATGGTGCAACGCGGACTGCTATATTAATGGTGCAAAGCGGACTGCTATGTTAATGGTGCAACGCGGACTGCTATGTTAATGGTGCATCGCGGACTGCTATGTTAATGGTGCAACGCGGACTGCTATGTTAATGGTGCAACGCGGACTGCTATGTTAATGGTGCAACGCGGACTGCTGTGTAATGGTGCAACGCGGACTGCTATGTTAATGGTGCAACGCGGACTGCTATGTTAATGGTGCAACGTGGACTGCTGTGTTAATGGTGCAACGCGGACTGCTGTGTTAATGGTGCAACGTGGACTGCTATGTTAATGGTGCAACGCGGACTGCTGTGTTAATGGTGCATCGCGGACTGCTGTGTTAATGGTGCAACGCGGACTGCTATGTTAATGGTGCAACGTGGACTGCTGTGTTAATGGTGCAACGCGGACTGCTATGTTAATGGTGCAACACGGACTGCTATGTTAATGGTGCAACGCGGACTGCTATGTTAATGGTGCAACGCGGACTGCTATGTGAATGGTGCATCGCGGACTGCTATGTTAATGGTGCAAAGCGGACTGCTATGTTAATGGTGCATCGCGGACGGCTATGTTAATGGTGCAACGCGGACTGCTATATTAATGGTGCAACGTGGACTGCTATGTTAATGGTGCAACGCGGACTGCTATGTTAATGGTGCAACGCGGACTGCTATGTTAATGGTGCAACGCGGACTGCTATGTTAATGGTGCAACGCGGACTGCTATGTTAATGGTGCAACGCGGACTGCTATGTTAATGGTGCATCGCGGACTGCTATGTTAATGGTGCAACGCGGACTGCTATGTTAATGGTGCATCGCGGACTGCTGTGTTAATGGTGCAACGCGGACTGCTATGTTAATGGTGCAACGCGGACTGCTATTTAATGGTGCAACGCGGACTGCTATATTAATGGTGCACGTGGACTGCTATGTTAATGGTGCAAAGCGGACTGCTATGTTAATGATGCAACGCGGACTGCTATGTAATGGTGCAACGCGGACTGCTATGTTAATGGTGCAACGCGGACTGCTATGTTAATGGTGCAACGCGGACTGCTATGTTAATGGTGCATCGCGGACTGCTATGTTAATGGTGCAACGCGGACTGCTATGTTAATGGTGCATCGCGGACTGCTGTGTTAATGGTGCAACGCGGACTGCTATGTTAATGGTGCAACGCGGACTGCTATGTTAATCGTGCATCGCGGACTGCTATGTTAATGGTGCAACGCGGACTGCCATGTTAATGGTGCAACGCGGACTGCTGTGTTAATGGTGCAACGTGGACTGCTATGTTAATGGTGCAACGTGGACTGCTGTGTTAATGGTGCAACGTGGACTGCTGTGTTAATTGTGCAACGTGGACTGCTGTGTTAATGGTGCAACGTGGACTGCTATGTTAATGGTGCATCGCGGACTGCTGTGTTAATGGTGCAACGTGGACTGCTATGTTAATGGTGCATCGCGGACTGCTGTGTTTATGCTGCAACGCGGACTGCTATGTTAATGGTGCAACGCGGACTGCTATGTTAATGGTGCAACGCGGACTGCTATGCTAATGGTGCCACGCGGACTGCTATGTTAATGGTGCAACGCGGACTGCTATGTTAATGGTGCATCGCGGACTGCTATGTTAATGGTGCAACGCGGACTGCTATGTTAATGGTGCATCGCGGACTGCTATGTTAATGGTGCAACGCGGACTGCTATGTTAATGGTGCAACGCGGACTGCTGTGTTAATGGTGGAACGCGGACTGCTGTGTTAATGGTGCATCGCGGACTGCTATGTTAATGGTGCAACGCGGACTGCTATGTTAATGGTGCAACGCGGACTGCTATGTTAATGGTGCAACGTGGACTGCTGTGTTATGGTGCAACGTGGACTGTGTTAATGGTGCATCGCGGACTGCTGTGTAATGGTGCAACGCGGACTGCTATGTTTAATGGTGCAACGTGGACTGCTGTGTTAATGGTGCAACGCGGACTGCTATGTTAATGGTGCAACGCGGACTGCTGTGTTAATGGTGCAACGCGGACTGCTATGTTAATGGTGCAACGCGGACTGCTATGTTAATGGTGCAACGCGGACTGCTGTGTTAATGGTGCAACGCGGACTGCTATGTTAATGGTGCAACGCGGACTGCTATGTTAATGGTGCAACGCGGACTGCTATGTTAATGGTGCAACGCGGACTGCTATGTTAATGGTGCAACGCGGACTGCTATGTTAATGGTGCAACGCGGACTGCTATGTTAATGGTGCAACGCGGACTGCTATGTTAATGGTGCAACGCGGACTGCTATGTTAATGGTGCAACGCGGACTGCTATGTTAATGGTGCAACGCGGACTGCTATGTTAATGGTGCAACGCGGACTGCTATGTTAATGGTGCAACGCGGACTGCTATGTTAATGGTGCAACGCGGACTGCTATGTGTAATGGTGCATCGCGGACTGCTATGTTAATGGTGCAACTGCGGTGCAACGTGCTGCTATGTTAATGGTGCAAAGCGGACTGCTATGTTAATGTTGGTGCAACGCGGACTGCTATGTTATGGTGCAACGCGGACTGCTATGTTAATGGTGCACGCGGACTGCTATGTTAATGGTGCAACGCGGACTGGTTGTGGGTGCTATGTTAATGGTGCAACGCGGACTGCTATGTTAATGGTGCATCGCGGACTGCTATGTTAATGGTGCAACGCGGACTGCTATGTTAATGGTGCAACGCGGACTGCTATGTTAATCGTGCATCGCGGACTGCTATGTTAATGGTGCAACGCGGACTGCCATGTTAATGGTGCAACGCGGACTGCTGTGTTAATGGTGCAACGTGGACTGCTATGTTAATGGTGCAACGTGGACTGCTGTGTTAATGGTGCAACGTGGACTGCTGTGTTAATTGTGCAACGTGGACTGCTGTGTTAATGGTGCAACGTGGACTGCTATGTTAATGGTGCATCGCGGACTGCTGTGTTAATGGTGCAACGTGGACTGCTATGTTAATGGTGCATCGCGGACTGCTGTGTTTATGCTGCAACGCGGACTGCTATGTTAATGGTGCAACGCGGACTGCTATGTTAATGGTGCAACGCGGACTGCTATGCTAATGGTGCCACGCGGACTGCTATGTTAATGGTGCAACGCGGACTGCTATGTTAATGGTGCATCGCGGACTGCTATGTTAATGGTGCAACGCGGACTGCTATGTTAATGGTGCATCGCGGACTGCTATGTTAATGGTGCAACGCGGACTGCTATGTTAATGGTGCAACGCGGACTGCTATGTTAATGGTGCAACGCGGACTGCTATGTTAATGGTGCAACGCGGACTGCTATGTTAATGGTGCAACGCGGACTGCTATGTTATGGTGCAACGCGGACTGCTATGTTAATGGTGCAACGTAATGGTGCTACGCGGACTGCTGTGTTAATGGTGCATCGCGGACTGCTGTGTTAATGGTGCAACGCGGACTGCTATGTTAATGGTGTGGACTGCTGTGTTAATGGTGCATCGCGGACTGCTGTGTTAATGGTGCATCGCGGACTGCTATGTTAATGGTGCAACGTGGACTGCTGTGTTAATGGTGCAACGCGGACCTGCTATGTTAATGGTGCAACGCGGACTGCTATGTTAATGGTGCAACGCGGACTGCTATGTTAATGGTGCAACGCGGACTTCTGTGTTAATGGTGCAACGCGGACTGCTATGTTAATGGTGCAACGCGGACTGCTATATTAATGGTGCAACGTGGACTGCAATGACCAATGACTTTATTTTCTGATTTCTTGTAAATTGTTTCTGGGTGTTTTTACATTTGTTTTTTTTGGGGGGAGTAAATTAGCAGCAACAGCTTACGTCATATGGCGACTCTCCAGCTATTAATGGTGGAGGAGGACACCGGATGCCCCTCCGAGTAGTATATCTCAGACACTGACGGGTACCCGGATAGAACCACCGACCTTCCGCAAGTCAGCTGGATAACTTCCTCACATGAAAGAATTCTATACCCCAGTGCGATTCGAACCTACAGAGGTGAGAGGCAAATGATTTACAGTCAACTACCATAGCCTCTCGGGCTTTTCAGAACAGTGTAGTCAACCTGGGAAGACACTCTGCAGTCAATGTTTGATTCCAACAGCCAACTATAAATATAATTTAACTTTGGATAGAAAATTCAGAGAAACAACTAGCAGATGTAACAGACTAATGTTTCGCCCGTGCATACTAACTATAAAACTACACATTTACATTTTAGATAAAATAATACAAGAATTGTCGTCTAGTTTCATCTAAGCCCAACCAATATTTATTTTTTTAATAATATTTTATTGCATTTTTTCATACAATACACTACATATATACATACAATATTAAGAACAAATCAGAGATTAATATGTAATTATATGATTGCAGTATACGATACATTTGTTTTGTCAAGGGGAAAAAAGCAAATGGGTTGGGCTACAAGTTATAACAACATTATTTACAGCCCAACCAATACAACAATACAACATAAAATTCGCTAAATCTTACCAAAATACAACAACACGTTACTAGTCCAAACCCAATTAAAGAATTGGAACCCATTCCATGAAATGAAATCTCGCGGGACACGTGAGAAAATACGCTTTGTTATGAGAACTATTTATTTTGGCAGCTACCAATCGTGCTATTACATTTGAGACTACTCATGTTGTAGGGAATATATAATATTTTATGGAATTACATTCGTAACAATTGTGTTTGTTTGTAAGTTGTTTTCTCGTGGTATTGAGTTTCTAAACTTTCGAGTACATAGTCCTTGATGCGCGCGCATGTTGTGCATGTTTATCTGTGTATCAGAAAATAAACGAGGCTGCCAATTAAGAGCCTCGGGGAATTATCCATGAGGGTCCTCAAATAAAATGTATTTCAACATTATGATTCCAAACATTAATTTTATTAACCTGTAGGCCTACTGTGATAGTGCGCGTTAACGATAGAGGCAGTAACGAAATATACAATGGGCAGTAATCTTGAGACACTGCAGTAATATGGACATTAGGGTTACTGTTATGGTTAAATTTGATATTGTTCGTATTATCTCTCTCCCCCTCTCTCTTCCCCCTCTCCCTCTCTCCCTCTCTCCTCTCTCTTCCGCTCTCTCTATCTCTCTCTCTCTATCTCTCTTTTCTCTCTCTCTCTCTCTCTCTCTCTCTCTATCTCACCCCTCTTCCCCCTCTATCTCTCTTTCTCTCTCCCTCTTCCCCCCTCTACTTTTCTTTCTCTCTCTCCCTCTTCCTCTCTCTTCGCGCTCTCTCTCTCTCTCTCTCTCTCTCCTCTCTCTCTCTTCTCTTCTCCCTCTTCCCCCCTCTATCTCTATTTCCTCCTCTTCCCCCTCTTTCTCTCTATCTCTCCTCTCTCTTCCGCTCTCTCTCTCTCTCTCCCCCTATCTTCTTTCTTTCTCCCTCTTCCCCCCCTATCTCTCTCTCTCCTCTCCCCTCAATCTCTCTTCTCTCTCCCTCTTCCTCTCTCTCCCTCTTCCCCCTCTCTCTCTCTCTCTCTCTCTCCCTCTTCCCCTCAATCTCTCTCTCTCCCTCTTCCCCTCTCTCTCTCTCGCTCGCTCGCTCTCTCTCTCTCTCTCTCTCTCCTCTCTCTCTCTCTCTCTCTCTCTCTCTCTCTCTCTCTCTCTCTCTCTCCCCCTATCTCTCTCCCTCTCTCTCTCTCTCTCTCTCTCTCTCCCTCCCCCTCTCCCCCTCTCTCTCTCCCTCTCCCCCTCTCTTTCTCTCGTATTTTGGTGGATTTTACGACGTTTGCATAATGGTTGATACTATAACCGTTGTATTTAATTTTATCAGCCCATTAACTAAAATAACCAACGCTCCCTGGTATTAGAGAACATTGCTGACATATTTAGTGACCAAACAGTACTTCTCATTAAAGAGTTCACTATAGCCTGGGTTCCAGTCTGTCGATTTTACACCAATTTACTTCTGGCAAAATGACACGTTGATATCAGAAACTCAATATGGCCCAATTAATGGTCTCGGTATTAAAATAATATTTTATATTTATATGACTGACCAGGCAACATATATCGACGCCTGTTCCCAGGCTAGGTTCATTGATGCGGGAGCCGTGTAGGGTATTACCCCTATGATGTGAGGTTACCCCTCAACTAAATGTGTAGGAGGAAAAATTAGCCTAATATATAAGATGTTTTCTTTTTGTCTAGTCCATTTATTAAGCATACACAAACAGATCAATTTGAAAGCGTACATATTTGTATGTTAAGCCTACAGTCGGCAAAGTGTGCCCATATTCCAAAATATGACAATACCTTCATATACCCAGTACAAAGATAATTAATGTGCCGTAAACGGCTTTGAGTCACTGACTGTTTTTGTTTTTAATTTTAAGTTTATTTAACGGTTTCCCATTTGAGCGACGAGCAGTTTACCTAACAACACCTTTCCTGGACAGGCTCCAGCGGTTAACCAGTACTTGGTGCTTGGTGCACCAACCTCCGTAAGAAACTGTCAACTTTTTCATATAAATGAGACACGGTCTGAGCGGGGCTCGAACCCGTGACCATCAGAGATGATAGGTTACAGTGGTATACAAGTCAGCGACCGTAACCACTCGACCACGGCAGTCCCTCGTCCCACTTGTCCAATGCCGTCGTACCAAATCTCGGGTCACACTAAATCTCGGTCATAAATCGTGGTGCAGATGTCATTGCGTTAGGTATAATAACTATATCTGCCGTACTAGAACGTCCCACTATTCACAATGCTACATGAAATATGTTTCTAATAGTGTGCACATCACCTTAATAGCGGCTAACGCGAATGTTTTATTTCTGCCACGGTTTGCGTACTGTTCCATGCTATTAAGGCGATACGAATATAGTCCCGTTATTATAGAACGATTTACAATCTTATCTTATATTTGTGGAAGTCGTGATAGAGCTGTGGATGCGCGTTCGCTTCATGTGCGAAATGTCTGAAGTTCGAGCCCCGCTGGAGCCGTTACGAGTGTGCCCTTAGGCATGGCATTTAAATTCCAAGTTGCCTCTTCTCTCTCCCTCGTGGCGTTGGATTCCATCAGGAATGAGGTCTCGAGAGTGATTAATATAAGTTGTAAGAACTTGTTTCGCAATCGAGCTAAAATAAATTTGTATAAACTATCTTATATGGTTCGTATTGTCAGTATATATCTATAGAGACACAGCTCCGTGACAACGAATCAGAGCGGAATATGCCGTTGACATGCATACCTCGAATAAAACAAAATTCAAAGGCAGTATAGTTTATTGATTATGCCAATACATTTGAAAATTGAATTGTAAATATTTAAATATTGCATGGGCATTTTTAATAGGGCCTATTCAATTTCGAGGTTTCAATATCGGCCACCCATCATAGGAGTAGTGGGTATATCAAATGTCAATAGCTATCATAAATCAATCTTTTAAATCAATTACAGACGGATATGTAGACCAGTGGTAACACGCTGGACTGGTAATCCAGGGATCGCAGGTTCGATCCCCCGCCTGACCCTAATAAAATTAACAGTCTTTCAGATGGGATGTTAAACCGAGGTCTCGTGTCGGTGCTTTACATCGTGCACGTAAAAGAACCAGAGGAGATTCTGGAATGGGTCTCTGTCTGTATCATGCACTATCCTCCAACATCTAAAATAACTAATCTCTTCAGGAGGCGTCGCTCATATGGGCAACCGGTAGCGACGATAAATAAACGTAAAACACAAACACATAAATCAATCTGATGCTTCAAAACCAAGTTTCAATAATTTATAATTTGATGGGTCAAGAGACAGACAGACGGAATATATAACAAATTTCTTCGACTGTGTGTTTTACGTTTATTTATCGTCGCTACCGGTTGCCCATATGAGCGACGCCTCCTGAAGAGATTAGTAATTTTATATTTTGGAGGATAGTCCGACAGAGGGAGTAAAATATTATAAAACAAACATTAAAAGAGCGGATGTGACATGTGCTAATTGCTATAAATATGTTCGTGTATGCATACAGATATATCATGATCTCCTCAGAATGCATGACCCAAAAATGTTACATGGTATAAGAGATTATATTTGGCTAGTATTTGAGCATGGATTTGAATAATGGCGGAGTCTATAAGTTGTCGCTGATACTACGACCAAACATCAAGCAGAATTCTGAAATGGAAATAAATTACTGTACACTTTATGTTGGTCATTACTGCAATTCAACCCACGTATGTCGGCTATGTGTGGCATCCGTGGTCCAGTGGTAGAGCGTCGGATTTGGAATCGATCGGTCCTGGGTTCGATACTCGGTCAGGCCACGTATGTAGTGTCATTGAGCAAGGCACCTCACACACATTGCTTAGTACTGGTTAACCACTTAGATAGGCTAAGCGTGCCCAGGAAAATATGTCTACATCCCCACAAGGGGTTTGACATTAATGGAACATACATATTATGTTAGAACTACTACACTATATGTCCCGCATACCGGCTGTAACCATGATAACAATACAAGTCCCGAATACCGTCTTCACATATTACTTCACTACAATACAAGTTCCGTATACCGGCTGAAATTATTACTCCAGTGCGAATCCCGTATACCTGCTGTAAGGAACTCTACAAACGACTACGGTATACACGTATATATATATTATAGGCTTAAAGTAATACTGCAATACAACTACTGTATAATGGTTGCAATATTTCAACGAAATGGTTATAATCTTTGAAAGCATAAACATTGTAAATAGCAAAGAATCGATGGATGTCTTTAAACGACTGTGTTTTTACTCGGCTACAAAATAATTTGTTTTCGCCTTATTTCGCATAATTCTAGCAGGAATAATTTCCTGCTAAACCGGAAGTACTGAAACGGTTGCAATCTCAGACAAAACAACATTTCATATACCGTCTCCGTGGCTTACTGGCTACGACAAGCGCACCAGTGGTTCGTTCTGATATGACCGTTTGGCGAGCCGCACGCTAGTCAAATAATGGTTGCCGATCAGCCTGGTGCCTGGCCTACAAGGATAGGATTCGGGAAATAATGATATTCATAAAATGGGTGTCTCCTAAGTCAGTAATCGCTGGCCCTTTCAATGGGGTGACACAATAATAAACAAAACTTTCTTTTACTTCTATGTTTTACACATTTTATATTCCTTAAAATTAGTTGATTTTAATTTAACTTTTGTAAACTATGAAATGATTAGTTTTCACTCTATCACTATTATATGGTGGTCCATGACGATGATGATGATTGAGCTTATTTACCCTCGCCTCCGGCTGACCATATAGGCGAGCGTATGTGCTCCATGACGATGATGATGATTGAGCTTATTTACCCTCGCCTCCGGCTGACCATATAGGCGAGCGTATGTGCTCCATGACGATGATGATGATTGAGCTTATTTACCCTCGCCTCCGGCTGACCATATAGGCGAGCGTATGTGCTCCATGACGATGATGATGATTGAGCTTATTTACCCTCGCCTCCGGCTGACCATATAGGCGAGCGTATGTGCTCCATGACGATGATGATGATTGAGCTTATTTACCCTCGCCTCCGGCTGACCATATAGGCGAGCGTATGTGCTCCATGACGATGATGATGATTGAGCTTATTTACCCTCGCCTCCGGCTGACCATATAGGCGAGCGTATGTGCTCCATGACGATGATGATGATTGAGCTTATTTACCCTCGCCTCCGGCTGACCATATAGGCGAGCGTATGTGCTCCATGACGATGATGATGATTGAGCTTATTTACCCTCGCCTCCGGCTGACCATATAGGCGAGTGTATGTGCTCCATGACGATGATGATGATTGAGCTTATTTACCCTCGCCTCCGGCTGACCATATAGGCGAGTGTATGTGCTCCATGACGATGATGATGATTGAGCTTATTTACCCTCGCCTCCGGCTGACCATATAGGCGAGTGTATGTGCTCCATGACTTATTATAGGCCCTGTATCGCTCCAAATACTGGCCCGTTTCCTGGATATACAGGAGTGTTGATTGATCGGGAAATCAATTTTATTTGTTATTTATCATTGTTCTTGAAGTCGGCCATACCCATTTATTCGTTGCTATCTGATAGACAATGCACGTAGGTTCAAGCACGAGACTGGATAGCGGTTAATTATGCTACTTGACAATATGATTGTTTAAGACCAGTCAATGGTGGTCCCACGTGGCTACACCAACATTTAAATAATGTCTGTATAATCGATGCTGGAGAATACCCAGTGATTAGTTGCATAATTATTCCATTATCATGTAAGAAAATGCTATGCAGAGATACATTTAATACGGACAGTCGTACTACTTAGAAACAATGGACACATTAACTACATATATATTTCAATGAATACGGTAAATTGGTGTATTTAATTAATCATGGCAAATTATTCTTTGTTGCTATAAAAGTAAAAAGTCAATTTAGTGTTTGTTTATTATAGTGACACCACTATTGAAAGGGCCAGCCATTTCTGATTATGAGACATGTCTCATGGGCATCAATACTTCCCGAATCCTATCCTTGTATGCCAAACGCCAGTGTGATATATATGCACTCGGTAACCATTATTTAACTAGCTGGAGGCTCACCAACCGATATTAGAATGAATCCCTGACGATGTTCGAACCCTCTAACTACCAGGTCACGTATATGTACACCCGTTATTGTTCCGCTATATACATGTGATAACTTCATTATTTAGGTCTTACCCTTGAAGTTGACCTTTCCATCCCCGTCCACATCTACATCATCCATGAGTTTCTTCACCACGCTGTCGTTCGCTTCCTCTCCGAGGTCCATCAGAAACTGCTTTACTCCCCTACAAACCGGCAAACGTGTAGAATATTAAAGAACTGTAATGTGTACTCGTATGTAACAAGGAGTGTCATTTTGTATAGACTACAGACGGGTCTGTAGTCAAGTGGTAATCCAGGGATAGCAGGTTCGATCCCGCGTCTGACCCTAATACAATTAACAGACTTTTAGATGGGACCGAGGTCTTGTGTCGGTGCTGTACACCATGCACGTAAAAGAACCAGACGAGACTCTGGAATGGGTCTCTGTCTGTATCATTGCACTATCCTCCAAAAATCTAAAATGACTAATATCTTCAGGAGGCGTCGTCCATATGGGCACCTGGTAGCGACGATAAATACACGTAAAACACACATATTGTACAAACTGATTTTTTTCAACTACATAACAATGGAAACATGTTACGTATGGGATAAATACCGTTACCATATTTCCTGTACCTCAAAGGTGCAGTAGAACCACGTGATTATTCGTTCCTTATTTGTCGACTATTCTTTCGAAATGCTAAAACTAATTCATTTTCCATAGACTCACACTAAAGCGCAGAGTATGTCTAGTCAAGTTAATATATATCCAAGAGCATCCTTAGTGCAATAACAAAAAAGTATATTAAATAGAATATAATATTATTGCGTGTTAATAGTTTCCATCGGGATATGAACTACATTGGGCATAGTTTAATGTGTGTGGAGGCCGAAAACCAGCGATTCATTACTTATGTTTACATTAATTTTTCAAGCAATAACAAAGAAACACTGCCTAACAATGCGCATGCCCGTAACTTCGAGTGCGCATGTCAGCTGCATATCATTAGTGAGGACATTCACACGAAAATAGATGCAAGCATGACACATACTTTCATCGGAGGAAATGCAGTAGCGATTTAAATATTTGAACCCAGAACGTGTTTTTACTTTCACTTCCGTGTTTTCATCTGCATACATAAGAACACGAAGAACCATGTGAGCATTTGGAAGAAACAAGTCTGAAGCTGACAACATTTAAATATGTTCTTTCGTTCTCCAGTCTGAAGCTGACAGCATTTAAATATGTTCTTTCGTTCTCAAGTCTGAAGCTGACAACATTTAAATATGTTCTTTCGTTCTCAAGTCTGAAGCTGACAACATTTAAATATTTTCTTTCGTTCTCAAGTCTGAAGCTCACAACATTTAAATATGTTCTTTCGTTCGTCCCTAGTAAATGCGTCCACTTTGTATTATTTAGCCGATGGAACAATGGTTGTGGTTCTAATTCTAAGCTACTACGCCATTACAGAACTAGGTGTATAACTGCATATATAACTTATTCGGCTTGTTGATAAATGTGCACCCTTTTTGGACAATTTGTAGACTTATATTGAATATATTACGGACAGTCTTAGACTGTAAATAGCAAAAATGTACATGTACATATATATCCGTACTCAATTTCTAATACTCCGTGTCCACTCTTGTCATATTTGTTAAATAATGTTTTTAGTGACATTCCTTTAGGCTTCGTGGGCATATCTCTGTATAGTTGTTTGAATCCGTTCAGGTCGATAGTTCCACTACCTGTAGTAAGTAAGTAAGTAAGTAAGTAAGTAAGTAAGTAAGTAAGTAAGTAAGTAAGTAAGTAAGTAAGTAAGTAAGTAAGTAAGTAAGTAAGTAAGTAAGTAAGTAAGTAAGTAAGTAAGTAAGTAAGTAAGTAAGTAGTAAAGTAAGTAAGTAAGTAAGTAAGTTAAGTAAGTAAGTAAGTAAGTAAGTAAGTAAGTAAGTAAGTAAGTAAGTAAGTAAGTAAGTAAGTAGTAAGTAAGTAAGTAAAGTAAGTAAGTAGTAAGTAAGTAAGTAAGTAAGTAAGTAAGTAAGTAAGTAAGTTAAGTAAGTAAGTAAGTAAGTAAGAAGTAAGTAGTAAGTAAGTAAGTAAGTAAGTAAGTAAGTAAGTAAGTAAGTAGAAGTAAGTAAGTAAGTAAGTAAGAAGTAAGTAGTAAGTAAGTAAGTAAGTAAGTAAGTAAGTAAGTAAGTAAGTAAGTAAGTAAGTAAGTAAGTAAGTAAGTAAGTAAGTAAGTAAGTAAGTAAGTAAGTAAGTAAGTAAGTAAGTAAGTAAGTAAGTAAGTAAGTAAGTAAGTAAGTAAGTAAGTAAGTAAGTAAGTAAGTAAGTAAGTAAGTAAGTAAGTAAGTAAGTAAGTAAGTAAGTAAGTAAGTAAGTAAGTAAGTAAGTAAGTAAGTAAGTAAGTAAGTAAGTAAGTAATCTGAATTTACATCTCATCATTGTCCATGCAATATTTATATATTTACAATTCAAGTTTCAAATTTATTGGCATAATCAATAAACTATACTGCATTTGATCATTTACAACGATAGAAATACGGCAAAGATATCACAACACATGTTACATATATACATATATAAACAAATACAGTACATTTAAGAAACAGTAGTACAAGACACACATGTTTTTGCCCTATGGTCATATAGTAAGTAATGTGTGTCTTGTGCCTGTGTAATTTTGCAGGGTATTACTACGTAATGACGTAGCTTCTTTGATGTATTTACAAACATTTATCAAATACTTTTTATTTTTGCATGACATATATATATATGATAGATATACATGTGCATTTATTCATTGAGGGCCATGCTATGTATCCCAAATAGTTCAATCTTATAGCTCTGTAGTTTTTTCACAACATAATATAAAATGATATTCTTATTCAATTACATTTTGATTGCATACATTACATAATCTATTGTTTCTATCAATACCATTCGATCTTGCAAATTCATATGTAATGGTAACCTTATGGGCGGTTAATCTTAGACACGTACAAGCATTGACGTAACCTATCATTATAAATAAATTTGATCAATACAATCGTCATAACAGAATGTTAGCTTAACTCTTTCAACACCAAGTAACTGACATGGACTGGTCCATGACATTCTTAGACCAATAAATGACTAAGAAAATTACAATCGGACCAGTTCATTTATCAAGATGGGTAATTTTGTCTAAAATTAGTAATACTACTTGCAAAAAGTGCAGATCCTGATGAGACGGCTCGTCACGAGCCGGCTCATCTGGATCTACACTTTTTGTAAGCCTATAAATAGAGGTCTGTGGTGTTGAAAGGGTTAAATTTACAATAATAATCAAAGTTTCGACAATGTGTTTACTGAACTGTACACTAATAGCAGAGCAATGCCACTCCACGTTCCGGGTTATACGAGATGAACACACGTTTATCACAGTATATTTGGAATAAAGTTGCAATATCACTTATCGAATATTACAAACTCTTCTAAAATCATTATACAACACTGAAAGGCAAACTGGTCTATTTCACACTGATTAAGAATTGATTGGTTTTATATTAAATCTAACTTCACTTTTATCAGATCAGATGGACTGGGACGTATGTGAGATGGTACGTTGGTCGCCAGATCGGACAGGTGGGTTTTCTCCGGGTACTGTACTCCAATTTCCTCCCACACGAATGACCACATTTACAGTATCATTCGCGCCAACGAGAGTGATTAATATAAGTTGTTAATACTTGCTTCGCAATCGTTGTAAAATAAATAAAGTTATAAAAAGATCAGATGGAAAATATGACTAGCAGAGATATTGGATATTGGTTAACATACAATATTTATGTATCAGGATACATGTAGAATTGAGAAATAGACAGAAACATATATCTATATCTTGATATGTGGATTGAAATGACAGCTAGAAGCTGGTAATTATGTCCATTGCGTACTAGATGTTGGTAATAAGTATATGTGACAGATATATTACCGACGAGATAAACATTAATTCAGTAGTTAGAAAGAGTGAGAAATAATGACATTATCTACAACATTAAACACATTATTTACATAATAAAAAACTGTCTCTGTAGAATAATAAAACAGGTTTTGGCACAACTACGAATCATGCCACAATGAGAGAATTTGAACAGAACGCCGTGCCAAATCCACGGACACCAATGCGAGAAAACAGCCACATAAACACACAAGTCATACTCATAGTTCGCAGCAGACAATCAACAGCGCGGACGACCATATAATGAAAATAACCAATCAAGTTGATTTAAGACAGCCATCATCTATAGATATTTTGTAATAATGTGCTTGAAAAATAACTACATGTATCCAGTATGTATTTAAGTATTAGCGACGAAAACATAAATTATAGTAAGATATTAATAATGAAAATTAATTAAAGTCATCTAAATCGGTGTGATTACTTAGAATATCAAGTAATCTACTAGATACCACCAGTGTATGCCAGCAAACAATCGCATTCCCCATAATATGTCGCATAAATAGTGTTGGTGCATTAAAAAAAATGTACCCATTGACCTTTTGACCTATATCATACATATGAGCCAAAATCTTGCTTGCTCACTTAACCCTTTCAACCCCACAGGCCTCTAAATAGGCTTATGAAAAGTGTAGATCCAGATGAGCCGGCTCGTGACGAGCCGTCTCATCAGGATCTGCACTTTTTTGCCAGTAATAATTATTACTATTTTTAGATAAAATTACCCATTTTGATAAATGAACTGGTCCAAAGGTAATTTTCTTATTAATTTATTGGTCTGAAAATATCACGCACCAGTCCATGTCAGTTACTTGGGGTTGAATGGGTTAATCTCTCCATTGTGAACTGTATCCAGATATGAGTACAATGCTGTATATAAAGTGATGAGCACATATATTATAAATGCTCTGGAACTGTGTTGTACAAAATAGTTTAGGCTACATTTTATGAAAAACAATATTTTGTTTGACATTTGTTTGTACTGTATGTGTGCATCACAAATAATATATATATATATATATATTTATCACATAACTTTGCTTGTATTCAGTGTAATACAGTCATCTCATAAATTATTATATGACCACACGTTTAATAACACCTGGAATAATTCTGATTGGTCGCGGCATGACATTGACAGCTTGCGATTGACAATACATGTTGTTTGTATTCAAGCTTTATTTGTTGAAAATCAATTGCTAAATCAATAAAATGATAAATATGAACTAGCAGTATACATGATTAAAAACTATTGTGTCGATGATTTGCGTGAAGTTGTTTGATTATCAGGGACTATTTACTACGCCGTACGGATGCAGCTTAGTGTAATAAGGCTCAACTATATACTGGCAAACAGACCTATTTTTTTCCTTCAAATATATGTTTGTAATTGCAAAAGGCTCACTTAATAGCACGATTCCAAAACTCGTTTCATAGAATATGGTATGAAATCACCACTCCTGTAACATCCTATATGTATGTTCCATTACCGTCAAGCCCATTGCGGGGACCTAGACATGTTTTTTCTGGGCAGTCTTAGCCGTGCTATAAGCGGTTAACCAGTACTAAGCAAGGTGTGTGAGGTGCCTTGCTCAAGGACACTACACAAGTGCCCTTACCTTATCGTGAGCATTTGAAGAATTTAACAATTATTTGAGCACACTTATAATAGGTTGTTCTTTCAGTCGACGTCATATAACGAAACTGTTGCGTGGAAGCGTGCACTGATGTGTTGTGTTGTATAGTGTACGCGATGTATTAACCAAAACCCTCACCCAATCCACACACTATGGTTCGGTGACTATTAGCTTATAGGACAACTATTTTGAGAGGCAACCTTACCCGGTCAGCTAACAAAACGAGTTATATACCAAAATGTGTGTAAATGTCTGAAGTTTGTCACACATGGGGCATACATTGGCATAAATCGTGGCGTTCTGAGAAATCCAAGATGGCTCCAAAATGGCCGCCATAAATTGATAATCCACTATGCAATGAGTAGTTTATTTATTATTTCGTGTTTCATAAAGATCAAATATTGATCTGATGTTTCGTGAGCCACAAAGGTTACATGTCAGTAATGACTGGACAGCTACCACGCGGTATCGCTATCAATATTACTATCGTGATTGCTTCTGTTGGGTATCCATAGAACCGTTAATAGCATTCGGCAATATTGGTATTCGACATGCTAGGTCGTTATCCACCTAATACTATTAGTGTCATTACACTTACCGTCCGAGGCGTATTGTTGCAGACATTGATGTAATGTTGCATCGTCTGGTGCTTGTTTGTAGACCACCTTCAGCAGATTTCGTAGCTCTTTCTTTTCAATTCGTTGATCGCCATCCGCGTCAAACATCAGGAAATACTCTTCGATTACTGCAAACGTAATGGGATTGTAAATTGCACATCATAAACCGATGAATTACAACATTGAAAGGAACAATAAAAAATGAAGGTACACATATACTATCATGGCATGTATATACTACTAGATCGCTATATTATTAATTAATGAACTTTCAATTAACTCAATACACTAACATACAGCCTCGGATACCTATCTCTGTGTGTTTTACGTTTATTTATCGTCGCTACCGGTTGCCCATATGAGCGACGCCTACAGACAGAGATCCGTTCCAGAGTCTCCTCTGATTCTTTTACGTGCACGGTGTACAGCACCGACACGAGACCTCGGTTTAATGTCCCATCTGAAAGACTGTTAATTTTATTAGGGTCAGACGGGGGATCGAACGAATATCTAAGTGTACTGTATGGTTTAAGACGAGGGATCGCAGGTTCGATCCCTGGATTACAAGTCCAGCATGTTACCACTGGTCTACAGATCCGTCTGTACGGATACATCTATATATATATATATATATATATATATATATACGGGTACATATATATACACGCACATTTCTACAGAATGTATTTTCCTATTATACGGTATCATTCCCCCCCAAATATTTGCCTCAAAAATTGAGTATTTCAAGTAATAAGAAAACGTCGTATACGCGGTTTGTTGACATAACAATATAATGTAAATAGTGTCCACATCCAGGCATAATACAACTCGTGTATCACGAATAACACGATTTATGGTACATATTTACGGTTATATCTCCCATTTGTGCCTATATATATTTATTTGTAGACTAATCTTAGTGAAATTATCTCTAAGCGACATTATCTCGCGCTTAGTATTGACTCCGATGACAACAAAACGTTAATTCAGGAGCACGGCATGAAATTATACTTTTATACAATTTTGAAAGTTTGTAGACCACAAAAACACTGTTTATTGATTCAATGTTAATGTTCGAATGTATTCGGAAGAATGTGTAGTAGCAATGCATTCATATGTGAACAATGCATTATATTTGCTTGTTGCTATATAATGGCGCTTTAATAATCGAAGAACATCATCGTTGTTATCCAATGACGTCATTTTCAAAAAATAAAAAAATAATTGAAATAATGTTGATTAAATAACTATTCTGTAACATTATTTTTGTTATATATTTCGCTGCAATGATGAAGAATCAATCGATATTCACTGTTCTATTATTCAAATCAGTAAAGCATGGTGAAGTCCAACTCAACAAAACATCCATAATTAAACACAATTAAGGATGAAAAGCAAATGATACCGCCAATGATTCCAAAACGATCAGAAGTTGGTTACATACACTTTGAACTATCTGCTTCACGCTCTCCGTCGCCTTCATCACGAATTGACTGACATAAAGTATTGTATTATTTGAGAAACGAATTCACGTGTGTGTGTGTTTTACGTTTTATTTATCGTCGCTACCGGTTGCCCATATGAGCGACGCCTCCTGAAGAGATTAGTCATTTTAGATTTTGGAGGATAGTGCAATTATACAGACAGAGACCCATTCCAGAGTCTCCTCTGGTTCTTTTATACATGCACGGTGCAAAGCACCGACACGAGACCTCGGTTTAACGTCCCATCTGAAAGAGTGTTAATTTTATTAGGGTCAGACGGGGGATCGAACGAATGCACATATTTAAGTGTACTGTGTGGTCTAAATCAATCATGTTATATCACGGAGACACACGCGTGAAATATCTGAACATCGAACGAATGCACATATCTAAGTGTACTGTATGGTTTAAATCAATCATGTTATATCACAGAGACACACGCGTGAAATATCTGAACATCGAACGAATGCACATATCTAAGTGTACTGTATGGTTTAAATCAATCATGTTATATCACGGAGACACACGCGTGAAATATCTGAACATTATGTACAAGCAAAAACAGCAAATAAATTACTCCTTTAACTTTGTTAACTTTGTCATTGTTTAAGTGTAATATGATGCAGTCTGGGTTCGGTTATATGTTTGTGTTTTACGTTTATTTATCGTCGCTACCGGTTTCCCATATGAGCGACGCCTCCTGAAGAGATTAGTTATTTTAGATTTTGGAGGATAGTGCATGATACAGACAGAGACCAATTCCAGAATCTCCTCTGGTTCTTTTACGTGCACGGTGTAAAGCACCGACACGAGACCTCGGTTTAACGTCCCATCTGAAAGACTGTTAATTTTATTATGGTCAGACGGGGGATCGAACCTGCGATCCCTGGATTACCAATCCAGTGTGTTACCACTGGACTACAGATCCGTCGGTTATTTGAAATGTGTTTCCAGTTTATGTATTGGTCTGTCAGCCTGACTACACTATACATGGGTGTGAAAGGCCCGGTGTTCGCGCCCAGCTGTAGCCGTTACGATTGTGTCCTTAGGATATATAAATACTTAAATTCCACATTGCTTCTTCTCTCTCCCTCATCCAATCAGGAACGAGGTCTCGAGAGCGTTTAAATTAATGTTGCAAGAACTTTTATTTCGAAATCATGCTCAAATTATTTTGTATAAACTAATGGGGGACCGTATATCGATAAGGTTTGGCCCAGAGGCGTACCAATGATTCTTAAAGATTCTTCATAGTTGAGGTATGAGGTAAACTATTTATGAAAACAGCTGCGTAATTTAAATTGCAATGATTGAAGCATGGGAGATGGTACGGTGGTCGCCAGATCGGACAGGTGGGGTTTCTCCGGGTACTCCGGTTTCCTCCCACACGAATGACCACATATACGATTTCATCCGCGCCAACGACAGTGATTAATATAAGTTGTTAGAACTCGCTTCGCAATCGTTGTAAAATAAATAAAGTTTACACTTAAACTAAATATTATTTATAATAATTTCTTAACTCTAAGTAAGTAATAAGGCGGCTCCATAGCCCAATGGTTAGAGCGCCTGTCTAGTAAACAGGAGGTCGAGGGTTCGATCCCTCTGGAGCCTTTTATTGTATGCTATATTTTAGTTTAAACTGTATGTTTTTAACATCAGTTAGATTGTGCTTCTATTCATGTTATATATCTCTCCAATTGTTAGTTGTGGACCCGAATGACCATCCGAGCAATACTTCAGATAAGTACGAGTACCGGCTAGAACGACCAATCTTCCGCGAGCCGGATGGATGGCTTCCTTGCTCCCAGTGGGAATTAATGTTTGAATTTAGCAGAGAAATGTCTGATAAATGACACGAGTGGTACAAGGCATGGCGTGTACTTATCGATAGCTATCAATCAACGCCAGTTCACTTTAGACAACCAAGACACAATCTTACACAAGGCATCGTTACATTAATATAAATGTCCCCTATTTGTTAGCTTCATTTCAGTATCGGATTTGAAATTATGCCCAAGTAGCAACATTTCACACACATTATGTTAGAGCTATATAAACTGACACCATAAAAAACTATGCACTTTTATATTGAGCATTGCTTTTAGAATTATGGATTTTACTATCATGAGACAGACAGACAGACAGACAGACAGACAGACAGACAGACAGACAGACAGACAGACAGACAGACAGACAGACAGACAGACAGACAGACAGACAGACAGACAGACAGACAGACAGACAGACAGACAGACAGACAGACAGACAGACAGACAGACAGACAGACAGACAGACAGACAGACAGACAGACAGACAGACAGACAGACAGACAGACAGACAGACAGACAGACAGACAGACAGACAGACAGACAGACAGACAGACAGACAGACAGACAGACAGACAGACAGACAGACAGACAGACAGACAGACAGACAGACAGACAGACAGACAGACAGACAGACAGACAGACAGACAGACAGACAGACAGACAGACAGACAGACAGACAGACAGACAGACAGACAGACAGACAGACAGACAGACAGACAGACAGACAGACAGACAGACAGACAGACAGACAGACAGACAGACAGACAGACAGACAGACAGACAGACAGACAGACAGACAGACAGACAGACAGACAGACAGACAGACAGACAGACAGACAGACAGACAGACAGACAGACAGACAGACAGACAGACAGACAGACAGACAGACAGACAGACAGACAGACAGACAGACAGACAGACAGACAGACAGACAGACAGACATATGGTCCGGTTACCTCCCACATGAATGACCATATTTACGCTTTCATCGGCGCCAACGAGAGTGATTAATATAAGTTGTTAAAACTTGCTTCGCAATCGTTGTAAAATAAATAAAGTTTAAACTTAAAACCGAGGTCTCGTGTCGGTGCTGTACACCGTGCACGTAAAAGAACCAGAGGAGACTCTGGAATGGGTCTCTGTCTGTATCATTGTACAATCCTCCAAAAATCTAAAATGACTAATCTCTTCAGGAGGCGTCGCTCAAATGGGCAATCGGTAGCAACGATAAAAAAACGTAAACCACAAATTTGCAACGGTACTATTGGTTTATAGAAACATCTTTTAAATCTAATAATATGGGTAATGAGGCGGGCCGAGTGGTTAGGTTGTTGACTTCAAATCACACGAATCTCTCCGTTGTAGGTTCGAATCAATGATAACTATTAGTTATTGCAGCTTATACCTAATTTCCTATGAAATTCTTACTGGTCATTGTTTACATGAACAGAACAGAACAGAACAGAACAGAAATTTTATTAAGACTTGTACATGGTACATCGTCAAATACATATATACAAATATATATGATGTAAATATATACAACAATTTTATCGTGGTCATGTGACATATAGAATCTGATAATAATAAGAAAATGCATCTAATTATGAGGATGAACAATAATTAGTGCTGAGGATTTATGTCATATTATTTAAAAGTGTTAATTTAATGTCAACTGCTTTATTATAGAATAAAGCTAAATTATATAGGATATTTCTTTTATTAGATTGCAACAATTCAATAAACTTAAGCATATTTGGTCTTACAAAATAATATTTCTTTACATGTTTCATGTGTGTTTTACGTTTATTTATCGAACCTGTGATCCCTGGATTACCAGTCCAGCGTGTTACCACTGTCCTACAGATCCAGTGTGTTTCATTGTGCTATTTGATGTTTTAATTTGTTGAAGACCTCATGGTAGATTGACTTAATTGTTTGAATGAGTTCTCTCGTTAAATAAAATCTATTATTATTAGTATAATGATAAAATGATATTAATTCTCCTTAATTGTGTCACCATATTAGCGTCTCTTGTATCCGTGAACATTAATAACTCCTCCTAACCTTGCAATTTCAGTCTCTGATATATACAGACATACTCCGTGACCAGCCGTTCTCGGATAGATACAGACATGTTCTGTGAACAGCCGTTCTCGGATAGATACAGACATGTTCTGTGAACAGCCGTTCTCGGATAGATACAGACATGTTCTGTGAACAGCCGTTCTCGGATAGATACAGACATGTTCCGTGAACAGCCATTCTCGGATAGATACAGACATGTTCTGTGAACAGCCGTTCTCGGATAGATACAGACATGTTATGTGAACAGCCGTTCTCGGATAGATACAGACATGTTCTGTGAACAGCCGTTCTCGGATAGATACAGACATGTTCTGTGAACAGTCATACTTGGATAGATACAGACATGTTCTGTGAACAGCCGTTCTCGGATATATACAGACATGTTCTGTGAACAGCCGTTCTCGGATAGATACAGACATGTTCCGTGAACTCTCGGATAGATACAGACATGTTCTGTGAACAGCCGTTCTCGGATAGATACAGATATGTTCTGGCAGTATGCCATTTTACCCTTCCTATCAAGGATAATAACTTCTCACATACAGTACAGACTGTTTAGGATAATGTCAATACCACTTAATCATTGCCCCGAATAGTTCAGTAGTGCAGATGGTGTTGGAATATCATACAGCTGATATATTACATATGTCAACAATATCCATTACGTTGCCATTGTGTTAGAGAATGAATAATCAGTCAATACCGTACGTACAATGAGGATACAGGCGGATCTGTAGTCCAGTGGTAACACGCTGAACTGGTAATCCAGGGATCACAGGTTCGATCCACAGTCTGACCCTAATACAATTTCAGATGGGACGCTAAACCGAGGTCTCGTGTCGGTGCTGTACATTGTGCACGTAAAAGAACCAGAGGAGACTCTGGAATGGGTATCTGTCTGTATCATTGCACTATCCTCCGACAATCTAAAATGACTAATCTCTTCAGGATGCGTCGCTCATATGGGCAACCGGTAGCGACGATAAAAAAGGTTTAACACACGCACGCACGCACGCACAATGAGGATACTTTTCTTACTTTAGTTTTATTTGTTTTGTATGTGGGCGGGGGGGGGGGCGTTAAAGTCGTACCAACCGTCTAGTTTATACAAATATAGTTTAGTTCGATTGCGAAACAAGTTCTTACAACTTATATTAATCACTCTCGAGACCTCATTCCTGAGGCAACGTGGAACTTAAATGCCTTGCCTAAGGGCACACTCGTAACTGCTCCAGCGGGGCTCGAACTCCGGATCTTTCGCACCTGAAGCGAACGCGTATCCACTGCGCTATCACGACTTCCGTCTCGGTCATATGACGACTATCCGGCTATTATTGGTGGATAAAGCCTCCACCTGCCCCTCCGAGCAGTATTTTAGGCACGGACGGAAATGCGGGTAGAACCACATTCCGCATGCCAGCTGGAGAGTTTAGCTTAAACAACAATGATATAACATGAAACACAACTATTTACATACATGTATGAAAAAAGGATTAGTTTAAACATATTTTATTTTATCAATATTTACATCATGTTGTAACATTAATATACAAGAACAAATGGATTAAATCGGAAGCTAGTAGCTTATTAGATTTTCTCCATGACAAACATAATTTTCATAAACTATGGCAGAGTGTATATACATTTATGAACATGACAAGTTTTATTCAACTGTAATGATATAAGTGTAAGTAAAATAATATGGAGGTGATGATGAAGTAATCAATCAGACTGGCTTATCAGTCGGATTGCGTGCAGTCGATTTAGGAAATGGTGAGGCGAGAGAGGGGACGAGAGAGAGAGAGAGAGAGAGAGAGAGAGAGAGAGAGAGAGAACGAGGTGGGAATCGTTTATACGAGGATTAAAACAGGATTAAGCTGGATAGTTTCCTCTGTTGAATTTATTCGGCATCCCCAGTGGATTCGAACCTACAGTGGTACATGGCAAGTGATATGAAGTCAACGACCGTACCCACTCAGCCACATATGCTTCTTTCTTAGAGTCATATGTAAAACTCGCGTTCATGCGGTATCAGATTAGTAAAATATCTTACTATTCTACGTTTCGTTTCGGTAAGGTTCTTTGTATATATAAGTTTATTTAACGTCGCTACCGTTAGCCATACGAAAATGTAAACAATCAGGGCACATATATTCATTGACAAGACATTTAACCGATGTCCCATGTCTGTGCTGTACACCGTGCACGCAAACGAACCAGAGGAGACTATGGAATGGGTCTCTGTCTGTATCATTGCACTATCCTCCACAATCTAAAATGACTAATCTCTTCAGGAGGTGTCGCTCATAGGGGCAACCGGTAGCGACGATAAATAAATGTAAAACACACACTCTTCGAAAGAAATGTAAATATAGTGATATAGTGATATAGTATATGCTAGACGCGTAATCAAGTTACAAAGCAGTGCGTTTTGGTGGTGGCAGATTATTCCATCAAAAACTGTGGGCCTCAGTGGTTTGAAAAGTGATGGATTATCTGAAGACAAGGTTTATAGCATCTACATATAAATAGGGGAATTATATATGATTCACAGGCTAACAATCTCCTATTGCTGGGGTGATAGCGCGTTAATGATGAATCAGTTCCCAATACGGATCATTGGTCTGTCATAATTCATTTTCTTACTATGAATCCTATATCTATGAATCTAGCGGCAAATTTAGCACTTAACCACATGATACATAGCCCTGGTCAGGCTGCATGTTACGTCGAGTTATTTTGTACTATAGCCCATATATATATATGAATCTACAGTGGCGCCGCGCCTATGACGGCTGGGGCGGTTGTGGCCGCCCCAATAATTCGGCAAGAAACGGCAATTTAAAAGAAACAAAAAATATATAGGTGAAGAAAAAAAAAGAACTAAAAGAAGGAAAACGTGAAAAATGAAGTGGCCCAAAAATGCAATAAAAATGGGAGGGGGGTATAGGTAGGTATGTCATATTGTGTTGTTCTAAGAGAAATTACTTAACTATACTGTGCTCCAATCACTGTGGGAAGAGTGCTATGAGAGCATCAAGGACTGAACTTCGTGCGCGTGTGATTGGTGTTCAGACGAAAATGAAGACCTTTGATTTCCTGTTTGGTGTGTGTTTTGGACACGATATTTTGCGGCATACGGACAACCTCAGCAAAGCCTTGCAACATAAAGAGATGTCTGCAGCCGAAGGACAGTTACTCTCTGCCATGATCATCGACACGTTACGGGAACTGCGCTGTGAGACAGCGTACGACTCATTCTGGGCACGTGTCAACGAGCACCTCGACAAATTCGACGTGGACGAACCAGTTCTACCCCGCCAACGAAAGATGCCAAAGAGGTTCGAGACAGGCAGCGCCCCGTGTGAATATCCAACGACAGTCAAGGACATGTACCGCCAGAAATACTTTGAAGCTTTTGATCTGGTCACAACCAGCATTACTGAGCGTTTCGACCAGCCCGGCTACAAGACCTACCGCCATCTAGAAGACATGCTTCTCAAGTGCGTCGCCGGTGATCCAACCTACGTGGACGACATGACTCACGTCGTGGACTTCTATGGGTCAGACATCGAGAAGTCGTCACTCTCCACTCAGCTGGAAACACTCCGAGTGTATATTAAAAACAACGGCATCGGTGTTAAGACCTTGAACGATATTGTCAGTGTAGTCAGAAGCATGAAGTCAGCTACCAAAATGTTGTTTAGCGAGGTTGTGACTGTCCTGACGCTGATTCTAGTAATGCCAGCCACGAACGCAACTAGCGAACGCTCATTTTCGGCACTTCGTCGGGTGAAAACGTACCTTCGCGCCAACATGACACAGGAACGTCTTAATCACCTGATGCTGTTACATGTGCACAGAGAGGCTACTGATGACATGGACCTGAACTGTGTTGCTAATATGTTTGTCATGGCAAAGGAATCACGTACTAGCGTGTTTGGACGACACTGAACAATTACTTAAAGCTTTAGCTATATAGACAATCATGGAATATGTCACCACATGTATGAGATTTGAAATTTTTGAGTTGAGTTGAATCTCAAGCTGAGAAGTTTTGTGAAATTATAAAATGTCATAATTCAGTTTCGCTTTTTCATATTTATTAAAGTTCTTTGTGTGCCTTATACATGTAGTTGTATTAGTTTTGTCTAAAATTTAGAAGTAACAGAATAAATTGTTCAAAGGCCTGCAAATAGCCCTAGTTATGTCACAAGGTTCAGCAAAAATATCTCCAGCAAAGGAGAGCCCTTAGGGGAAACCCCTACCATACCCAAATGACAGGGATGATATACTGCTATAGGAGGCTTCACGGGTGTGTAAAATATACGCCAAAACGCACCAGAGACGTTCTAGGGTTTCAAATTTTCTGGGGGATATCCCCAGACCCCCCTGGTGGGAAGGGGAAACCCCTCCCACACCCTCCCAAATCGGCGCTCGGTGGGCCGCCCCAATCGCTAAGACCGCGCGGCGCGCCTGATCTAGCGGCAAATTTAAAACTTAACCAAATGATATATAGCCCTGGTCAGGCTGCATGTTACGTCGAGTTATTTTGTACTATAGCCCATATATATGAATCTAGCGGCAAATTTAGCACTTAACCAAATGATATATAGCCCTGGTCAGGCTGCATGTTACGTCGAGTTATTTTGTACTATAGCTCATATATATATGAATCAAGCGGAAAATTTAAAACTTAACCACATGATATATAGCCCTGGTCAGGCTGCATGTTACGTCGAGTTATTTATATCTATGAATCCTCCGGCAAATATAACACTTAATCATATGATATATAGGTAGCACTGGAAGTCGTGATAGCAGTGGTAGCGCATTCGCTTCATGTACGAAAGGCCGGGAGTTCGAGTCCCCGCTGGAGCAGTTACGATTGTGTCAAAGGATGCAATGCATTTAAATTCTACGTTGCCGCTTCTCTCTCCCTCGTGGCGATGGATTCCACCAGGAATGAGGACTCGAGAGTGATTAATATAAGTTGTAAGAACTTGTTTCGCAATCGAGCTAAAATAAATGTGTACAAACTAAACAATAGCCCTGGCCAGGCTGCACAGTTACGTAGCGTTATTTGATACTGTACATAACAGTTCATGAAAGTATTAGATCAATATTTTCGAACTTGTAAACTATCATTTATCACAAGGAATAAAATCAACATGTGTATAGTTTATTGGGGGTATACAATATACAGTTATGCTGTTTAAAGTGTATGGGGGGCCGAAGGTCAAATGCACCCGCCTGCACCTTATAAACAACACTAAATTTTGTCCGATTAGCGCAGTGGTTAGCGTGCTCGCTTCTCACCAATGTAACCCTGCTTCGATCCTCGGACCGGGATGAATGTGAAATGGTACGGACAGGTTTTCTCCGGGTACTCCGGTTTCCTCCCACATGAATGACCACATATAGGCTACGCTTTCATCCGCGCAAACGAGAGTGATTAATATAAGTTGTTAAAACTTGCTTCGCAATCGTTGCAAAATAAATAAAGTTTAGACTAACACTAACACTACGTTATTGTATTGTATACACATGTTGATTTCATTCCTTGATAATTACAACTTCTTGTCGCGAGTCTGTCTCAATACATTGCAAAATTATTCTATTCTTCTTTAATCCACTCAACACCAAGTAACTGACATGGACTGGTCCATGATATTTTTAGACCAATAAATTAATAAGAAAATTACATTTGGATCAATTCATTTATCAAAATGGGTATATTTTTCTAAAAATGGTAATATTACTTGCAAAAAGTGCAGATCCTGATGAGACGGCACGTCACGAGCCGGCTCATCTGTATCTACACCTTTTTTAAGCCGGCTTAGAGGCCTGTGGTGTTGAAATGGTTAATATCCACAGTGGACTACTTTTTGCATGGAGTGACGAATCAAAACTTTTTTTATTTGTAAAATATTTGTGTAATTATAAAAATTGAATGTTCTTTTTCTGCGTTTCTGCATACTTTCTAATCTATGTTGTTTGCTATTCAGACAAGTGTTTTAGCTCCACTATCCGAATAGCAAACATTATGCAAAAAAACAAAACAACAACAACAAAAAACCCTGATCAGAAATCACATTATGTGCCGTCTGATCTAGCTCTATGCTGTTTACAAAAGCAAACTTAGTTGCGGTTAACATGTTAATGGTTAAATATAAAAAATACTACAAAAACACACCAGTCTCTAAAACTAAGATACAGTTGTATAATAATTATGAATATGAATGGCTGTTTTATATATCATCGATGTATAAAATATAGTTTTCTTACACCTAACAAGTGTAGGCCTACGTGTGCTCTTGCCGATATTTGGTCGTGTGTATATTTTTGTCTCTATAATTAAACAAAGTAAATACATATATAACATTTAGTAATTAATTAAAAGTAACGCTATCTAAGGCTGGTGGTAGTAAAATGTTTAATTCTGAGAGAGAAATACGCTATCGACCGTGCGAGAGTGGGTGGTACGCTACGCGCAGTATTATTGGGTACCGCGTGATCAGAACATTTCCACGAGACTACGTTGCAGTTTACTACCATTCTAATTTCCTATGAAATCTATGTTTAATCCCACAAATCATAAACTATAAAATATTATCGTATTAGAAGCGGAAGTCACGTGCCCAGTCGGAAACATAGGTTTTGGTGTCTTCTACCCCATGGATGCAGGGTGTGCATATCGCCATTAATGATCGACATTTACTTGATATTGTTTCATATTTAGTGCCACAAGTTAGGGGCCACTTTAGGGATCTGCTAGTGTTTGTCTTCATATTTTAATGGGCAATATGTGGAAGTCGTGATAGCGCAGTGGACGCGCGTTCGCTTCAGGTGCGAACGCTCTAGAGTTCGAGCCTCGCTGGAGCCGTTACGATTGTGCCCTTACGCAAGGCATTTAAATTCCACGTTGCCTATTCTCTCTCACTCCATTCCATTACATCAGGAATGAGGTCTCGAGAGCGATTAATATAAGTTGTAAGAACTTGCTTCGCAATCGAGCTAAAATAAATTTGTATAAACTAATTGGCAATATTATAACTGCATTGGGTAGTTAATGGTATTTAATGTTTACTTATTGCTAAGAATTTATTGCAGTACAGCTTTGTGCAGTATATATAAACTATTCATAAGTACATGTCAATGATGCAGTTATTATCCATAAGTACATGTCAATGATGCAGTTATTATCCATAAGTACATGTCAATGATGCAGTTATTATCCATAAGTACATGTCAATGATGCAGTTATTATCCATAAGTACATGTCAATGATGCAGTTATTATCCATAAGTACATGTCAATGATGCAGTTATTATCCATAAGTACATGTCAATGATGCAGTTATTATCCATAAGTACATGTCAATGATGCAGTTATTATCCATAAGTACATGTCAATGATGCAGTTATTATCCATAAGTACATGTCAATGATGCAGTTATTAATAATAACTTGTAGGCAAACATGGAAATACTTACATTGTTCCTCACACGCCATCTGAAAGATAAAGAACACGTATACATTATTATACCAATACTCATAAAGAACATGAATTGCATAAATTATTAGACTAATAATTCCAGAAAATATGTATACACGATTAGACAAATACTTCCAGATACTTTATATAAATTATTGGACTCATATTTCCAGACTATTAGAATAATATTTCCAGGGAATATGTATGAACTATTGGACTAATATTTCCAGGGAATATGAATAAACTGTTGGACTAATACTTCCAGGGAATATGTATAAACTGTTGGACTAATACTTCCAGGGAATATGTATAAACTATTGGACAAATACTTCCAGGGAATATGTATAAACTGTTGGACTAATACTTCCAGGGAATATGTATGAACTATTGGACTAATATTTCCAGGGAATATGTATAAACTGTTGGACTAATACTTCCAGGGAATATGTATAAACTATTGGACAAATACTTCCAGGGAATATGTATAAACTATTGGACAAATACTTCCAGGGAATATGTATAAACTATTGGACAAATACTTCCAGGGAATATGTATAAACTGTTGGTTTTGGGTTGTTTGTTGGTTTTTGGGTTGTTTGTTGGGTTTTGGGTTGTTTGTTGGTTTTGGGTTGTTTATTGGACAAATACTTCCAGGGAATATGTATAAACTATTGGACAAATATTTCCAGGGAATATGTATGAACTATTGGACTAATACTTCCAGGAAATATGAATAAACTGTTGGACAAATACTTCCAGAGGACATGCTAATATTTTATAAAGTATAGAATTAATACTGCCCTACTTTTTCTTCTATAGTTGAAGAAATAACTTGCAATTTCTAGATCGTTCAAGATACATTATCCTATTATTCTTCTAATTCTATAATAACTTAATTATCGTCTAATATTCACAAACTGCTATAACCCTAGTTATTTGATCGATACACACCAACAAACTGACGCCAGTTAAATATGCTTGCGTTTTTACACACAATCCTGCTTACGCCATTAACGTTTCGACCGTTGATGAACACTGTAACGATTTTTTAAATTTAAAATCCCAATCCTAACTGTTCTATTACAACGATTCCACTGCTATGTACCATTCTTGAATAAAATATTGTTTAAATTAAATTTAAAATGTCGATATTTTGTTGTCAACGTTCACCGCGAAAATTTGAAAACTTGTTTTTTTCCTAGATAATTGTCGCGTAAACATGTCTACTTGTGTACCATCACTTGTCTACTTGTGTACCATCACTTGTCTACTTGTGTACCATCACTTGTCTACTTGTGTACTATCACTTGTCAACTTGTGTGCCATCATTTGTCTACTTGTGTATAATCACATGTCTACTTGTGTATCATCACTTTCTACTTGTGTACACTTACGTGTCTACTTGTGTACCATCACTTGTCTACTTGTGTACACTTACGTGTCTACTTGTGTACCATCACTTGTCTACTTGTGTACACTTACGTGTCTACTTGTGTACCATCACTTGTCTACTTGTGTACCATCACTTGTCTACTTGTGTACCATCACTTGTCTACTTGTGTACCATCACTTGTCTACTTGTGTACCATCATGTGTCTACTTGTGTACCATCACTTGGTTACTTGTGTACCATCACTTGTCTACTTGTGTACCATCACTTGTCTATTTGTGTACCATCACTTGTCTACTTGCGTACCATCACTTGTCTACTTGTGTACCATCACTTGTCTAATTGTGTACCATCACTTGTCTATTTGTGTACCATCACTTGTCTACTTGTGTACCATCACTTGTCTATGTGTGTACCATCACTTGTCTACTTGTGTACCACCACTTGTCTACTTGTGTACAATTACTTGTGTACCATCATTTGTCTACTTGTGTACCATCATGTGTCTACTTGTGTACCATCACTTGTCTACTTGTGTACCATCACCTGTCTAATTGTGTACCATCACTTGTCTATTTGTGTACCATCACTTGTCTACTTGTGTACAATTACTTGTGTACCATCATTTGTCTACTTGTGTACCATCACTAACGTGTGTACCATCACTTGTCTACTTGTGTACCATCACTAACTTGTGTACCATCACTTGTCTACGTGTGTACCATCACTAACTTGTGTACCATCACTTGTCTACTTGTGTACCATCACTAACTTGTGTACCATCACTTGTCTACTTGTGTAGAATTACTTGTGTACCATCACTAACTTGTGTACCATCACTTGTCTACTTGTGTAGAATTACTTGTGTACCATCACTTGTCTACTTGTGTAGAATTACTTGTGTACCATCACTTGTCTACTTGTGTACCATCACTAACTTGTGTACCATCACTTGTCTACTTGTGTACCATCACTAACTTGTGTACCATCACTTGTCTACTTGTGTACAATTACTTGTGTACCATCAATTGTCGACTTGTGTACATTCGCGATACTTATCGCGCCATTCTCTACTAGATGTTTATAATTTCCAATGAAAACCATATTTAATTTGGCTGATTACTGCCATGTGAATATGCCAAGCCATTATAATGATAGTGTGGCTGGTTACTGCCATGTGAATATGTCAAGCAATTATGCTACTATTGTGGCTGATTACTGCCATGTGGATATGTCACGCCATTATGATACTATTGTGGCTGATTTCTGCCATGTGAATATGTCAAGCCATTATGATACTAGTGTGGCTGATTATTGCCATGTGGATATGTCAAGCCATTATGCTACTATTGTGGCTGATTACTGCCATGTGGATATGTCAAGCCATTATAATAACAGTGTGGCTGATTATTGTCATGTGGATATGTCAAGCCATTATAATAACATTGTGGCTGATTATTGTCATGTGGATATGTCAAGCCATTATAATAACATTGTGGCTGATTATTGCCATGTGGATATGTCAAGCCATTATAATAACATTGTGGCTGATTATTGTCATGTGGATATGTCAAGCCATTATAATAACATTGTGGCTGATTATTGCCATGTGGATATGTCAAGCCATTATGCTACTATTGTGGCTGATTACTGCCATGTGGATATGTCAAGCCATTATAATAACAGTGTGGCTGATTATTGTCATGTGGATATGTCAAGACATTATAATAACATTGTGGCTGATTATTGCCATGTGGATATGTTAGGCTATCGTGACATTTTAGTGACTGATTACTGTCCTGCCATGTGCAGTTGTAGTGTTGAGTGAGAATTGGCACTTCAATGGCTGCTCGCGATTGTAAACATTATATTCTTGTCAATCATATTGCTTCGAAAAAACATAGAACACTTTTATCTTAAGTCATCCGAATATATGGATATATGGCATTAAAACGTATTGACCATTTATGAAATAAAGGGACACAATTATGGTTTCCTTTCTTTTTAACTTTATTTATCGTCGCTACCGGTGGCCCATATGAGCAACGAGCAGTTTACCTAACAACATCTTTCATTGGCAGGCTCCAGTGGTTACCCAGTACTTGGTGCACCAACTTCCGTAAGAAACTGCCAACTGTTTCATATAAAGAGACACGGTTTGAGCGGTGCTCTAACCCATGACCATCATTAATGATAGGTTACAGTGGTATACACGTCAGCTACAAGTCAGCGACATTAACAACTAGACCACGGAGGTGGACCATGGTCCACTAATGATATCTGGTCCAAAATGGCTGCCTTTCCCTATATAATGTCTGTGTCTCTTTATTAGTTTATTACTGTGACTATGAGCTCAATCAATGTCTTATAGATTACACTTTTACAATCCATCTAGTTTTCTAACCAATCAATGGTCATTGTTTCGTCACGACTATACACAATTTGTATTGTGGAAAAGAATACAGCTGATTTCAAATTATTGCAGATACTTACTGACGTCATAGCACGTGTGGAAATAACACGAATCACCGGGTTTATATTCCCAGTCGGTGGGGCCTATTGTGGGCTATGGGAATACTTCTAGTATACATAGTATATACATAGTACTTAATTCTTACCGTTTCCATATTAGTAATATAAATACATGTACTTTTAATTATTGGTGTAAATAATGAAGAAATATATTTTGTGAATTTAATTAAGCATAAACTTTGTTTAACAACTTTTAACAATATTAATCACTGTTGTTGGCTCGGATGAAAGCGTAAATGTGATCATTCGTAGAGAGGAAACCGAAGTACCCGGAGAAAACCCACCTGTCCGATCTGGCGATCATCGTACCATCTCACATACTTCCCGGTCCGATGATCGAACCCGGTTTGCATTGGTGAGAAACGAGCGTGCTAACCACTGCTTTCAATAAAATGATTGCGGTTGATATTCAAAAACACTATACACATAAGTTCTAGTATCCGTGAAAACCACAATCATTTTAACCATTGAGAACCATAGTGTACGTTGTTTATGTATTGTTTGCTATAAATATATTGTCATATATCATAACTCTATTAATATATTGAATTGACTATTTAAGCCGGCATTAGTTTGATTGTACTCCGGCATACATCCCTCCTTCATGTATTAATTCTCTTTAATTTGTCTTTGTGCCAAAACCTGTTTTAATATTCTCCAGCGTCGATACTTTTACCTTTACTGTCCTTTCTTTTTATTATTTTTATTATTCTGACTTTTTACATAGGCCTACTACAAGAGGTAGCTGCTAATTAGTTCATTTACATAGGCCTGATACAAGACTTAGCTGCTAATTAGTTCATTTACATAGGTCTACTACAAGAGGTAGCTGCTAATTAGTTCATTTACATAGGCCTACTACAAGAGGTAGCTGCTAATTAGTTCATTTACATAGGCCTACTACAAGAGGTAGCTGCTAATTAGTTCATTTACATAGGCCTACTACAAGAGGTAGCTGCTAATTAGTTCATTCTCGATCCGATCGTGGGTGATAACTGATATTTAAATGATAATTCTTAATATGACGTCTGCGTTTAAATGATATTTCTTAATAGGACGTCTGCGTTTAAATGATATTTCTTAATAGGACGTCTGCGTTTAAATGATATTTCTTAATAGGACGTCTGCGTTTAAATGATATTTCTTAATAGCGCGTCTGCGTTTTAACCCTCTTTGTTTGTTTTAAATAATATTAAATTAACTGTTTCTTGGCTTTACGATGTAAATATGTGGTACTTAAGCCTTTCGCATCTGAAGTGAACGCTCTACCACTGCGTTATCACGACTTCCACATATTGTGAACCATTCAGATCACGCTATTTCAGCAATCAAACCACAATATCGTATTTATCTTTAAACAACCAGAATATATTCGAATGCGTGTTTTACGTTTATTTATCGTCGCTACCGGTTTCCGGTATGAGCGACGCCTCCTGAAGTCATTTTTTAGATTTTTGGAGGATATTGCAATGATACAGACAGAGACCCATTCCAGAGTCTTCTCTGGATCTTTTACGTGCACGATGTAAAGTACCAACACGAGACCTCGGTTTAACTTCCTATCTGAAAGACTGTTAATTTTATTAGGGTCAGATGAGGGGTCGAACCTGCGATCCCTGGATTACAAGTCCAGCGTGTTACCACTGCACTACAGATCCGTCTGTACCCTGTGATTATAATACGCTTTGTTGCAATATTATATGTCTCTTATAATTCTACTTAGAATGTCTATGAACCTTTTATACATTTAATGTTAGTTTTGCAATGTTATGCATATACACAGATGAGACAATAATGCAGATGAAAAATGTGTCTATGAAGTTATGTTTATAACGCATATTTAAAGATGGTATTTAGCAAAGTGTATAACGCAAAGAATAACATTCTCTATTGAATTAGACGTAATAAACAGCGTGCGAAACATTGATCTGATCAAAGTCGGTTCTCATTCTTAGCAATTAAATGTGCTAAACAGCCACTTTCTGCGATTCCGTTGGCTGGCTGCATAATATAGGTTTGACTGTATATACGGTAAATCAACGGCCTGCCAACATAATCCGTAAACATGTCTTTAATTATTTAATAGTTCATCTAAGATATCAGTACCATTTCATATCTAATCCACCCCCCCTCATCTAATCATAATAATTGATTTCACATATTTTCTTTAATAAAAACAGTCATATGTGCAAATACCATTTCATATCTAATCCATCCCCCCTCATCTAATCATAATAATTGATTTCACATATTTTCTTTATATATACTATTTAGACTTCCTATGATTGTTAATAATTTCTTTGTACATATTTATGTTAAAGACCAATAACTGTAATAGTGTCTAATAAAATTGTTTCTTCTTCTTAAAACATATTAGCGATAATGCACTGTTTCGCTGTAGAAATCTTGAAAATCAGGATTTTCAACTTCAACTTCTTACTGTCGATTATCATTAATTTATTATTTTAAATAATGTTAGTGTCATGATTAGCGACTTAGAAAGTGAGGCATGTTTCATGTCTTGTAAACTGCTATTGTCTCTTATAATTCTCATTTGTAGAATGGCTAAGTGCCATGTATGTGTTTATAATATAAACGTTATATTAATTGAAACGTATATACATAATTATACACTAACACTAAACAATACTGTGCACTTTTATATTGAGTGTTACTTTTTCGTTACAAATTTTAGAATTATGGATTTTACTATCATGAGCGAAGAAAATAATCCTTCACACATTGCACCCAATATATGCACATTTTTACACAAATGTGCCTATATTTTTTCTATCTATATACATTATCGCATGATATATAATTGAAATGCTCAATGAAGTTTGCTACATAGACGATAAACTTAAAATGAAGTCCGCTATTTGCCTATATTATTTTTCTAAAAGGTTATACATGTTTTCTCTAAGGCAAATGCACAGTTTCTTTTTAGTTTAAACACATTTTATTTATCAATATTTACATCATGTTGTAACATTAATGTACAAGAACAGATGGATTAAATCTGAAGCTAAAGGCTTATTTAGATTTTCCCCATGACACACATAATTTGCATAAACTATGACAGAGTGTATATACATTTATGAACGTGACACGTTTTATTCAACTGTAATAACAGTTTCTCTTTGGTGTCAGTATAGATGAAGAAACAGAATTAAAAAAAAAAAATAATAATAAAAAAAATAAATATTAAATACATTTTCTTTAAATATATATATAAAGAAAATGTATTTAAATTTATATATATATATATATATATATATATATATATATATAGCAATATTAAAGAGTGTCTTACCTTTCTTATAATAATAATAATAACTGACTCCGTCTATCACAGTTCCACTAATACTGGCGATTACGCTGCTCGTCCGGAAACAAATAATTATATGATTAACATGGGCTTAGTTCAGGAGTCTAATTCATCGTCTCGTTGCCTTTGAATAATTTATAGACCAGTCTTCTTCTTTCCCCTATATATAGTGCCCGGAACAGCTAATGGGACTTAAATACCTCCCTAATATCTTGCCGCTATTGATCTACTAAAACAGAAGCGATGCTTAAACGTTCTCCTTTAGTTAGTCAGTGGTCCCGATGGACTTCTTAATATTGATGAAGATACAAAAATAAAAAAACGCTGGCAAGCGATGGCAAGAATTGGTAAAACAGTTCTTCAATCGCCTAATTTTAATGAAGACGTTTTCACACCCAGAGAAATGAGTCTTTGAGATAATTAGATGTTTTGTTTCTCTGACAAATAATATAAATGCAACGAGTTAATTGTTAGGGGATAGAAAAGTAAACCAAATAGTAGTCATGTTTCAGTTTGCAATTCAGCTAAATGAAAACGTATATATGCGTAGGTCTAACAATACATGACCGTGACATAAGTGACCGTCTCTATACACTAGCAGTGAACAAATCGTCAAATTCTATGACATATTTCCAGAGTTGTCAGCTACATTAATGAATTGTCGTCTGCTACAATTATTTGAACTATTTATAGCCTTTATTTTACCCAGCATGCAAAAGAGTTATTAAAAGCCAACACTATTGGAATAAATGGAAACTTTATATCACTTATATTAATAGCAAAGAAGGCAACAGCGCTCCTTCCGATAAGGAACTATCGTAACATAGCTCGACTAATGTGTTTGTAATCGCCCAGTCGTCCCTCCTGTTATTTATTTTTTACAACGATTGCGAAGCAAGTTCTAACAACTTATATTAATCACTCTCGTTGGCGCGGATGAAAGCGTAAATGTGATCATTCGTGTGGGAGGAAACCGGAGTACCCGGAGAAAACCCACCTGTCCGATCTGGCGACCATCGTACCATCTCACATACTTCCCCGTCCGAGGATCGAACACGGGTTGCATTGGTGAGAAGCGAACGCGCTAACCACTGCGCTAACGACTGCGTTAATCGGACAGTATACGGGTATAGACACCTGATGTATTTTGAAACATATTAGCATCATGTTTTGATTTCTTTGTACTTATTTTGTTTTCTGGACGAATGGGAATTTATGTGATAAGAATTACTGCTATGTATTCGTAGTATAGGTATTCACATTGTCCAATTGTTTTCAGGGAACTAGTTCCAAGCTTTCACTTGTGTGTGCATAGAAATACAGACTTGAGCTGGAATCCAGAAATGGCCAGGTCAATCTATTTACGCTGAAATTCTGCAACAATAATTGGTTCCCATATGATTCGCGGATGTTCCAGCATGGATGTGGTATATACTATTATGCTCGACAAGGTTTCATGTTATTGTCAACATGTTTGCATTTAATTACTGAAGTATGCACTTTATAATTTATATACATTCACTCAATACACAATCCGAGTGTGTATTATGCGGAGTGAATTTTCAATCATCCTTCTATTACATATTTATATGTATACATATGTAATAGTTTTCTTGTTAGTTTTCATCTTGTGTTGTAAATAGTATTACTATTAATACTATCTTCTAATAAAAAAAGATGTCCCAGAGAGGAAAGATCACCAACTATTCATGACTTACCTTCTGTGAACATATGACGTCACAGTGTTACCACGATAGATAAAGACTTTATTTAAAGACGTTCACAGTTGTTTCTTGTTACACGATGAAATATAGTCATATATATATATATATATATATATACGTTATCAAAACGTCTCATTGAGATAAACAGACGGATCTGTAGTCCAGTGGTAACACGCTGTACTGGTAATCCAGGGATCGCAGGTTCGATCCCCGTCTGACCATAATACAATTAACAGTCGTTCAGATGGGACGTTAAACCTAGGTCTCGTGTCGGTGCTTTACACCGTGCACGTAAAAGAACCAGAGGAGATTCTGGAATGGGTCTCTGTCTGTATCATGCACTATCCTCCAAAAATCTAAAATGACTAATCTCTTCAGGAGTCGTCGGTCATATCGGCAACCGGTAGCGACGATAAACAAACGTAAAACACACACAGAGAACGCATTTGAACAATTAAGTCAATCTACCAAGAGGCTCTCAACAAATTAAAACATGAAATAGCACAATGAAACATGTAAACAGTATATAACAGAGTTTATTAGGCAGGCAGTTTTTGACAATTATTAGCTTTATACAAATTTATTTTAGCTCGATTGCGAAACAAGTTCATAAAACTTATATTAATCACTCTCGAGATTCCTAATGGAATCCATCGCCACGAGGGAGAGAGAAGAGGCAACGTGGGAATTAAATTCCTTGCCTAAGGTGCCGTTACAATCGTAATGGCTCCAGCGGGGCTCGAACTCCGGACATTTCGCACCTCGCCACCAGGGAGAGAGAAGAGGAAATGTGGAAATTAAATGCCTTGCCTAAGGGCACAATCGTAACGGCTTCAGCGGGGCTCGAACTCCGGACATTTCGCACCTCGCCACCAGGGAGAGAGAAGAGGCAATGTGGAAATTAAATGCCTTGCCTAAGGGCACAATCGTAACGGCTCC
>CM026404.1:59772951-59817499 GCA_014843695.1 Archivesica marissinica
TAGCAAAGAAGGCAACAGCGCTCCTTCCGATAAGGAACTATCGTAACATAGCTCGACTAATGTGTTTGTAATCGCCCAGTCGTCCCTCCTGTTATTTATTTTTTACAACGATTGCGAAGCAAGTTCTAACAACTTATATTAATCACTCTCGTTGGCGCGGATGAAAGCGTAAATGTGATCATTCGTGTGGGAGGAAACCGGAGTACCCGGAGAAAACCCACCTGTCCGATCTGGCGACCATCGTACCATCTCACATACTTCCCCGTCCGAGGATCGAACACGGGTTGCATTGGTGAGAAGCGAACGCGCTAACCACTGCGCTAACGACTGCGTTAATCGGACAGTATACGGGTATAGACACCTGATGTATTTTGAAACATATTAGCATCATGTTTTGATTTCTTTGTACTTATTTTGTTTTCTGGACGAATGGGAAATTATGTGATAAGAATTACTGCTATGTATTAGTATTATAGGTATTAAAATTGTACAATTGTTTTCAGGGAACTAGTTCCAAGCTTTCACTTGTGTGCGCATAGAAATACAGACTTGAGCTGGAACCCATAAATGGCCAGGTCAATCTATTTACGTAGTTGAAATTATGCAACAATAATTGGTTCCCATATGATTCGCGGATGTTCCAGCAGGGACGTGGTATATACTATTATGTTGGACAGGGTTTCATGCTATTGTCAATATGGTTGCATTTAATTACTAATTTATGCACTTTATAATTTATATACATTCACTCAATACACTATCCGAGTGTGTATTATGCAGAGTGAGATTTCCTTATATTACATAGTTATATGTAATAGTTTTTCTTGTTAGTTTTCATCTTGTGTTGTAAATAGTATTACTATTAATACTATCTTCTAATAAAAAAAGATGTCCCAGAGAGGAAAGATCACCAACTATTCATGACTTACCTTCTGTGAACATATGACGTCACAGTGTTACCACGATAGATAAAGACTTTATTTAAAGACGTTCACAGTTGTTTCTTGTTACACGATGAAATATAGTCATATATATATATATATATATATATACGTTATCAAAACGTCTCATTGAGATAAACAGACGGATCTGTAGTCCAGTGGTAACACGCTGTACTGGTAATCCAGGGATCGCAGGTTCGATCCCCGTCTGACCATAATACAATTAACAGTCGTTCAGATGGGACGTTAAACCTAGGTCTCGTGTCGGTGCTTTACACCGTGCACGTAAAAGAACCAGAGGAGATTCTGGAATGGGTCTCTGTCTGTATCATGCACTATCCTCCAAAAATCTAAAATGACTAATCTCTTCAGGAGTCGTCGGTCATATCGGCAACCGGTAGCGACGATAAACAAACGTAAAACACACACAGAGAACGCATTTGAACAATTAAGTCAATCTACCAAGAGGCTCTCAACAAATTAAAACATGAAATAGCACAATGAAACATGTAAACAGTAACAGAGTTTATTAGGCAGGCAGTTTTTGACAATTATTAGCTTTATACAAATTTATTTTAGCTCGATTGCGAAACAAGTTCATAAAACTTATATTAATCACTCTCGAGATTCCTAATGGAATCCATCGCCACGAGGGAGAGAGAAGAGGCAACGTGGGAATTAAATTCCTTGCCTAAGGTGCCGTTACAATCGTAATGGCTCCAGCGGGGCTCGAACTCCGGACATTTCGCACCTCGCCACCAGGGAGAGAGAAGAGGAAATGTGGAAATTAAATGCCTTGCCTAAGGGCACAATCGTAACGGCTTCAGCGGGGCTCGAACTCCGGACATTTCGCACCTCGCCACCAGGGAGAGAGAAGAGGCAATGTGGAAATTAAATGCCTTGCCTAAGGGCACAATCGTAACGGCTCCAGCGGGGCTCGAACCCGGCATTTCGCACCTCGCCACCAGGGAGAGAGAAGAGGCAATGTGGAATTAAACGCCTTGTCTAAGGGCACCATCGTAACGGCTCCAGCGGGGCTCGGACTCCGGATATTCGCACCTCGCCACCAGGGAGGGAGAAGAGGCATATGGGAAATTAAACGCCTTGTCTAAGGGCCACAATCGTAACGGCTCCAGCGGGGCTCGACTCCGGATATTTCGCACCTCGCCACCCGAGGAGCGAGAAGATAATGTGGGAAATTAAACGCCTTGTCTAAAGGCACAATCGTTAACCGGCTCCACGGTGCTCGAACTCCGGACATTTCGCACCTCGCCACCAGAGGAGAGAAAGAGGCAATGTGGAAATTAACGCCTGTCTAAGGGCACAATCGTAACGGCTCCAGCGGGGCTCGAACTCCGGACATTTCGCACCTCGCCACCAGGGAGAGAAAGAGGCAATGTGGAAATTAAACGCCTTGTCAAGGGCACAATCGTACCGCTCCAGCGTCTCGACTCCGGCTTTTCCACCTCGCCACCAGAGAGATAAAGGCATGTGGAAATTAAATGCTCTGCCTAAAGGCACATCGTAACGGCTCCAGCGGGGCTCGAACTCCGGCCATTTCGCACCTCGCCACCAGGAGAGAGAAGAGGCAATGTGGAAATTAAACGCCTTGTCTAAGGGCACAATCGTAACGGCTCCAGCGGGGCTCGAACCCTCCGGCATTTCGCACCTCGCCACCCGGGAGAGAGAAGAGGCAATGTGGAAATTAAACGCCTTGTCTAAGGGCACAATCGTAACGGCTCCAGCGGGGCTCGAACTCCGGACATTTCGCACCTCGCCACCAGGGAGAGAGAAGAGGCAATGTGGAAATTAAACGCCTTGTCTAAGGGCACAATCGTAACGGCTCCAGCGGGGCTCGAACTCCGGACATTTCGCACCTCGCCACCAGGGAGAGAGAAGAGGCAATGTGGAAATTAAACGCCTTGTCTAAGGGCACAATCGTACGGCTCAGCGGGGCTCCCGGAATTTCGTGCCACCAGGGAGGAGAGGGAAAGGATGTTGAAATAAAACTCGACAATCGTAACTCCGGGGCTCGACTCCGGATATTTCGCACCTCGCCACCAGGGAGAGAGAAGAGGCAATGTGGAAATTAAAGCCTTGTCTAAGGGCACAAATCGTATCGTAACGGACATTCCACTCGCACCAGGGAGAGAGAAGAGGCTCGAACGCCGGGGGCTCAACTCCGTTCGCACCTCGCCACCAGGGAGAGAGAAGAGGCAATGTGTGAAATTAAACGCCTTGTCTAAGGGCACAATCGTAACGGCTCCAGCGGGGCTCGACTCCGGACATTTCGCACCTCGCCACCAGGGAGAGAGAAGAGGCAATGTGGAAATTAAACGCCTGTGCCTAAGGCACAATCGTAACGGCTCCAGCGGGGCTCGAACTCCGGACATTTCGCACCTCGCCCCAGGGGAAGAAAGCAATGTGGAAATTAAACGCCTTGTCTAAGGGCCAATCGTAACGGCTCCAGCGGGGCTCGAACTCCGGACATTTGCACTCGCCACCAGGGAGAGAGAAGAGGCAATGTGGAAATTAAACGCCTTGTGGAAGGGGAGAAAGGCCGGCAGCGGGACTGGAAATTAAACGCCTTGTCTAAGGGCACAATCGTAACGGCTCCAGCGGGGCTCGAACTCCGGACATTTCGCACCTCGCCACCAGGGAGAGAGAAGAGGCAATGTGGAAATTAAACGCCTTGTCTAAGGGCACAATCGTAACGGCTCCAGCGGGACTCGAACTGTTGACAATTATTGCACATGAAGGTAGGATAACATGTAATAATACTATGTCACTAGAAACAGGGTGTAGATTATATGAATACAATATGGCCGTTAGTTCGTTCTTAGAATTACTCATTTTTAAAAAAATGAATTAATTTAATTTAAATGAATTAGTTTAATTTAAATGAATTAGTTTAAGTAATGAATCGCGGGTTAAGAGTTTCCGTCGGGGTATAGTGAACTATATTGGGCGTGGTGGAGGCCGAAGACATCCACGCTAACTTTAAGCACGCCCAATGTAGTTCATACCCCGATGGAAACTATTAACCTGCGATTCATTACTTATATAGACATTAATCATTCTTTTCAATAAAACAAAGCAAATATAACACACTGCATTTAAAATGATTTTAGACCACATTTGGATCTTACCGTCTGTCGGGACAGGTACATAGATCATCCGTGGAACAGCGTAAACTGTGTAAGACACGCCTTTTCTCGCGACGAACGCTGCCTAACACTGCGAATGCGAATGCTGCCCTGAGCTTCGAATGGGCTCGTCAGCTACATATCATTTGAGTGCGCACGTCAGCTACATATCATTTGAGTGCGCATGTCAGCTACATATCATTTGAGTGCGCACGTCAGCTACATATCATTTGAGTGCGCACGTCAGCTACATATCATTTGAGTGCGCACGTCAGCTACATATCATTTGAGTGCGCACGTCAGCTACATATCATTTGAGTGCGCACGTCAGCTACATATCATTTGAGTGCGCACGTCAGCTACATATCATTTGAGTGCGCACGTCAGCTACATATCATTTGAGTGCGCACGTCAGCTACATATCATTTGAGTGCGCACGTCAGCTACATATCATTTGAGTGCGCACGTCAGCTACATATCATTAGTTGGGAACCATCATGTGAACATGTATACAATCAGGGCACAGACGTTCATCGAAGGAAATGCAATAGCGATGTAAGTTATACTAAGTATATCACCTTAGTTTTACATAATTCATCTTATAGTGCACATAGCCAGCGGCATTCCGAATGATTATTTATTATTTTATGTTGAAAACCTACTTTTTTAAGGCCAATTCGTCTGCCCCTACCCCCAAATTTCAATGTTTTGCCGTATCAGCACATTTCTGAAAATGTGTTCAAATTGGCGGATTACTTTTTTAAGGCCAATTCGTCTGCCCCTACCCCCAAATTTCAATGTTTTGCCGTATCAGCACATTTCTGAAAATGTGTTCAAATTGGCGGATTCTGGAAAACGATTTTATACATCCACTCTGGGCAGGTGTACAATACTATATACAAGCTATCTCGGGTGGATGCATCTCTCTTTCACAAAATGATTTTGATTTGTTATCCAGGCCACTTTCTCAGTTCTCCCTCTTTATAGTATTTCACCGAGCCTGCAGTCTCTATATAACTCACATATAGATATTAAATATCACTCATCACAAACTTCCAACTTTATTCAATAACTAAGGTTAATAAATATAAGGAACTGCAAACACATTATATAATACAACTAACATCGTATCAATGGCCACACAGATAATGATTTTAACATCGCATAGATTCCAGGAAAACGGCACTATCAAGCAATGCTCTTCTCCACTATTATAGGGTGAATTTCGCCTTTTACTACAACATTTGAAGGTCAACATATATACTCACAGATGGCTCGCTTTGGCTTTCGCTTTATTCCGGCTTTGCATGTTGTCTACGCGGGCACAATTTATATTTAAATGGCATGTACACCTTGTGTGTGTGTTTTACGTTTATTTATCGTCGCTACCGGTTGCCCATATGAGCGACGCCTCCTGAAGATATTAGTCATTTTAGATTTTGGAAGATAGTGCAGTGATACAGACAGAGACCCATTCCAGAGTCTCCTCTGGTTCTTTTACGTGCACGGTGTAAAGCACCGACACGAGACCTCGGTTTAACGTCCCATCTGAAAGACTGTTAATTTTATTAGGGTCAGACGGGGGATCGAACCTGCGATCCCTGGATTACCAGTCCAGCGTGTTACCACTGGACTACAGATCCGTCTGTGGCATGTACACCGCGAGATATTTCAAGATATATACTCAGCAAATTTGAAATAAATAAATCAAACCAGTTAGTAAACATAGTTTATCGGGTAGGTTAGTTGTCATAGATTGATAGTCTTGGTTATGTAGAATTAAAGGCACATTTAGCCTTTAAACGATCGCAACTGTTTAATCGCTTCTTTTTTGATACTATAAGAGAAGAAGACGAACATCATGTTATATTAAAATGTGCAGTATACAATGATCTTAGAACTGTACTCTTTAATATATGTATACGTTAAGAGTAACATAGCAACTGGATCGGGCAACAAGTTCTAACCAACCCATTCTAGGATGTCTGTATATAAATAACTCGTGGTATGTCTACCCATTTTCTGTTTATAACTGAGGTCAGCTCGGTTGTGATGGCGATACCTCCCTCCTTTCAGTGGACATTATTTCTAATGTTTCGGGATCCCATGTACTCAGTATAAAATTAGACGCGCCGTACGTGGACGGAAATGAAATTCTGAACGGACTTGAAATAAGACAGTACATATTGGACTTCTCTCATCAACATACTCTCATTTCCATCCATTCAACGTAAGTTAGATTGGTTCAGTTTTCTTGGAATGGTTTGATAATGTTTGGCTGCGAAAAATAAACACTTAAATGTGACAAATGAAACGCCACAGTAAATGATATAATCAATAGACGGCTTTCATTGTATTTAACGGACTCTCCGCGTCACTTCTAATAAGAAATTCGATGATCTTGTTCTCATCTCTTGCCAACTGTACCGAACATCGTCATCATAAACATCTCTAGAGCCCTATGTGAATTAGAATGCATCACAAATATATGGCAAGCTGACAGAATGAGATAATTATCAAGATCTTATGAAATAACCTCTATTGTTTGTTTGTTTGTTTGTTTGTGAATTTTAATTTGCACCAAGCTTAGTTTATACAAATTTATTTTAGTTCGATTGCGAAACAAGTTCTTTCAACTTATATTAATCACTTTCGAGACCTCATTCCTGATGGAATCCATCGTCACGAGGGAGAGAAGAAGAGGCAATGTGGAATTTAAATGCCTTGCCTAAGGGCACAATCGTAACGGCTCAAGCGGGGCTCGAACTCCGGACCATTCGCACCTGAAGCCAAAGCACACCCACTGCGCTAGCACGCAGCAAGAGCTTATGTTACCAGTATACGGCGACACTCCAGCTATTATTGGTGGAGGATGACCCCAGATAGTACCACAGACCTTCCGCAAGCCAGTTTCCTAACATGAAATAAGTAAAAGCTCAGTGGGATTCGAACCTACAGCGGCGAGGACCTTTATTTAAACTTTATTTATTTTACAAGCAAGTTTTAACAACTTATATTAATCACTCTCGTTGGCGCGGATGAAAAGCGTATATGTGGTAGATCGTGTGGGAGGAAACCGGAGTACCCGGAGAAAAAACACACCTGTCTGATATGGCGATCACGGTACCATCTCACGATCACAGTACCATCTCATGATCACGAGATGAAATAAATTCCCCTCTTACACGAGTTAACACAGATATCCTTTATACACAAGGAACAAGTATGAATGAACTATTAGTTTGATATACAGTCGCGTCGGCATGCACTTTGTCTTACTCGTTTAATAGATACTGATGTAATGTTTTATATTCTTATTAATATTAATTATGCTCATATATTAACAGAAAAGGGTTCTTGCGCATTAAATTAAATAATGTCCATATATGAACGTATTAAAGGGCTAGGACGGAATTATCAGTTATTCTGAAATATTTTTCTGTTTTGTTTGTTGACAGGGTATAGGAGGTTATAGTGTCGGCCAGCGGTGATATTCCAAACAATGTTTTCAGTCACTTTATTTTCATCGGTCAGATTTTAATCGATTTTATTTATCATTTTTACCCCGTCGACCGCCTCAACGGATGAAATTCACGATGTGTGATTTTTTACCTTGCATGTCCAGATTTGAAAAAACACAAATGTTCAATATGATTTCATATCGTATTTCGCTGTTAGTTTTACCACGTGTTAAGACATTTAACTCGTGTAAATTGTCGAAACATCACCTCCATATTTATTTCCGCGTCCCTTACAGACCCATTGCTCTTTATCGTACCGAGCGCGCAGCTCTCGGTTTATTTTAGTAATCGTGAGGCACGCGAACTTGTGTGTGTTACGTTTATTTATCGTCGCTACCGGTTACACATATGAGCGACGCCTCCTGAAGAGATTAGTCATTTTAGATGTTTGGAGGATAGTGCAATGATACAGACATAGACCCATTCCAGAGTCTCCTCTGGTTCTTTTACGTGCACGGTGTAAAGCACCGACACGAGACCTCGGTTTAACGTCCCATCTGAAAGACTGTTAATTGTATTAGGGTCAGACGGGGGATCGAACCTGCGATCCCTGGATTACCAGCCCAGCGTGTTACCACGGGACTACATATCCGTCTGTACTTATTACATAACGCGAACTTGATGTATTTTAAGCCATATATACTCGGCTTTCCAGGAAATATCAAAATACATTTACTTAGTTTAATCATATTTTCTTGCATTCTTTATATTCAATGTACAATACAACTCAAATTTACAAACATGTTACAGATGAAATAAATAAGATATATGGTACAAACATTATCAGTATGTATATATATGGAGAAGCAAAAGGGTTGGGCCACATTTACGGCTACGTTATCCATTCAAAATACTGGAAACTGGAGCAATTAAGTCTAATAATGACTAAAAACTAGCAAAACATATGCTTCCATATTACTAGTCATAACTCTTTGATTATGTAGCGATATGTAACTTGCCACAGGCAAATATGTTCTCGTGTCTATCCCAAGCTTAGAAAAACGAACATTTCCGATCAGTTCATACTTCGGTAGTTCTCGGCTTAGTCATAGGACGCGCCATTTTGTAAACGACGGCATACACAAATATGTTCTCGTGTCTATCCCAAGCTAAGAAAATCGAACATTTCCGAACAGTTCATACTTTGGTAGTTCTCGGCTTAGTCATAGGACGCGCCATTTTGTAACCGACGGCATAGACAAATATGTTATCATGTCTATCCCAAGCTAAGAAAATCGAACATTTCCGATCAATTCATACTTCGGTAGTTCTCGGCTTAGTTATAGTACGCGCCATTTTGTAAACGACGGCATAGATATATATGTTATCGTGTCTATCCCAAGCTAAGAAAATCGAACATTTCCGAACAGTTAATACTTCGGTAGTTCTCGGCTTAGTCATAGGACGCGTCATTTTGTAACCGACGGCATAGACAAATATGTTATCGTATCTATCCCAAGCTAAGAAAATCGAACATTTCCGATCAATTCATACTTCGGTAGTTCTCGGCTTAGTCATAGTACGCGCCATTTTGTAAACGACGGCATATATATATATGTTATCGTGTCTATCCCAAGCTTAGAAAAACGAACATTTCCGATCAGTTCATACTTCGGTAGTTCTCGTCTTAGTCATAGGACGCGCCATTTTGTAAACGACGGCATAGATATATATGTTATCGTGTCTATCCCAAGCTAAGAAAAACGAACATTTTCGATCAGTTCATACTTCGGTAGTTCTCGGCTTAGTCATAGGACGCGCCATTTTGTAAACGACGGCATAGACAAATATGTTATCGTGTCTATCCCAAGCTAAGAAAATCGAACATTTCCGAACAGTTCATACTTCGGTAGTTCTCGGCTTAGTCATAGTACGCGCCATTTTGTAAACGACGGCATAGATAAATATGTTATCGTGTCTATCCCAAGCTAAGAAAATCGAACATTTCCGATCAATTCATACTTCGGTAGTTCTCGGCTTAGTCATAGGACGCGCCATTTTGTAAACGACGGCATAGACAAATATGTTATTGTGTCTATCCCAAGCTAAGAAAATCGAACATTTCCGATCAATTCATACTTCGTTAGTTCTCGGCTTAGTCATAGTACGCGCCATTTTGTAAACGACGGCATAGATATATATGTTATCGTGTCTATCCCAAGCTAAGAAAATCGAACATTTCCGAACAGTTCATACTTCGGTAGTTCTCGGCTTAGTCATAGGACGCGCCATTTTGTAAACGACGGCATAGACAAATATGTTATCGTGTCTATCCTAAGCTAAGAAAAACGAACATTTCCGAGCAGTTCATACTTCGGTAGTTCCCGGCTTAGTCATAGGAGGCGCCATTTTGTAAACGACGGCAGATTAATCTTAGCAAAGTTAATATTTGGTTTCAATCTGTTAACAACAAGGACATTCGTATTTATTCCATGCACGTACGGGGACCCGGTTAGACTGACCACAAAGCCTCATTGGATACAGTACCCGCCTCGTGTGAGTCAGAGCCTCGTGGATAGGCTTCATCTACACTCAACAGAATTGCTAACACCTGGTGTTTTACAGTATTTTGAGCACATTAACTCTTTCAGCGCCGACTAAATTGAGAGCATGTGCAAGCAACATAGATCCAGATCAGGATCTATGTTGTTTGCTATTCGGATAGGTGCTTCAGCTCCACTGTCTGAAGAGCAATCAACATACAGCCTGATCAGACGACACGTTCTGTTCTGTCTGATCGGGTTCTCGGCTTTTTTGCAAAGTCGCTTTTATGCGACATTGGCGGTGAAAGAGTTAATAACCAAATAGTATCAATATTCATATTGGTTAAATTTTATTACAGATCGTTATGCAATGATTTTCTGCATACTAATTTCGGGTAAAAAGCTTTAAATGACAATAAGAACAAGAAAAACGATTACATATTTATAGGACGACTGAAATTCACTCTGCATAATACACACTCGGATAGTGTATTGAGTGAATTTATATAAATTATAAAGTGCATAATTTAGCAATTAAATGTAAATATGTTGAGAATAACATGAAACCCTATCCAACAAACTAGTATATACCACATCTCTGCTGGATCATCCGGGAATCATGTGGGAACCAAATATTGTTACAGAATTTCAACTACCTAAATAGATTGACCTGGCCATTTCTGGATTCCAGCTCAAGCCTGTATATCTATGCGAACACCAGTGAAAGCTTGGAACTAGTTCCCTGAAAACAATTGGACAATTTAAAAACCTATACTACGAATACATAGCAGTAATTCTTATCACATAAATGCCCATTCGTCCAGAAAATATTTATATTATATGATTTATAGTTGGCTCCAAATATTATAAAATACGAGGCAACCGCTTAGGAATGTTGTTGAGTGTAGAATGAGGTATCGATAGCAATTAATCTGAACATGAACACATATTGTTTCCCAATCGAACTAAACTAATTTTGTATAAAGTAAACTAGTAACCGTGCACATATCGATCCTTTCTGAGTTTCTGTCAACGTTGCCCTGAAATAAACCCAATGCATTAGATGTAGCTTATGACAGATTAATGTTTCATTGCTAGTTTGGCAGCAATTGGTAACAACTCAAAGTTATGACATTTCGTGAATTTGTGTTTCAACAACTGCTGACAAAATGATTGAGCTATACATAATCGATGAAGTTTTCGTAAAAGCAATCACATTTATTCCCATTGCTTGCTCCATTTTATCTGTAATATACCAATCAAATGCGAGTGCACCTTTGTAATGTAACACTTGCCCATACAAACAGCCTGGTAGTAGCTTCAATTCAATTTATCTTAGAATAAATAAACAAACTCCAATCTAATCATGATGCTATTCAACAATAAAATACAAACAACATTTATGACGTCATTAAGTTAGTGCAATTTCCTGTTGTCATGTTTATTAAGCGCACTTTATCACGGTGCACCGGTATCTACCAACATATTTCCAAAATGGCGGATTGGTATCTATTTTATTTATTAATACGTATAGCATTTAAGACTTTTTTTATAAGCATAGCGTAGCATATTTAATGGCAGTATGTATGTTGTATATTTAATTAATTGTAGGCAAGAAGTCGGCTTGTAGTTTCCGTCGGGTAGCAGCTTCCGTCGGGTAGTAGTTTCCGTCGGGTAGTAGCTTCCGTCATGTAGTAGCTTCCGTCGGATAATAGCTTCCGTCGAGTAGTAGCTTTCGTCCGCTAGTAGCTTCCGTCGGATAGTAGATTCCGCCGGGTAATAGCTTCCGTCGGGTAGTAGCTTCTGTCGGATAATAGCTTCCGTGGGGTAGTAGCTTCCGTCAGATAATCCGTCGGGTAGTAGCTTCCGTCTGGTAATTCCGTCGTGTAACAACTTCCGTCGGGTAGTAGCTTCCGTCGGATTGTAGCTTCCGTCGGGTATCGCTGTATCACTCGTACAGTAACTGCAGATGCTATCATTTAGAACAACGTACATGTTGTGTGTATTCACTTCATGACTTTCCTACAACACCATGATGTTTCCATCATTTCCTTATCTAGCATGTACATCGTGATGTTTCCATCATTTCCTTATCTAGCATGTACATCGTGATGTTTCCATCATTTCCTTATCTAGTATGTACACCGTGATGTTTCAATCATTTCCTTATCTAGTATGTACACCGTGATGTTTCCATCATTTCCTTATCTAGCATGTACACCGTGATGTTTCCATCATTTCCTTATCTAGCATGTACACCGTGATGTTTCCATCATTTCCTTATCTAGCATGTACACCGTGATGTTTGCATCATTTCCTTATCAAGCATGTACACCGTGATGTTTCCATCATTTCCTTATCTAGCATGTACATCGTGATGTTTCCATCATTTCCTTATCTAGCATGTACACCGTGATGTTTGCATCATTTCCTTATCAAGCATGTACACCGTGATGTTTCCATCATTTCCTTATCAAGCATGTACATCGTGATGTTTCCATCATTTCCTTATCTAGCATGTACATCGTGATGTTTCCATCATTTCCTTATCAAGCATGTACACCGTGATGTTTGCATCATTTCCTTATCTAGCATGTACACCGTGATGTTTGCATCATTTCCTTATCTAGCATGTACACCGTGATGTTTGCATCATTTCCTTATCTAGTATGTACACCGTGATGTTTCCATCATTTCCTTATCAAGCATGTACACCGTGATGTTTGCATCATTTCCTTATCTAGTATGTACACCGTGATGTTTCCATCATTTCCTTATCTAGCATGTACACCATGATGTTTCCATCATTTCCTTATCTAGTATGTACACCGTGATGTTTGCATCATTTCCTTATCAAGCATGTACACCATGATGCTTCCATCATTTCCTTATCAAGCATGTACACCATGATGCTTCCATCATTTCCTTATCAAGCATGTACACCATGATGCTTCCATCATTTCCTTATCAAGCATGTACACCGTGATGTTTGCATCATTTCCTTATCAAGCATGTACACCGTGATGTTTCCATCATTTCCTTATCTAGCATGTACATCGTGATGTTTCCATCATGTCCTTATCAAGCATGTACACCGTGATGTTTGCATCATTTCCTTATCAAGCATGTACACCGTGATGTTTCCATCATTTCCTTATCAAGCATGTACACCGTGATGTTTGCATCATTTCCTTATCAAGCATGTACACCGTGATGTTTGCATCATTTCCTTATCTAGCATGTACACCGTGATGTTTGCATCATTTCCTTATCAAGCATGTACACCGTGATGTTTGCATCATTTCCTTATCTAGATGTACACCGTGATGTTTGCATCATTTCCTTATCAAGCATGTACACCGTGATGTTTGCATCATTTCCTTATCTAGTATGTACACCGTGATGTTTGCATCATTTCCTTATCAAGCATGTACACCGTGATGTTTGCATCATTTCCTTATCTAGTATGTACACCGTGATGTTTGCATCATTTCCTTATCAAGCATGTACACCGTGATGTTTGCATCATTTCCTTATCTAGTATGTACACCGTGATGTTTGCATCATTTCCTTATCAAGCATGTACACCGTGATGTTTGCATCATTTCCTTATCTAGTGTGTTGCATCAAGCTGTGTCCGTTTCACTCGCATTTATCATTTCCATATCGCACATGTTCGTACGACTGTTTCTCCTTCAAGCACGTGCATCATATCATTATCATGCACATGCTCCCCTTAAAATTGCTGGGGTATAGAAGCGATTTCCTGCGTTTTCTGATTTAATGTGTTTAGATAATTATATATATTATGTATAATTATGTACTGAACTTTCGGCTCTCTAGAAGTTCAGATGTTATACAGCAAATGGATATATTTTGCATTTTATTTATTTACTTTTCCATATTTTTTGCTTTGGACATTTTAACCGAGGAATGTGCCTCGTTGTGCTTCACTGTGTGGCTACGGGCCTGCCTCCACCATTTCCTTATCAGTTTGTACATCCGGTTGTTTTTCCTCATTGCACATATCCATCATTTCCTTATCAGTTTGTACATCCGGTTGTTTTCCTCATTGCACATATCCACCATTTCCTTATCAGTTTGTACATCCGATTGTTTTCCTCATTGCACATATCCACCATTTCCTTATCAGTTTGTACATCCGGTTGTTTTTCCTCATTGCACATATCCATCATTTACTTATCAGTTTGTACATCCGGTTGTTTTTCCTCATTGCACATATCCACCAATTACCTATCAGTTTGTACATCCGGTTGTTTTCCTCATTGCATATATCCACCATTTCCTTATCAGTTTGTACATCCGGTTGTTTTCCTCATTGCATATATCCACCATTTCCTTATCAGTTTGTACATCTGGTTGTTTTCCCTCATTGCACATATCCACCATTTCCTTATCAGTTTGTACATCCTGTTGTTTTTCCTCATTGCACATATCCACCATTTCCTTATCAGTTTGTACATCCGGTTGTTTTTCATCATTGCACATATCCATCATTTCCTTATCAGTTTGTACATCCGGTTGTTTTACCTCATTGCACATATCCATCATTTCCTTATCAGTTTGTACATCCGGTTGTTTTACCTCATTGCACATATCCATCATTTACTTATCAGTTTGTACATCCGGTTGTTTTTCCTCATTGCACATATCCGTCATTTACTTATCAGTTTGTACATCCGGTTGTTTTCCCTCATTGCACATATCCGTCATTTACTTATCAGTTTGTACATCCAGTTGTTTTTCCTCATTGCACATATCCACCATTTACTTATCAGTTTGTACAGCCGGTTGTTTTGCCTCATTGCACATATCCACCATTTCCTTATCAGTTTGTACATCCGGTTGTTTTTCCTCATTGCACATATCCATCATCAACTTATCAGTTTGTACATCCGGTTGTTTTTCCTCATTGCACATATCCATCATTTCCTTATCAGTTTGTACATCCGGTTGTTTTTCCCTCATTGCACATATCCATCATTTCCTTATCAGTTTGTACATCCGGTTGTTTTCCTCATTGCACATATCCACCATTTCCTTATCAGTTTGTACATCCGGTTGTTTTCCCTCATTGCACATATCCACCATTTCCTGATCAGTTTGTAAATCCGGTTTATCTTCATTATTGAGTATGCCCACATGTTTCCTCTTCAAACCATGTGGTGTTCCTATTGAGCTACTCATATGTAGGCCTACGTATAACCATATAATATTTAAGTATATATACATATAGCACCACTGACAGTGGCGGATTAAGAGTAGGGCTGACTGGGCTGTAGCCAGGGCCCCCCGATATTTAGGGGCCCCCAAATTAGTATTTTAAATCTGTAATTAACCTAATAAAATTTAACAAAACATACATAAATAGTTTTCCAACAATGTATGACTTTAATAATATTTTGTGTTTAGTCGATTGCAGCAGTAACGTATAGTGCACTGTTCCCCGAGTCTAATAGTCCTGCAATACGCGTCGACAGGTGAAATCCTATCTTACCAACAAATGCGATAGCGAAAAGCCGTAATTTCGGTGAATTTCGACCAAATGTGAGAAAGGTGTATTTAATAGAATTTTCTTGTTTGCTTACACTAGTATTTATCTTGATGAAAGGGCCAGCTACAGTCAGGGGCCCATGCAACCGTAAACCGCCCCTGACCACTGCTATCATATAATACCATTCAAATAATAAATGGTGTAGAATAGTTTCCTATATCTTGACATATAGTAGCAGTAGAGCCAGGCATTGTGGTTATAAAACTCCGATCGCAAACTCCGGCTCAAGTTTCTAATTGGTTCAGCTGAGAGTAAATCTTTGAACCAACCAATCAGAGTACTTGAGCTTGAATCTGAGCTCTGAGAGAAGGTTATAACTTCCGACCCTGGCAAGCTTATCCATACAGACGGATCAGTAGTCCAGTGGTAACACGCTGGACTGGTAATCCAGGGATCGCAGGTTCGATCCCCCGTCTCACCCTAATGAAATTAACAGTCTTTCAGATGTGACGTTAAACCGAGGTCTCGTGTCGGTGCTTTACACCGTGCACGTAAAAGAACCAGAGGAGACTCTGGAATGGGTCTATGTCTGTATCATGCACTATCCTCCAACATCTAAAATGACTAATCTCTTCAGGAGGCGTCGCTCATATGGGCAACCGGTAGCGACGATTAATAAACGTAAAATACACAAAGGCTTATCCATATGCATTTAATACTTTTCTTTTTTAACATTCTATACTATATAAACACGAATACTGTCAATTGTAGTTCAAATAATAATTTGAAATTGTTTCGCATATAACTTGAATAAATGTTAAATATGATAGACTCCTGCCTATAAGAACTAATTGCTAGGCACAGGAATTGTGTTGACCTTTCTGCAAACGCTTAGGCACGCCCCCCATAGTTACAGGTGCTCGCTGTAACCACGCGAGACAAGCTATCTAACAAAATGGCGTCTAACGCAGACCTGCATCGAGTTAATCTAGATAAAATTCCATCGAATTTCTCGGTTTTATTTCACCCAGATAAGAATATCTCGTTGAAAGCAAGAAGGCAAGGGTCTTAGGTTCTTCAGTGAAGGTTATTTCTCTAAAGTACAGATATATTCAACGGTTGAGGACGTGTTAAGTGTTCGTGGAAAATGCTTGCGCAGTCAACGGAAGAGTGAACAACCACATCGTGTCAACTTTGACATCAAAAGAAATGAAATATGCCACCGTCTTGAGAGACTCGACCCTATGACTCGAACATTAGGCCCAAAAACTGAACACCAGTACGTTCACTGAGCTAATATGGGAATCCCACAGCTCTGCACATGCATGGGTACTAATAGTCTATTACTACTATCTGATCCCTAGTCCACCATCCACGACAATATGTATGAACCACATGTATAATTTTAATCACCATTATACTCACATATCTCTTGTGAACGGTAGATCTATAAATGCAGAATATATTTTTTCGAAATATTTTATTATGCATAAATAAATTAATTTCAACTTACTTTTGTGAAAATATATCTGTTTGCATTAATTTTGGATGTATTCAGCTGGTCGTTTGGTCGTCCACACAACTTAATCCACCTTAGACATTTTTCAAGATTTGTCTTAGGTTTTGGAAATGGCACGAATTTAACCTCACCTATCAATCGATCTGGATATCTACTATCACTGTCACACAGCCCGTAACTACATCTTTTCACCATTGTCAATGACAGACAGCATTAATTAATTTGTAATTATTTTTCAAAAAATAATTTCAGATCACGATCACTCGTTATCAGATTTGATTAAAATTTTACTAAATAACTCGTTTGTCTAACATAACGATAAAACAATGACTCTGTGTAGTAATCAATACTATAATTATGTGCACACATTTTATAATTGACCAATTAGCACAATCAGTGCTAAATTCCGATTTGCAATACTTTGATCTTGATAATAGCAGTAGGCCCCTATTGGGATATTATAAGTCGGCGGTCTCTGTGATGTACCGGTAGTCGGTAAGTTGTTGATTACTCCCAATAAACAGTGTGACACGCTTAAATTTGATTGCTGTGTTTGCGAGAAAAGAATGACTATATGGGGTCAGTCGGTGTTTTTATAGATGCATTGTTTTTAAAGCAGCTGTCTGGTATTTTGTGGTTCATATACACACTTTTAGATTTGTCCAAGGATTTTGAAATGGGTTGAATTTAACGTCGATCACCAGGATATCGACTAATGTTGTACTATAACTAACCCACACACCAAAGCTACACATTTTCAACATCATTAAAACAATTTTAAACCCGTATTTTCGATCAAATTCACGTCTTTTCAAATTTGTCTACTCGTTACTAGTGTGTCTAATATGCATTGTTTGTCTAACAAGATGGCGGCGATAAACCGTTGTGCGCGAATGGTGCGATGCGATTGGCTAACGCCAGCTGTCAATCAAAATCGGCAGAAAGGTCTTCTTTCGTTCTTATCTCTTTCAATCTACTGCTGTTAATTAATATGTAAACTATTTGTATATAGTTACATGTACAAATACTGAAATAAATAATGTTAAGGTATGAGAATTGGGCACTATTTCACTGTGTCACTAAAGTTACAGCAATTTAAAAAAACAAATAACAACTAACAGTGTAACTCCCCCACCCCCTACTTCCACCATGTGAAATGAATTATTGACATATATAGCCTTATACATTCAATCGACTCCATAGCTCAGTGGTTAGCGCCTGTCTAGTAAACAGGAGGTCGAGAGTTCGATCCCCTCTGGAGCCTTCTTTATTATTTGTATACTACTTTTTCGTATGTTTCATCCCAGTGAATACTTTGTTTGTTGAGTGCGTACTATTATAATTAGTTCAAAACTGTAGTTAATGTTGAGTTATCTTAAATATATTGAACTCATTATGCCGTACATTTACAAGTTTTCATCAAAGTTAAGACCTTTCTTGATATATCCGACCCATATCTAAGTTAATACCTTTACTGATATGTCCACCCCATATCTAAGTTAACCTTTCCTGATATGTCCAACCCATATCTAAGTTAACCTTTCATGATATATCCGACCCATATCTAAGTTAATACATTTACTGATATATCCAACCCATATCTAAGTTAATACCTTTACTGATATGTCCAACCCATATCTAAGTTAACCTTTCCTGATATATCCGACCCATATCTAAGTTAACCTTTCCTGATATGTCCGACCCATATCTAGGTTAATACATTTCATGATATATCCGACGCATATCTAAGTTAACCTTTCCTGATATGTCCAACCCATATCTAAGTTAACCTTTCCTGATATGTCCGACCCATATCTAAGTTAATACATTTCCTGATATATCCGACCTATATCTAAGTTAACCTTTCCTGATATATCCGACCCATATCTAAGGTAACCTTTCCTGATATGTCCGACCCATATCTAAGTTAACCTTTCCTGATATATCCGACCCATATCTAAGGTAACCTTTCCTGATATATCCGACCAATATCTAAGTTAACCTTTCCTGATATGTCCGACCCATATCTAAGTTAACCTTTCCTGATATATCCGACCCATATCTAAGTTAACCTTTCCTGATATGTCCGACCCATATCTAAGTTAACCTTTCCTGATATGTCCGACCCATATCTAAGTTAACCTTTCCTGATATATCCGACCTATATCTAAGTTAACCTTTCCTGATATGTCCAACCCATATCTAAGGTAACCTTTCCTGATATATCCGACCTATATCTAAGTTAACCTTTCCTGATATGTCCAACCCATATCTAAGGTAACCTTTCCTGATATATCCGACCCATATCTAAGTTACGAATATGCTCATTTATTAGTTGAGTTTCATTAATGCATCTAACATCACACTGAACATAATTAAAACAGCCGCCTCTCAGTGTAAAGCTACAAGTGTGTTAAGCACTTTCCAATTTCTAACTCAACAGAGCTTACATGTGAGTTACTATCTTCGCTGTGTCCCCATCTACGCTGTCGGGTTCACTATTTGAATTTGGAGTTCCTATCTACGCTGCCGAATTCACGGAGTTCCTATCTACGCTGCCGAGTTCACGTAGTTCCTATCTACGCTGCCGAGTTCACGGAGTTCCTATCTACGCTGCCGAGTTCACGGAGTTCCTATCTCGGTGTAATGCCGCGTTCACGGAGTTCCTATCTACGCTGCCGAGTTCACGGAGTTCCTATCTCAGTACGATGCCGAGTTCACGGAGTTCCTGTCTTCGTTGCCGAGTTCACGGAGTTCCTGTCTACGCTGCCATGTTCACGGAGTTCCTATCTACGCTGCCGAGTTCACGGAGTTCCTATTTCAGTACGATGCCGAGTTTACGGAGTTCCTGTCTACGCTACCGAGTTCACGGAGTTCCTATCTACGCTGCCGAGTTCACGGAGTTCCTATCTCGGTGTAATGCCGCGTTCACGGAGTTCCTATCTACGCTGCCGAGTTCACGGAGTTCCTATCTCAGTACGATGCCGAGTTCACGGAGTTCCTGTCTTCGTTGCCGAGTTCACGGAGTTCCTGTCTACGCTGCCATGTTCACGGAGTTCCTATCTACGCTGCCGAGTTCACGGAGTTCCTATCTACGCTGCCGAGTTCACGGAGTTCCTATCTACGCTGCCGAGTTCACGGAGTTCCTATCTCGGTGTAATGCCGCGTTCACGGTGTTCCTATCTACGCTGCCGAGTTCACGGAGTTCCTATCTCAGTACGATGCCGAGTTCACGGAGTTCCTGTCTTCGTTGCCGAGTTCACGGAGTTCCTGTCTACGCTGCCATGTTCACGGAGTTCCTATCTACGCTGCCGAGTACACGGAGTTCCTATTTCAGTACGATGCCGAGTTCACGGAGTTCCTGTCTACGCTACCGAGTTCACGGAGTTCCTATCTACGCTGCCGAGTTCACGGAGTTCCTATCTACGCTGCCGAGTTCACGGAGTTCCTATCTACGCTGCCGTGTTCACGGAGTTCCTATCTACGCTGCCGAGTTCACGGAGTTTCTATCTACGCTACCGAGTTCACGGAGTTCCTATCTACGCTGCCGAGTTCACGGAGTTCCTATCTCAGTACGATGCCGAGTTCACGGAGTTCCTATCTACACTGCCGAGTTCATGGAGTTCCTATCTCAGTACGATGCCGAGTTCACGGAGTTCCTGTCTACGCTACCGAGTTCACGGAGTTCCTATCTACGCTGCCGAGTTCATGGAGTTCCTATCTCAGTACGATGCCGAGTTCACGGAGTTCCTGTCTTCGCTGCCCTGTTCGTAGTTTTAATCCCAGTTGATGCTTTATTTGTTTTGTCCCATTCTGATACCGTATGTCAGCTCACCAACTTTCCCCCGGCCAATTGATTACATTTTGCAATAAACACAACATTTGTTGTCGTGAAATTCAGTCTAACGTCAAAATGCTTCTACATGGTCAATAAAAACCCGAATAATCATGGGGACATCCGTATTTATAAATGCAGATAGGTGACCAACAATAAATACGATATAAACAACCAGAGAACTGCAGCCACGCTTCTTGCTCATTGATTTAACTATAGTTGTCCAACTACGGAGTCCTGTCACTATACGGAAGCATTATTTACACAGAAACGTCAATCAGTGAATAGGCATTTTAATAATGTGGGACCTCGCTGGCTTTTCTATTACCTCCCTTGGCAGATAAAGTCCGGCTTATCCCTACATGTATAGCGGTCCTTTCAGTTGGTATCCTTTGTTTTTATAGTTGTTCCATAACCAGAAGTTGCGCTATGATCAATGCTATTCAAATCATGTTAGTTAATTGATAACAAAAAATTTGACAGATTGTTTATATTGTAGGATATCGTTCGAGATATAGTAAGATAATAATCATAAGATGAGAAAGTGGAAGATTATTGATAGCATAGTGTGCAAAGGACACAACGATAAAAACAGAGGAAACAACTTAAGAGGACCTACATACGCTTAGTGAGTATTCAGGGGCAGTAACTGACCGATGCCTCTCCTTGTACTCTTACAACGCAGACATAAAATAACACGTTACTGACCAGAACAGAGGCATCGAGGTCATACAACTTTTCTTAAATATTGAACTCAAGCTCAAGTGATTTGATTGCTTGATACTGAGACTAAAACTCGACTAAACCAATCAGATTCGAGATTGGAGAAACGTTTCATATATTCCACTAACGTTGTCGGACTTTCGGAACAACAAAATAAATGACATGTACTATATACAATGAGGTCTTGAGATGAACGTAATGAATTTGTCGTCTATTCGTGGGATGGTGGAATTCATTCGCATAACAAATTGCTTCTAGACATGCATGGTCAATAAACCCCGAAACCATGATTAATGGCGAATCCGTATTTATAAATTCACATATTGACCCACATATAATTCTTTGAGTAAATAAAAACAACACGCCTTTTTAATATTGGAGGATAGTACAATGATACAGACAGAGACCCATTCCAGAGTCTCCTCTGGTTCTTTTACGTACACGATGTAAAGCACCGACATGAGACCTCGGTTTAACGTCCCCTCTGAAAGACTGTTAATTTGATTAGGGTCAGACGAGGGATCGAACATGCGATCCCTGGATTACCAGTACAGCGTGTTACCACTGGACTACATATCCGTCTGTAAAGGGAGGGATTATTGTCATGTTGAAGAATTATTTATACAGAAACGCCAAACCGAGAATAACTCTTTTCATAAGTGTACTCTTACAAACGCAGACATTAAATACTGCACTACTGAGAGGAAGAGACATAAGTGAGACAAAATATAAATGACTCTACTTTGTGTACAGTTACTGTTGATAGATAGAATTCCTATCGAAAAGGCTTACATATCATTTTCCAGACAAATGACATATACAATGATTTATTGACATGTACTTAACTGTATCTAACTAATATATCGGCACCATAATCACCTCTGGAGCCTTTTATTGTATGCTATATTTTCGTTTTTTAATCTTATGTCGTATGTCAGCTGCATATTAATTTTATCCAATTTATTATATTATCCAGTTACGTAAAAGTACCCTCGGACCGGAAAGTATGTGAGGTGATACGGTGGTCGCCATATCGGACAGGTGGGGGGTTTTGCAGACACGGCTATTTGTCGTTGGTCGGGCTAAAAGATCCAATTCACAATTTAAATTTTACGAAAAGTTTAATTCTTATTTATTTAACCTGGTTCAGATTCTGGATTAGCGTGATGCATAACGACAGCCTAAACACACAATAAACACGTATATGATGAGTCATAACAATTGGGGTATAATTCTCATGCATATGTATCACACCCGTATATGTATTATATATTACACCCGTATATGTATTATATATTACACCCGTATATGTATTATATATTACACCCGTATATGTATTATATATTACGGAAGATAAAACCTGCTTACAAAGAACGTACGATATGTCCGCATTAATTCCATATCATACTATAGCATGCGGGAATTATCGAGTCGTACAATTTCTTTAACATGATATTGAATTATTCCAATGTTAATCATTCGTACACAGATAAAACATTCTCATAGTAAATATAATGTTGTTCACATTGATGCATTAAATGTGACGGAACAGTTATCAACGAATAGCCTTTGTAGACAATGCATTTCTATGTAGGTTTATATAACGTAAAATAATATGAGTATGTACAATACTATGCAATGAATTAGTTCAATAGATTATCTCGTATATTCAAGATAACACCTGTACAAATGTGTAATCATATAATTCGATTCATGAATTTGTAAAATGATACTACAGCGCTTATATTTGTAATAATACGGCTGAGCATAGTAAACGTACGTATATTTATCACCTATATATCCAGCAATTTTGCAGATAAATACAATGGATTAACAATGATACGATCACATTGTCTTCAAGTCACCATTTTCATGAGTGTCCGTTTTTGTTTCACATGTTACGCTAATTGCTGATATACGATGCTTGTCGTATTTAGACAATTGTTTATTAGAACTATTGAAACAGTAGCTTAATAGTACATTGATAAAGTGGCTGACGGTAAGTCAATGCTATTCTAGACGCGATAACTCATGTTGAATGGTTTATGGCATGGATAGTGGAAATCATTAAAGAAAGCTGTTTTCTTCCATTTTGTCAACATCCCATAAATGCCTTAGAGACCGTCGCACATGCTATTCAACACACAATCGTAAGTGAGCCCATATGAATTATACTAGACGTAAGAAACAACTATTTTGCAATGACGGAAATGATCTAAGGTCAACTACAAACGTATTATTGCTTGGTCAGTATATTCATTATGTGTATTGTGAATATTCTAGTTATTATTCGCCGGTCTCGGTTAAATTAACATAGACAGTTGTGTGCGGTTTCATGCATCTATATGCTGAGAAGACCCGCTTGCAATACAATTAATATTTAAGTCAGCTATCATAAAATCATACAATATAGTGCGACGTCAATGCTTATTAAAGAAAATAAAAGAATATTAGAGACTCTAATTAAAAGATACAACTCACATTTTAAATTTTACGAAACGTTTAATTCTTATTTATTTAACCTTATTCAGATTCGGGATTGGCGTAATGTGTGTTTTACGTTTATTTATCGTCGCTACCGGTTGCCCATATGAGCGGCGCCTCCTGAAGATATAAGTCATTTTAGATTTTGGAGGATAGTGCATGATACAGACAGAGACCCATTCCAAAGTCTCCTCTGGTTCTTTTACGTGCACGGTGTAAAGCACAGACACGAGACCTCGGTTTAACGTCCCATCTGAAAGACTGTTAATTTTATTATGGTCAGACGGAGGATCGAACCTGCGATCCCTGGATTACGTTTGGCGTAATGCAGTGATGATTGAGCTTATTTACCCTCGCCTCCGACGAACCATATGGGCGAGCGTTATGCAGCCAACATCTCGGGGTATATAAGCTAGTGCTGGATTCGAACGCACACCTACCCAGATTGGGCAGCCAATGGGTGAATTCTGAAACACCCACCTATCCAGGTTGGGCAGCCCATGGGTGAATTTTGAATCTTCATGTACCCAGAATGCCCATGGCAGACACGTGTATTATTATCCAAATATGCAACAGAACAAACAATTAATGTTTATACTGCTTGACACCAATCTCCTGTCATCATATTGCACAGACGAGTAATATAGATGTTGCATAATAACTATCTAGTAGTGAATGGTAGTACTTATATGTGTAAAGATATGAAGTATTTGATGTGCTTAATTATAACGAACAACAATTCTAAATTATAAACATGTAAACTCTTCGAAATTTAGTAAGGATGAAAACGGTTACTTATTAGATATGACATTGAAGTCTCTATAAATAAATTGACTCCCTTATTGTATATACAAAATGTACATCTAATAGGAATGAACAGGCTATCAATTTGAGCTTGATAGCAGTTTCTCTGGGTACTCCGGTTTCAGCCCACACGAATGACAACATAATATATACACTTTCACTTAAACTAAATACTCTTTTATAATGATTTCTTAAATCTAAGAAAGTAATATGGAGACTCCATGGCTCAGTGGTTAGAGCGCCTGTCTAGTAAACAGGAGGTCAAGAGTTCGATCCCCTCTGGAGCCTTTAATTGTATGCTATATTTTCGTTATTTTAATCTGATGTCGTCTGTCAGCTGCATATTAAAGTTATCCAATTAATATATTTTCCAGCTACGTAAAAGTACCCTCGAACAGGACAGTATGTGAGATGGTACGGTGGTCGCCATATCGGACAGGTGGGCTTTCTCCGGGTACTCCGGTTTCCTCAAACACGAATGCCAACATTTACGCTTTCACTCACGCCAACGAGAGTGCATAATATAATTTGTTAGAAATTGCTTCCCAATCTTTGCAAAATAAATAAAGATTAAACTTAAACTAAATTCTCTTTTATAATGATTTCTTAAATCTAAGAACGTAATAAGGCGTATCCATAGCTCAGTGGTTAGAGCGCCTGTCTAGTAAACAGGAGGTCGAGAGTTCGATCCCCTCTGGAGCCTTTTATTGTATTCTATATTTTCGTTATTTTAATCTGATGTCGTCTGTCAGCTCCATATTAATTGTATCCATATATTATCCAGCTACGTAAAAGTACCCTCGAACCGGAAAGTATGTGAGATGGTACGGTGGTCGCCATATCGGACAGGTGGGGTTTCTCCTGGTACTCCGCTTTGCTCCCACACGAATGACAACATTTACACGTTCACTCGCGCCAACGAGAGTGATTAATATAAGTTGTTAGAAGTTGCTTCGCAATCGTTGTAAAATAAAGAAAGATTAAACTTGAACTAAATACTCTTTTATAATGATTTCTTAAATCTAAGAACGTAATAAGGCGGCTCCATAGCTCAGTGGTTAGAGCGCCTGTCTAGTAAACAGGAGGTCGAGAGTTCGACCCCCTCTGGAGCCTCTTATTGTATGCTATTTTCTCGTTTTTTTAAATCTAATGTCGTCTGTCAGCTCCATATTAATGTTATCCAATTAATATATTATCCAGCTACGTAAAAGTACCCTCGAACCGGAAAGTATGTGAGATGGTACGGTGGTCGCCATATCGGACAGATGGGGTTTCTCCGTGTACTCCGGTTTCCTCCCACACGAATGACAACATTTACACTTTCACTCACGCCAACGAGAGTGATTAATATAAGTTGTTAGAATTTGTTTCGCAATCGTTGTAAAATAAATAAAGTTTAAACTTAAACTAAATACTCTTTTATTATGATTTCTTAAATTCTAAGAAAGTAATAAGGCGGCTCCATGGCTCAGTGGTTAGAGCGCCTGTCTAGTAAACAGGACGTCGATAGTTCGATTCCCTCTGGAGCCTTTTATTGTATTCTATATTTTCGTTATTTTAATCTGATGTCGTCTGTCAGCTCCATATTAATTTTATCCAATTAATATATTATCCAGCTAAGTAAAAGTACCCTCGAACCGGAAAGTATGAGAGATGGTATGGTGGTCGCCATATCGGACAGGTGGGGTTTCTCCGGGTACTCCGGTTTCCTCCCACACGAATAACAACATTTACGCTTTCACTTGCGCCAACGAGAGTGATTAATATAAGTTGTTAGAACTTGCTTCGCAAACATTGTAAAATAAATAAAGTTTAAACTTAAACTAAATACTCTTTTATAATGATTTCTTAAATCTAACAACCTACCAATGCGGCTCCATAGCTCAGTGACAAGAGCGCCTGTCTAGTATACAGGATGTCGAGAGTTCGATCCCCTCTGGAGCCTTTTATTGTATGCTATGTTGTTGTTATTTTAATCTGATGTCGTCTGTCAGCTCCATATTAATTTTATCCAATTGATATATTATCCAGCTACGTAAAAGTACCCTCGAACCGGAAAGTATGTGAGATGGTACGGTGGTCGCCATATCGGACAGGTGGGGTTTCTCCGGGTACTCCGGTTTCCTGCCACACGAATGACAACATTTACACTTTCACTCGCTCCAACGAGAGTGATTAATATAAGTTGTTAGAACTTGCTTCGCGATAATTGTAAAATAAATAAAGTTTAAACTTAAAATAAATACTCTTTTAAAATGATTTCTTAAATATAACAACGTAATAAGGCGGCTCCATAGCTCAGTGGTTAGAGCGCCTGTCTAGTAAACAGGAGGTCGAGAGATCTATTCCCTCTGGAGCCTTTTATTGTGTGCTATATTTTCGTTATTTTAATCTGATGTCGTCTGTCAGCTCCATATTAATTTTATCCAATTAATATATTATCCAGCTAAGTAAAAGTACCCTCGAACCGGAAAGTATGTGAGATGGTACGGTGGTCGCCATATCGGACAGGTGGGGTTTCTCCGGGTACTCCGGTTTCCTCCCACATGAATAACAACATTTACGCTTTCACTCGCGCCAAGGAGAATGCATACTATAATTTGTTAGAAATTGCTTCGCAATCATTGCAAAATAAATAAATATTAAACTTAAACTAAATACTCTTTTATAATGATTTCTTAAATCTAAGAACGTAATAAGGCGGCTCCATAGCTCAGTGGTTAGAGCGCCTGTCTAGTAAACAGGAGGTCAAGAGTTCGATCCCCTCTGGAGCCTTTTATTGTGTGCTATATTTTCGGTATTTTAATCTGATGTCGTCTGTCAGCTCCATATTAATTTTATCCAATTAATTTATTATCCAGCTAAGTAAAAGTACGCTCGAACCGGAAAGTATGTGAGATGGTACGGTGGTCGCCATATCGGACAGATTGGGTTTCTCCTGGTACTCCGGTTTCCTCCCACACGAATGACAACATTTACACTTTCACTCACGCCAACGAGAGTGATTAATATAAGTTGTCAGAAGTTGCTTCGCTATCGTTGTAAAATAAAGAAAGATTAAACTTAAACTAAATACTCTTTTATAATGATTTCTTAAATCTAAGAAAGTAATAAGGCGGCTCCATAGCTCAGTGGTTAGAGCGCCTGTCTAGTAAACAGGAGGTCGATAGTTCAATCCCCTGTGGAGTCTTTTATTGTATGCTATATTTTCGTTATTTTAATCTGATGTCGTCTGTCAGCTGCATATTAAATTTATCCAATTAATATATTTTCCAGCTACATAAAAGTACCCTCGAACAGGACAGTATGTGAGATGGTACGGTGGTCGCCATATCGGACAGGTGGGCTTTCTCTGGGTACTCTGGTTTCCTCCCACACGAATGACAACATTTACGCTTTCACTAGCGCCAGCGAGAGTGCATAATATAATTTGTTAGAAGTTGCTTCGCAATCGTTGTAAAATAAATTAAGTTTAAGCTTAAACTAAATACTCTTTTATAGTGATTTCTTAAATCTAACATCGTAATAAGGCGGCTCCATAGCTCATTGGTTAGAGCGCCTGTCTAGTAAACAGGAGGTCAAGAGTTCGATCCCCTCTGGAGCCTTTTATTGTATGCTATATTCTCGTTTTTTAAAAATCTAATGTCGTCTGTCAGCTCCATATTAATGTTATCCAATTAATATATTATCCAGCTACGTAAAAGTACCCTCGAACCGGAAAGTATGTGAGATGGTACGGTGGTCGCCATATCGGACAAGTGGGGTTTCTCCGTGTACACATTTACGCTTTCACTCGCGCCAACGAGAGTGCATAATATAATTTGTTAGAAGTTGCTTCGCAATCGATGTAAAATAAATAAAGTTTAAACTTAAAATAAATTCTCTTTTATAATGATTTCTTAAATCTAAGAAAGTAATATGGAGACTCCATGGCTCAGTGGTTAGAGCGCCTGTCTAGTTTACAGGAGGTCGAGAGTTCGATCCCCTCTGGAGCCTATTATTGTATGCTATATTGTCGTTATTTTAATCTGATGTCGTCTGTCAGCTCCATATTAATTTTATCCAATTGATATATTATCCAGCTACGTAAAAGTACCCTCGAACCGGAAAGTATGAGAGATGGTATGGTGGTCGCCATATCGGACAGGTGGGGTTTCTCCGGGTACTCCGATTTCCTCCCACACGAATGACAGCATTTACAGTTTCACTCGCGCCAACGAGAGTGATTAATATAAGTTGTTAGAACTTGCTTCGCGATAATTGTAAAATAAATAAAGTTTAAACTTAAAATAAATACTCTTTTAAAATGATTTCTTAAATATAAGAACGTAATAAGGCGGCTCCATAGCTCAGTGGTTAGAGCGCCTGTCTAGTAAACAGGAGGTCGAGAGTTCGATCCCCTCTGGAGCCTCTTATTGTGTGCTATATTTTCGTTATTTTAATCTGATGTCGTCTGTCAGCTGCATATTCAATTTATCCAATTAATATATTTTCCAGCTACGTAAATGTACCCTCGAACCTGAAAGTATGTGAGATGGTACGGTGGTCGCCATATCGGACAGGTGGGGTTTCTCCGGGTACTCCGGCTTCCTCCCACATGAATAACAACATTTACGCTTTCACTCGCGCCAAGGAGAATGCATACTATTATTTGTTAGAAATTGCTTCGCAATCATTGCAAAATAAATAAATGTTAAACTTAAACTAAATACTCTTTTATAATGATTTCTTAAATCTAAGAACGTAATAAGGCGGCTCCATAGCTCAGTGGTTAGAGCGCCTGTCTAGTAAACAGGAGGTCGAGAGTTCGATCCCCTCATGAGCCTTTTATTGTATGCTATATTTTCGTTATTTTAATCTGATGTCGTCTGTCAGCTCCATATTAATTTTATCCAATTAATATATTATCCAGCTATATAAAAGTACCCTCGAACCGGAAAGTATGTGAGATGGTACGTTGGTCGCCATATCGGACAGGTGGGGTTTCTCCGGGTACTCCGGTTTACTCCCACACGAATAACAACATTTACACCGCTTTCACTCGAGCCAACGAGAGTGCATAATATAATTTGTTAGAAGTTGCTTCGCAATCGTTGTAAAATAAATAACGTTTAAACTTAAACTAAATACTCTTTTATAATGATTTCTTAAATCTATGAAAGTAATATGGAGACTCCATGGCTCAGTAGTTAGAGCGCCAGTCTAGTAAACAGGAGGTCAAGTGTTCGATCCCCTCTTGAGCCTTTAATTGTATGCTATATTTTCGTTTTTTTAAACTGATGTCGTCTGTCAGCTCCATATTAATTTTATCCAATTAATATATTATGCAGCTACGTAAAATGTACCCTCGAACCGAAAAGTATGTGAGATGGTACGGTGGTCGCCATATCGGACAGGTGGGGTTTCTCCGGGTACTCCGGTTTCCTCCCACACGAATAACAACATTTACGCTTTCACTCGCGTCAACGAGAGTGATTAATATAAGTTGTTAGAACTTGGTTCGCAATCATTGTAAAATAAATAAAGTTTAAACTTAAACTAAATACTCTTTAATATTGATTTCTTAAATATAAGAACGTAATAAAGCGGCTCCATAGCTCAGTGGTTAGAGCGCCTGTCTAGTAAACAGGAGGTCGAGAGTTCGATTCCCTCTGGAGCCTTTTATTGTGTGCTATATTTTCGTTATTTTAATCTGATGTCGACTGTCAGCTCCATATTAATTTTATCCAATTAATATATTATCCAGCTAAGTAAAAGTACCCTCGAACCGGAAAGTATGTGAGATGGTATGGTGGTAGCCATATCGGACAGGTGGGGTTTCTCCGGGTACTCCGGTTTCCTCCCACACGAATAACAACATTTACGCTTTCACTCACGCCAAGGAGAATGCATACTATAATTTGTTAGAAATTGCTTCGCAATCATTGCAAAATAAATAAAGATTAAACTTAAACTAAATACTCTTTTATAATGATTTCTTAAATCTAAGAACGTAATAAGGCGGCTCCATAGCTCAGTGGTTAGAGCGCCTGTCTAGTAAACAGGAGGTCGAGAGTTCGATCCCCTCTGGAGCCTTTTATTGTGTGCTATATTTTCAGTATTTTAATCTGATGTCGTCTGTCAGCTCCATATTAATTTTATCCAATTAATTTATTATCCAGCTAAGTAAAAGTACGCTCGAACCGGAAAGTATGTGAGATGGTACGGTGGTCGCCATATCGGACAGATTGGGTTTCTCCTGGTACTCCGGTTTCCTCCCACACGAATGACAACATTTACACTTTCACTCACGCCAACGAGAGTGAATAATATAATTTGTTAGAAGTTGCTTCGCAATCGTTGTAAAATAAATAAAGTTTAAACTTAAACTAAATACTCTTTTATAATGATTTCTTAAATCTAAGAAAGTAATAAGGAGACTCCATAGCTCAGTAGTTAGAGCGCCAGTCTAGTAAACAGGAGGTCGATAGTTCAATCCCCTGTGGAGTCTTTTATTGTATGCTATATTTTCGTTATTTTAATCTGATGTCGTCTGTCAGCTGCATATTAAATTTATCCAATTAATATATTTTCCAGCTACATAAAAGTACCCTCGAACAGGACAGTATGTGAGATGGTACGGTGGTCGCCATATCGGACAGGTGGGCTTTCTCTGGGTACTCTGGTTTCCTCCCACACGAATGACAACATTTACGCTTTCACTAGCGCCAGCGAGAGTGCATAATATAATTTGTTAGAAGTTGCTTCGCAATCGTTGTAAAATAAATTAAGTTTAAGCTTAAACTAAATACTCTTTTATAGTGATTTCTTAAATCTAACATCGTAATAAGGCGGCTCCATAGCTCATTGGTTAGAGCGCCTGTCTAGTAAACAGGAGGTCAAGAGTTCGATCCCCTCTGGAGCCTTTTATTGTATGCTATATTCTCGTTTTTTAAAAATCTAATGTCGTCTGTCAGCTCCATATTAATGTTATCCAATTAATATATTATCCAGCTACGTAAAAGTACCCTCGAACCGGAAAGTATGTGAGATGGTACGGTGGTCGCCATATCGGACAAGTGGGGTTTCTCCGTGTACACATTTACGCTTTCACTCGCGCCAACGAGAGTGATTAATATAAGTTGTTAGAACTTGGTTCGCAATCATTGTAAAATAAATAAAGTTTAAACTTAAACTAAATACTCTTTTATAATGATTTCTTAAGTATAAGAACGTAATAAGGCGGCTCCATAGCTCAGTGGTTAGAGCGCCTGTCTAGTAAACAGGAGGTCGAGAGTTCGATCCCCTCTGGAGCCTTTTATTGTGAGCTATATTTTCGTTATTTTAATCTGATGTCGTCTGTCAGCTCCATATTAATTTTATCCAATTAATTTATTATCCAGCTAAGTAAAAGTACCCTCGAACCGGAAAGTATGTGAGATGGTACGGTGGTCGCCATATCGGACAGGTGGGGTTTCTCCGGGTACTCCGGTTTCCTCCCACACGAATGACAACATTTACACTTTCACTCGCGCCAACGAGAGTGCATAATATAATTTGTTAGAAGTTGCTTCGCAATCGATGTAAAATAAATAAAGTTTAAACTTAAAATAAATTCTCTTTTATAATGATTTCTTAAATCTAAGAAAGTAATATGGAGACTCCATGGCTCAGTGGTTAGAGCGCCTGTCTAGTTTACAGGAGGTCGAGAGTTCGATCCCCTCTGGAGCCTATTATTGTATGCTATATTGTCGTTATTTTAATCTGATGTCGTTTGTCAGCTCCATATTAATTTTATCCAATTGATATATTATCCAGCTACGTAAAAGTACCCTCGAACCGGAAAGTATGAGAGATGGTATGGTGGTCGCCATATTGGACAGGTGGGGTTTCTCCGGGTACTCCGATTTCCTCCCACACGAATGACAGCATTTACAGTTTCACTCGCGCCAACGAGAGTGATTAATATAAGTTGTTAGAACTTGCTTCGCGATAATTGTAAAATAAATAAAGTTTAAACTTAAAATAAATACTCTTTTAAAATGATTTCTTAAATATAAGAACGTAATAAGGCGGCTCCATAGCTCAGTGGTTAGAGCGCCTGTCTAGTAAACAGGAGGTCGAGAGTTCGATCCCCTCTGGAGCCTCTTATTGTGTGCTATATTTTCGTTATTTTAATCTGATGTCGTCTGTCAGCTGCATATTCAATTTATCCAATTAATATATTTTCCAGCTACGTAAATGTACCCTCGAACCTGAAAGTATGTGAGATGGTACGATGGTCGCCATATCGGACAGGTGGGGTTTCTCCGGGTACTCCGGTTTCCTCCCACAGGAATGACAACATTGACACTTTCACTCGCGCCAACGAGAGTGATTAATATAAGTTGTTAGAACTTGCTTAGCAATCGTTGTAAAATAAATAAAGTTTAAACTTAAACTAAATACTCTTTTATAATGATTTCTTAAATCTAAGAAAGTAATAAGGCGGCTCCATAAGATAAGAGCGCCTGTCTAGTAAACAGGAGGTTGAGAGTTCGATCCCCTCTGGAGACTTTTATTGTATGCTTTAATTTCGTTTTTTTAAATCTAATGTCGTCTGTCAGCTCCATATTAATTTTATCCAATTAATATATTATCCAGCTATGTAAAAGTATCCTCGAACCGGAAAGTATGTGAGATGGTACGGTGGTCGCCATATCGGACAGGTGGTGTTTCTCCGGGTACTCCGGTTTCCCGCGCACACGAATGACAACATTTACACTTTCACTCGCGCCAACGAGAGTGATTAATATAAGTTGTTAGAACTTGCTTCGCAATCATTGTAAAATAAATAAAGTTTAAACTTAAACTAAATACTCTTTTATAATGATTTCTTAAATCTAAGAACGTAATAAGGCGGCTCCATAGCTCTGTGGTTAGAGCGCCTGTCTAATAAACAGGAGGTTGAGAGTTCGATCCCCTCTGGAGCCTTTTATTGTATGCTTTAATGTCTTTTTTTTAAATCTAATATCGTCTGTCAGCTCCATATTAATTTCATCCAATTAATATATTATCCAGCTATGTAAAAGTACCATCGAACCGGAAAGTATGAGAGCTGGTACGGTGGTCGCCATATTGGACAGGTGGGGTTTCTCCTGGTACTCCGGTTTCCTCCCACACGAATAACAACATTTACACTTTCACTCGCGCCAATGAGAGTGATTAATATAAGTTGTTATAAGTGGCTTCGCAATCGTTGTAAAATAAATAAAGTTTAAACTTGAACTAAATACTCTTTTATAATGATTCCTTAAATCTAATAACGTAATAAGGCGGCTCCATAGCTCAGTGGTTAGAGCGCCTGTCTAGTTATTTAAATCTGATGTCGTCTGTCAGCTGCATATTCAATTTATCCAATTAATATATTTTCCAGCTATGTAAATGTACCCTCGAACCGGAAAGTATGTGAGATGGTACGGTGGTCGCCATATCGGACAGGTGGGGCTTCTCCGGGTACTCCGGTTTCCTCCCACAGGAATGACAATATTTACACTTTCACTCACGCCAACGAGAGTGATTAATATAAGTTGTTAGAACTTGCTTCACAATCGTTGTAATATAAATAAAGTTATAACTTAAACTAAATACTCTTTTATAATGATTTCTTAAATCTGAGAACGTAATAAGGTGGCTCCATAGCTCAGTGGTTAGAGCGCCTCTCTAGTAAACAGGAGGTTGAGAGTTGGATCCCCTCTGGAGCCTTTTATTGTATGCTTTAATTTCTTTTTTTAAAATCTAATGTCGTTTGTCAGCTCCATATTAATTTCATCCAATTAATATATTATCCAGCTACGTAAAAGTACCATCGAACCGGAAAGTATGAGAACTGGTACGGTGGTCGCCATATCGGACAGGTGGGGTTTCTCCGGGTACACTTTCACTCGCGCCAACAAGAGTGATTAATATAAGTTGTTAGAAGTGGCTTCGCAATCGTTGTAAAATAAATAACGTTTAAGCTTAAACTAAATACTCTTTTATAGTGATTTCTTAAATCTAAGAACGTAATAAGGCGGCTCCATAGCTCAGTGGTTAGAGCGCCTGTCTAGTAAACAGGAGGTCGATAGTTCGAACCCCTCTGGAACCTTTTATTGTGTTCTATATTATCGTTATTTTAATCTGATGTCGTCTGTCAGCTCCATATTAATTATATCCAATTAATATATTATCCAGCTACGTAAAAGTACCCTCGAACCGGAAAGTATATGAGATGGTACGGTGGTCGCCATATTGGACAGATTGGGTTTCTCCGGGTACTCCGGTTTCCTTCCACACGAATAACAATATTTACGCTTTCACTCGCGCCAACGAGAGTGCATAATATAATTTGATAGAAGTTGCTTTGCAATCGTTGTAAAATAAATAACGTTTAAGCTTCAACTAAATACTCTTTTATAATTATTTCTTAAATCTAAGAACGTAATAAGGTGGCACCATAGCTCAGTGGTTAGAGCGCCTGTCTAGTAAACAGGAGGTCGAGAGTTCGATCCCCTCGGGAGCCTCTTATTGTAAGTTATATTTTCGTTATTTTAATCTGATATCGTCTGTCAGCTCCATATTAATTTTATCCAATTAATATATTATCCAGCTATGTAAAAGTTTCCTCGAACCGGAAAGTATGTGAGATGGTACGGTGGTCGCCATATCGGACAGGTGGGGTTTCTCCGGGTACTCCGGTTTCCTCCCACACGAGTGCATACAAATATTGTCAAAAGTTAAAAGTGAACAATGGGTAACTAAGGTGTAGTTGTTAAAGCGAGAGAGAGAGAGAGAGAGAGAGAGAGAGAAAGAGAGAGAAAGAGAGAGAGAGAGAGATGTAATGAGTGGCTGATCGCTTCTGCTTACTAACATTTATATTTGTTAATAGGATAAGGAGTGTGTGAAACAAGGATTTGTAGGTGTTGGGTAATTGATGTGGGGGTTCATTTGTAGTGTAAGCTGTTCTAGGTCCTGGTGTTGTTTAGAGTTATCTTTGTACTGTATTTATGAAAACATTAATTGATATGCATGTATATTTGATTAGCTTAGTTAAACTTTGACCATTTCAAGTTGTGTCTCTATCTTTCCAGAATATGAAGCAATGTCTTTTTCGATTTCGATCCTTTGATACTTTTTTAATTATTCGAACTTTGGCAGGATTTTACTATATTTCATATTTGAGATAAAGTATTTGCACAAGATTATTATAAAATTAACAATGTTATTATTTTCGCACCCTAAACAAATGTCTTTAAAGTTTAAAGACATGTTAATACCAATAGTTCCTAGATAATTACGAATGCTTGTCCATAGGTCTTGTATGATCGGGCATTCCCAAAACAGGTGTTCTATACTTTCTATGCTCATATTATAGAAGTCACATAGGGATGATTCAGTTAATTTACACATATGGAGATACTTGTTTGTTGGAACTAGTCTCATTAAAAATTTATATTGATAATTTCTCAGTTTAGTGTCAATCGTTGCTTTATATGCCATGCAGTAGATTATTTTCCAATTGAGATTGTCATCGCTGAATAATTGAGACCATTTTCGCTCAGAATTTCTACGTTCTATGTTCTTTAAACGTATCTGTGTTTGATATAATAGTTTATTTGGTTTCTTTACTCTTTTTATTTTTTCTAGCATGTTTTCCGGTTTTAGCCCAGTAATAATGTGTTGATTTAGTTTTTCTGTGCACTTTTTAGGTATACTACCGATCAAAGAGTGATATTTAAAAAAAAATTGTTGTCGAGTTTGTTTTATCGCAAAAAAACATTGTTTACCAATTGAACATAAGTATACAAAGTATAATATTAGAATGTGTAGCAGCATTGCTACCCATACGTAAACTATGAATTTTGCAAATATCTTTTATTTCATACGATGTAATGCTGCTTTAATTGGGCCGTATTGAGTTTCTGATAATGCCATTTTGCCAGAAGTTAAAAAGTGAAAAATCGACAGACTGGAACCCAGGCTAATCACTTCCAATAATGCCATTTAAAACATGAAATATGTAAACTTAGTCTTAGTCGCTACCGGTTGGCCATATGAGCGACGCCTCCTGAAGAGATTAGTCATTTTAGATTGTTGGAGGATAGTGCAATGATACAGACAGAGACCAATTCCAGAGTCTCCTCTGGTTCCTTTACGTGCACGGTGTAAAAGCACCGACACGCGATCTCGGTTTAAAGTGGTCAGACTGGGGATCGAACCTGCGATCCCTGGATTACCAGTCCAACGAGTTACCACTGGACTAAAAATCCGTCTGTACCCAACTCAATATCGGGACATGCGTATTTATAAGTTCAGGTAGGTGACCAAACATTAACACTTGGAGGATATACATAACTACAAAACTGTAATCTCGGTTCTTTCTCGTTGCTGTAACTATTGGTCCAAATTCGAATTCCTGACATTATACAGAAACATCAAACAATGAATATGCTTTTTAGTCATTGTACTTTTACAATGCAGACAAGTCCGTCTTCGTGGTCGAGTTGTTACGGTCGCTGACTTGTATGTATACCACTGTAACCTATCATCAATGGTGGTCACTGCATCGAGCCCCGCTCAGGCCGTGTCTCATTTATATGAACAAGTTCGCAGTTCCTTACGGAGGTTGGTGCACCCAAGTACTGGTTAACCGCTAGAGCCTACCCAGGAAAGGTGTTGTTAGGTAAACTGCCCGCCGGCGATATTACTCAAAATAGTGCTGATGCAGGCATAATATGGATTATATATAAGCACATAATTAATGGCTTCTTGTGATATTTTGAAAAATGGTGGAGGTATCATAGCATGCAGTGATTGGCTAGTATAGGAGCACGTGCTTAAGTATTGTCATGTGTCAGGTCAAAAATAGGTGTCAACTAATTTAACTATTGGTTCAAGGGAAATAACTAAAACTATACTACACTGTATTACATATGCTACGTTACAAGCTAATCAAAGGTGTTACATAGTTTTGACCTTATTGGTTCAAACAGGGGGAAAATAACAAGTGAATATTTGTGATTCACAGAGTTTTACATTTATTAACAATAATTGCACACTATGTCACAACTATTTCTTGACATACATATAACTGGATATAAGTAACAAATTGGCTCCATAGCTCAGTGGTTAGAGCGCCTGTCTAGTAAACAGGAGGTCGAGGGTTCGATCCCCTCTGGAGCCTGATATTTTATGCTATCATATCTGGTTTTTTTCATTAGCGTCTTAAAGGGTAAACAACCCCGAATAACTATGGAGGAATGCGTATTTATATTTATGTATATTTATATTGACCCACAATAAATACTTTCATGAACTTGATTGTGATAAACAGGTAAAGAACTGTAACAAAAAAATATAAAATTACATAGCATTTACGGTAAAGCGTCATCTCGGCCCCACGACACGTCGGCCCTAGACACGTCGGCCCCAGGCACCTCGCATTTACATAGCGCAAACATTAAACATTATTCTATTGTGCTTCACAATTACGGATGCAATTTTAAACATTTCCACATGACAATAATATATGGAAATATAAATAAAAATGTATACATATATAGATATAACTAGGATTCTAGTAATTGGTTAAGAACATATTATATCATAATATCTACACCATTACAGTATATAAGTGAGTGATTGGATTAGCGAGAAAAGTGGCAATATGAACCATAGACACAAACACCGCTTCTTTCTTATTTCTGTATTGATCTTCTTCTTCGAATTCCACCAATGCAAACATGGTTCGATCCTCGGACCGGGAAGTATGTGAGATGGTACGGTGGTCGCCATATCGGACAGGTGGGTTTTGTTCCGGGTACTCCTGTTTTCTCCTATACGAATGACCACATTTACGCTTTCATCCGCGCCAACGAGAGTGATTAATATAAGTTGTTAAAACTTGTTTCGAAATCCTTATAAAATAAATAAAGTTAAATATTCTGTATAATAATTTCCTAACTGTATGTTAGTACTAAGTCGGTTCCATAGCTCAGTGGTTAGAGCGCCTGTCTATTAAACAGGAGGTCAATAGTTCGATCCCCTTTGGAGCCTTTTATTGTATACTATATTTTCATACGAATAACAATTCTGTATAACCATTCTTTAAGTATAACTGGTATTGGGGTAAAAATGGATTTACCCAGCAATTAGGGATGTAATAAAGTATAACAATGTTGTATATATGTCAAACATGTTCTATTTATGTCATTTCTTGTCATCTTATTAACTTAGTAAGTCGTTCCTCTAGAATTAATATGTTAGTACAATGATATAACTTTATTTATGTATAATATCAGTGTCTGTAAATGCAGCTAAAAACCCATCTCCCCCATCTGTGTAATAGAATAGAACCTCACAAGCGAAATCACAATATTCAAATAGTTCCATATACTTTTGTTATATTTGTTTATTTATAATAGTCCGTTAAGTTTAGGAACATCAATCCATGATGTGGGTGAAGTTAGCAGTGAGCAGTGTACTGCCAGTGTACTGCTGTACTGCTGGCAGTGAGCAGTGTACTGCTGTACTGCTAGCAGTGAGCAGTGAGTAGTGTAATCCAGCAGTGAGTTATGTAATCTAGTAGTGAATGATGTGTATATGCCAAATTTCGAAAAATAAATAAATAAAAATAATAAATTTTTTATTTTATTTTTTTACTGCCAGTGTACTGCTGTACTGCTAGCAGTGAGCAGTGAGTAGTGTAATCCAGCAGTGGGTAGTGTAATCCAGCAGTGAGTGGTGTATTCTAGTAGTGTATGATGTGCAAATGTAAATTTTTTAATAAAATAATAAAAATAATAAAAAAAGTTTTTATATCTTTTTCTGCTTTTCTGGCAGTGAGCAGTGGGGAATGTACGAGTAGTGTATTCCAGCAGTGGGTAGTGTAATCCAGCAGTGAGTGGTTTATTCTAGTAGTGTATGATGTGCAAATGTAAATTTTTGAATAAAATAATAAAAATAATAAAAATATTTTTTATATCTTGTTCTGCTTTTCTGGCAATTGTCGCAAACTCTCCTTTTTCTTCTCGTAATAATATGTCTCGGTTGCTACGGCTCTTACCAGGGTCTATCCTATTGTAGACTCGCTGGAGTTGTCTAGGGGGTTTCTTCGTTATTATATGTATTAATGATAACTCAACACAGTATTACATTTCTTCTATATAATATCTTGTTTAAATTGGCATCAGAAATATCCATATATATATAATCAGTGATCTATATATATATACATCGTATCATTAAAAGCTTATTTAACAATCCATTTGTGTGAGCCGACTATGCGCTTACACAATATATTTAACATCCAATCTTTCTAATCCGTCATTACTCAATATCACTATAATCTAATCACTGTTTCTGATTAGATTAACTTTTAATCACCTTCTGGTGGTTCGCCGAAACTCTGTTTCTTCTATGGCTGAACAATTTAATTATTCGACAAATCTTTATAAGTTATATTTCTTATAATGTCCATAATATCTAAGTATCATAAATACAGTTTATATGTTCTATATACTAGATTGAGATCACGACCTTTCTCGCTCCTGGAGTTAGGCTCTAGTGTGTCTGATTTTAGTTAATAAAATCCATTTCTTATATACACATTGAATCAGTGTCTATATGATATAACAATTCCTAAAACATCTGTTATTCCTAAACATCTGTTATGTTATCTAATATTACACCATCAAACCAGTTCGGTGCCTTTATATTACATAACTGGACACCTGCAACCACGGCCTGTTATCTAATATTACACCATCAAACCAGTTCGGTGCCTTTGTATTACATAACTGGACACCTGCAACCACGGCCTTGATAAACTGAGATTAGGCCTAACATCTTAAGTCATTTCCCGCGCGAAGCGAGATTGATAATTTTAGGCGCGAAAATAATAGCAGACGATTATGCATAAAACAAATATATATATATTACATGGTAAACATTTGGCCATATATAGAAACAGTTTAATGTATTTATATAATACATTACTATTTATATATAACAATAATAAATATTTCGTGCAAATTGGGGTTTTGCACAATCCTCCCTACCCGGGGAGAAGTTTGACATCGCCCGCTATCGGCCGATTTACAAATCTTCATTCCTTTGAATATACAGTAGAAAACAATCATAATATCAATACATCATATGTCCTAAAATAGCATTTCTTTCGCTAGGTACCAACATTCTAATCATAGAGGCAATAACTATTTACTGAACAACTGAAATAATACCAAGTACATTTACTAAGTCAAACATCACAGTCATTGAACTCTACTGAGAAAGTCTGCTAGAACATTTTGAGTCCCTTTGATATGTTTAATGGTCAGATTAAATTCTGAGAGACACAGTGCCCATCTTAAGAGGCGTTGATTGGACGTTTTCGACCTACTTAACCATACAAGGGGATTATGATCTGAATTAATTATTGTTTTGCTTGTGCTTACATATATGCGAAAATGTTCGATACCGGCCACTATAGCTAATAATTCCTTCTCTATTGTAGAGTAGTTTTTCTCTCGTGGAATAAGTTTTCGGGAATAAAATGCTACTGGGTGTGGTACTTGGTCAACGGTCTGAGTCAGTACAGCCGAAATTCCCAAATCGGAAGCATCAGTATAGAGTTCGAACTCTTGGTTAAAGTCAGGGGCCTTCAGTATGGGTTTATTGGTTAAAGCTTTCTTTAAGGATTCGAAAGCAAGTTGATGTTTATCGCTCCACTGAGTTATGATGTTCCCTGATCGCTTGCCCTTTAATAAGTCAGTCAGGGGAGCGGCGATCTCAGCGAACTGGGGAATGAATTTCCTGTAAAATCCTACTGATCCCAGATATCCTCGTAATTGTTTCTTGGTCTGTGGGGGAGAGATATTACTAATACACTCAACCTTGCTGGAAATTGGTTTGATTTTTCCCGACCCTAATTCATGTCCCAAGTACTTGACTGTTCCAGACCCAATTTTACACTTCTTCGGATTCAAAGTAACACCACTATCCTCTAGTCTATGAAATGTCCAATCCAAGTGATTTATGTGCTGTGACCATAAATTGGATCGAACAGCAATATCATCCAGATATGCGTCGGCAAATCTATCACGGATGGGTTCTGTCGGGGATTGAGCGATTATCTCGTTTATGGCCCTCTGGAAGGTAACTCCACCGTTTTTTAAACCAAATGGGAGAGTTAATGGTTCAAACAAGCCCCAGGGGGTTATGAACGCTGCAATTTCACTAGCTCGAGGGGTTAGCGGAATCTGCCAGTAACCTTTATTAAGATCTAAAATTGATATCAGACTCGAACCTGCGACCTGATCAATGAGATCGTCTAATCTCGGGATGGGGAAGGCTTCTCCTCGAGTCAGGTCATTAATTTTCCGATAATCAATACATGGTCGCCATTCTGAGTCTGATTTGCGTACCAATATTATGGGAGAGGCCCACTGGCTTCTGCTAGGGCGGATAATTCCTAACTCCAACATTTGATCTAGCTCAGTTTTTAATATTTGTTTCTTTTCTGGAGACATGCGGTAGTAAGGCTGGACTACGGGTGAAGCACCTTGCACATCAATATCATGGGTAACACCGTGGAAACGTCCCAGTTGTCCAGAGAATAAACGGGGGTAACGGTCAAATAACTGACTAATATCGTCCCTGTGGTCTGGGTTTAAATGACTGATATCCGGCCAGGTTTTCTTAGGTACAGATTCAAGAGGACTGCAAGGATCGAATTCTTTCTCAATGTCCGTAGGGGCTTGGTAATCTAATAGGGTAGGGTCTTGGGACTCATACACCGGACTACTATCAGCTAGAGCTGCACCCTCCTCCCTACCTGTCCAGGGCTTCAACTGGTTTACATGCATAACACGGTATTTTACTCTCTTATCAGGCATGTATATAATATAGGTATGCGACGCTACCTTTTCGTGTACCGGATACGGTCCCTGGAGGGCATTTTTCAGCTTATTACCTTTTAACGGTAATCGTACTAACACTAATTCACCACGCTGGAATACACGCATTTTCGCTTTCTTACTTCTGTCATACTTTGTTTTACGACCATCTGCGGCCTGTTGTGCATTCTCGCTGGCGTCACGTAACGCTTCAGCTAATCTATGACATAATTCTTGTACATAGTTATTTATGGGGATCCCTTCATCCCGCTCATTTCTAGCCCAGAGATCATAAGTGGAATCTAGATTATCTCTAGGTTCGCGCCCATATAGAAGGTAGAAGGGAGAATATCCTGTGCTAGAGTGCTCTGCACTTCTATATGCAAATAATAGCCAGGGTAGCATCTCATCCCAAGACGATAAAGAGTTCTCCCCAAGGATTCTAAGCATGGTTTTCAATGTACCATTATATTTCTCTATTGATCCGTTGGTTTGAGGCCTGTAACTCGTGCTAGTTAAGTGACGTATATCGTGCTCGGCTAGGAAGCGTGTGAATGTTTCAGCTATGAAAGCGCTTCCTCGGTCAGTCAACAGGGTCTGGGGTTTTCCATGTCGAGATATTATCTCGATCAGGGCTTTTTGTGCATTAACAGCTGTCGCTGCGGCGCATGGGAAAGATTCCGTATATTTAGTGGCATGATCAATAAAATTCAAGATATACTGGTTCCCATTTATAGTTTTCTTCATGGGTCCAACGAAATCAGCGGATATAAATTTGAATGGTTGGGATATAATGGGCAGGGGTTTCAATGGGGCTACAGTGGCTTTCTGTCCCTTACCCGCTCTCTGGCACGGCCCACAGCTATGGCAGAATCGTTTAACATCTGCGCGGATTCCCGGCCAAAAGAAGCGGCGCTTAATGCGCTTCAGGGTCTTACTAGGTCCCTGGTGTCCCGTACTTAAACTGTCATGGGCGAGTCCCGTTATATGATCACGGAATCCCCGTGGAACTACCACCTGATCATATATTTTCCAGGGTCGAACTTTGGACGTGTCTTGAGGTTGTTCTCTCCTCATAAGTAGTCGGGGTTCGAGCTGGATGTAATATCCTTGCCGAATAGGTGTTCCTTCTTGAGCCATTTCCCAGAGGGGTGCTAAGGTCGGGTCATTATTCTGTTCTTGCAATAATTTATCAGGACTCAAATCGTCAATAGAGGGAATATTTTGGGGTTTAACTGTACTGGCTTTCTCAGAGGGGGAATTGATCTCAATTGTATTCCGAAAAGGTAAGACATTGTGATTTGTATCGGTCGTGTTTTCTGAGTCTGGGTTGGACGTGACAATTTCATCAAACGGGATAATTTTCTTATTTGAGCGTGTAACCACGCCACAGGTAATCAAATCAGTGACAGGGGCAGTTTCACAGTCGTTACCTATTATAAGATCCACCCCCGCGGTGCATCTGTGTTTTAATACAGCCACCTTCAATGTTCCTTGGTATATTGGACAATCGACGCTAATCTTTGCTATCGGATAATTACCAGGGATATAATTGACACCGCGGATTGTTACCCGTTCACCTGTGTATTCTAAATGATCAGCGGTCTGATCAGTAGCCGACAATAAACTAATTGTCGCACCTGAATCTCTCAAATACGTCACTTGTGCGGTGTTATTATTTATGCG
>CM026404.1:59818499-59870999 GCA_014843695.1 Archivesica marissinica
CTACTATATGTATATGACAATATACTTGAGATACTTACCTACTACTATATGTATATGTCAATATACTTGAGATTCGTACTTGCTACTATATGTATATGTCAATATACTTGAGATACTTACCTACTACTATATGTATATGTCAACATACTTGAGATACTTACCTACTACTATATGTATATGACAATATACTTGAGATACTTACCTACTACTATATGTATATGACAATATACTTGAGATACTTACCTACTACTATATGTATATGACAATATACTTGAGATTCGTACTTGCTACTATATGTATATGACAATATACTTGAGATACTTACCTACTACTATATGTATATGACAATATACTTGAGATTCTTACCTACTACAATATGTATATGTCCATAAACTTGAGATACTTACCTACTACTATATGTATATGACAATATACTTGAGATTCGTACTTGCTACTCTATGTATATGACAATATACTTGAGATACTTACCTACTACTATATGTATATATCAATATACTTGAGATTCTTACCTACTACTATATGTATATATCAATATACTTGAGATTCTTACTTACTACTATATGTATATGTCAACATACTTGAGATACTTACCTACTACTATATGTATATGACAATATACTTGAGATACTTACCTACTACTATATGTATATGACAATATACTTGAGATACTTACCTACTACTATATGTATATGTCAATATACTTGAGATACTTACCTACTACTATATTATATGACAATATACTTGAGATACTTACCTACTACTATATGTATATGACAATATACTTGAGATACTTACCTACTACTATATGTATATGACAACATACTTGAGATACTTACCTACTACTATATGTATATGTCAACATACTTGAGATACTTACCTACTACTATATGTATATGTCAACATACTTGAGATACTTACCTACTACTATATGTATATGTCAACATACTTGAGATACTTACCTACTACTATATGTATATGTCAACATACTTGAGATACTTACCTACTACTATATGTATATGACAATATACTTGAGATACCTACCTACTACTATATGTATATGTCCATATATTTGAGATACTTACCTGCTACTATATGTATATGTCCATATATTTGAGATACTTACCTACTACTATATGTATATGTCCATATATTTGAGATACTTACCTACTACTATATGTATATGTCAACATTCTTGAGATACTTACCTACTACTATATGTATATGTCAACATACTTGAGATACTTACCTACTACTATATGTATATGTCAATATTCTTGAGATACTTACTTGCTACTATATGTATATGTCAATTTTCTTGAGATACTTACCTACTACTATATGTATATGTCAACATTCTTGAGATACTTACCTACTACTATATGTATATGTCAACATACTTGAGATACTTACCTACTACTATATGTATATGACAATATTCTTGAGATTCGTGCTTGCTACTATATGTATATGTCAATATTCTTGAGATACTTACCTACTGCTATATGTATATGTCAATATACTTGAGATACTTACCTACTACTATATGTATATGACAATATACTTGAGATACTTACTTGCTACTATATGTATATGTCAATGTTCTTGAGATACTTACCTACTACTATATGTATATGACAATATACTTGAGATACTTACTTGCTACTATATGTATATGACAATATACTTGAGATACTTACTTGCTACTATATGTATATGACAATATTCTTGAGATTCGTACTTGCTACTATATGTATATGACAATTTGGTTTTTTTTGTTTGTATACTTGAGATACTTACCTACTACTATATGTATATGACAATATACTTGAGATACTTACCTACTACTATATGTATATGACAATATACTTGAGATACTTACCTACTACTATATGTATATGACAATATACTTGAGATACTTACCTACTACTATATGTATATGTTAATATACTTGAGATTCGTACTTGCTACTATATGTATATGACAATATTCTTGAGATTCGTACTTGCTACTATATGTATATGACAATATACTTGAGATACTTTCCTACTACTATATGTATATGACAATATACTTGAGATACTTACCTACTACTATATGTATATGACAATATACTTGAGATACTTACCTGCTACTATATGTATATGACAATATACTTGAGATACTTACCTACTACTATATGTATATGTTAATATACTTGAGATTCTTACTTGCTACTATATGTATATGACAATATTCTTGAGATTCGTACTTGCTACTATATGTATATGTCAATATACTTGAGATTCGTACTTGCTACTATATGTATATGACAATATTCTTGAGATTCGTACTTGCTACTATATGTATATGACAATATTCTTGAGATTCGTTCTTGCTACTATATGTATATGACAATATTCTTGAGATTCGTACTTGCTACTATATGTATATGACAATATTCTTGAGATTCGTACTTGCTACTATATGTATATGACAATATTCTTGAGATTCGTACTTGCTACTATATGTATATGACAATATTCTTGAGATTCGTACTTGCTACTATATGTATATGACAACATACCTGAGATTCGTACTTGCTACTATATGTATATGACAATATTCTTGAGATTCGTACTTGCTACTATATGTATATGACAATATTCTTGAGATTCGTACTTGCTACTATATGTATATGACAACATACCTGAGATTCGTACTTGCTACTATATGTATATGACAATATTCTTGAGATTCGTACTTGCTACTATATGTATATGACAATATTCTTGAGATTCGTACTTGCTACTATATGTATATGACAACATACCTGAGATTCGTACTTGCTACTATATGTATATGACAATATTCTTGAGATTCGTACTTGCTACTATATGTATATGACAATATTCTTGAGATTCGTACTTGCTACTATATGTATATGACAACATACCTGAGATTCGTACTTGCTACTATATGTATATGACAATATTCTTGAGATTCGTACTTGCTACTATATGTATATGACAATATTCTTGAGATTCGTACTTGCTACTATATGTATATGACAACATACCTGAGATTCTTGAGATGTGAATTAGTTCAATGTTATCAAAATAAGAAAGACAGCTCCAGAAATTGAAAGTGTGTAATGCATGTACAATGTTTGCCTATATTGCCCAGTGGGGAAATGGACATGTCATCTTCACTTGCAGAGTTGTCTATGTCATGCTAGTTTGCTATTGTGTAGACAAATCATATTAACAATTGGACAATTGTCTAATTTGGAATGAAAAACAAATTGTGTCGTGTCGTAGGATGCTGAAATTCAGGATGTAATTAACAATTCGGCTCCATAGCTCAGTGGTTAGAGCGCCTGTCTAGTAAACAGGAGGTCGAGGGTTCGATCCCCTCTGAAGCCTTTTATTGTATGCTATCATTTCGTAATTTTCATCTCATGTCGTCTGTCAGCTCCGCATTAATGTTATCTATTTTATATATTATCTAGTAAAATAAAAGTACAATTATATTATAATAAAACGTCTATCACTTCCAATAAATCCGCTTAAATCATGAACGATTACATGCTAATACATCATTTCAAAATCCGTTTGCATGGCCAATAACGTAAATAATACATTCTACTAGACATAGTCTTCTTACCTGCTATTATATATGTATACTTATGTCAATGTACTTGAGATATGTATCATTTTATATGCTATCAGTTCCACAAATTGAACGTTTTTCATACATGCACAATGTTTGCCTATGTTGCCAAATATCAGTGGGGAAATGGCCAAGTCATCTTTATATAACATGCTAATTTGCTATTTTGTAGACAAATCATATATATATCTTAGCAATGGGACAATTTTCTATTTTGGAAAGAAAACAGATTTTGTCGTGTCGATGCTGAAATTCAGGATGTAATTAATATATCGGCTCCATAGCTCAGTGGTTAGAGGGCCTGTCTAGTAAACAGGAGGTCGAGGGTTCTATCCCCTCTTGGAGCCTTTTATTGTATGCTATCATTTCGTATTTGTTCCATGTTTTATTATAGGGACTGTTATTGGACGGGCAATACGTTTCAGTGCCGATACAATTGCAGCTTGGGGCTTGTTCCGATATTACCTTGTCGGTATTTAACCACATTGCTCTATTTGGAATATCTTTGTGTTGTTCGTTGTCTGGCTTCACGTTGCTGTTGGAAACGTTTCGACATGTATTGCCCAACCCTTCCAATTCATTTTATAGACATGTGAGTATCGAACAAAGTGTGTTCGTTTGCTTGTGTTATATATGTTCAGACATTATGTATGCCTCGTAACTTGAACTGGTTACGATCAATCCAGCAATCAATCAACTAAACTGGCAATAAAGTACAAACAATTGGAACTGGATGTCAGCAACCATACCCAACATTCAGCGCGACTCTGGATATATACTCATGTGTAGGTGACTGAAGAATACCACAGGGATTCGGCACGTTTGGGGGTGCTAGTATATATATTTAAGTACAGGGATTCTACTCTGTGGGATGTTAGATTTCGCATCGATCAGTAAAATGGCCCTATCTGAAACAATTTTGTACACATCTGTACAAATATAACGCCTATCCCGAGTCTTTATATTGTTCTTCAAATAAAACACAACTTTAAGCTGCATGCATGTATACTTTGCAAACAATTGCCACCGACATTGGCCATTGCAGGTCACATTTCCATACTAGTACACGGGTTCTGTCAGCAACAACAACAAATCTTCGACGGGAGAGATTTAACTGTGAATAACATTATCAATAAAATGTGTTTCCACTAACGTGTAGGTTTATTCGGCAAAAATGTACGTCAAAAAGAGATTTAATAGAATTTTTCAATTTGTTGTGTTGAACCCAATTCATTCTGGATACCGTTCAAACAGTATTTGCAAAAAACATAGAGCCAGATCAGCCACCACGGAACGTGCCGTCTGATCAGGCTCTATGCTATTTGCTATTCAGATGATCTTGCTAAGACACTTGGCTATGTAGTAAACAACATAGATCCTGATCAGCATGCAGCGTCACGCTCTGGATCTATGTTGTTTGCAAAAGCCTTTAAATGTATCCAGATTGAAATGGGTATATCTGTTTATAGTATATGCGATGTACATGGATGAGATTTTAATAAGGATTAAAACATTGTCAACCAAACGTTTCAGACCTTCGAACACAACAAGATAAATGATAGGTGATCTGTATAATGATTTCTTGAAATATATTTAAGCCGATGAAAATGTTATAGCGGCTCCATAGCTCAGTGGTTAGAGCGCCTGTCTAGTAAACAGGAGGTCGAGGGTTCGATCCCCTCTGGAGCCTTTTATTTACTACTGTCAAAACATCAGTACTACACATCAGTATAGACAGGTTTCACTAAATTATTATAGCAAACTTGAAAAAAATACAAGACGTAATCCGAGGTTCCAGCACTTTTATTACATGGGTAATACATATTAGGTATAGGATATAGGCCGTAAGCGATCCAATATGTCAAATATTGGACTGTGTGAGGCGCGTTAAGCACACACTTACATCATAACAAGATCCTACTAATTAAAATTGTTAAATTTCGTACATGTAAGCTTAGGATTTAATATAATACTCTGGCCTTTTGACAGCAGTCCATTATTAATAATGGAGCAGTCCATTATTATTAATAATGGACGGTAAGTACAAACGTATGACGTCACGGCAGTGTTTTAAATAACTATAATTTTACATACATACAAAGATACATACAACACCGAGGGCACCGAAACACATTACATTTGATATTATGTATCATGCGTTCGAACTACTATATTGTTCATTTGTTTATTTGTTAGTGTGTGTGTTTATTCACATACTGGATTCTAGAGACTATCTACCTGGGTTCGGAACTCGTACCGGGAAGTATGTGAGATGGCACGATGGTCGCCAGATCGGACAGGTGGGTTTTCTCCGGGTACTGCGGTTTACTCCCACACGAATGACAACATTAACGCTTTCATCCGCGCCAACGAGAGTGATTAATATAAGTTGTTAGAACTTGCTTCGCAATCATTGTAAAATAAATAAAGTTTAAACTTAGAGACAGCTGTTACTTGCGGGGGAATACCCCATGTGCCCCATAATAGCATTATTTTAAGCACGGATGGGCACCGTGATAGAACCACCGACCTTCCACAAGCCAGCTGGATAGCTTCCCCAATGAACGAATTCGACACCGCCATTGGAATTCAAGCTTACAACCGTGAGGGCTAAGTGACTTGAAGTCAATATGTATTAACCATTCGGCCAAGGAGGTTTTCCACTACTAGTATCTCGACGTGGATATATATGATGGTGTATTAAAGGAGTGGGAGCTGTCGGTTCGTCGGATCCCTAGAGAGGTCTTCGGTCTTATTGCCTTCTTCACTTTCTGCCTCCTGTCGGAACACCTTTCCGTTTGTTTAACATTCGATCTATTGTTTGTGTCCCATTCGGTACTAGTAGTGAATAGTTTTCGTCTCGATTGTATCTTCTTAGTCATTGTTTGAATGGTTTCATTTCCACAAAATTGTGCAACCTTATTATCCAATGAATCTGTATTATCTTTCTCTTTATGGATTCGTTTTTCTACTAAATGCCTATAAAAGTGTTCCCTGTCCTTTAGTTCATCATCATCAAAGTACCTGGTTTGTCTTGCAGCTGTTCCTAGCCTTCCCCAACTCACGTACTTTTCGAACGGTGTTCCTTTTCTTACAATATCCATTGCAGTTTTAGGTCTGAGATCAATTTTTGATTTCTGGTGATCAATCATAAATGTCGAGTCTATGTCGTCAGATTCGGAATCAAAGTCGCTCCCAAAGTCAGGTGGTGTGGACTTTGCTCGTAGTGGTACCTTTTCTGTGTGAGGAGATCGCGGAGATTGCGGCGAAAGTCGATGAGTACCCACACTTGTTTTAGGTCTCGTTTTCTCCCTTGCCTTCGCCTTATTTCTTAATTGTCGTGCAATCAGTTCTTCGATCGGGTCGTTGTCGAAATCTCGACGGCTGCGAACAATTTCTCGTTGTCTCTCGCGATATTTTCTTAGCTTTTTCTTCATTTCGTTTTGTGACTTGTGGATTTCTAATGCGGTGGCGTGTTTCAGTGTATCAATCGAGGATAGAGTAATTTCAAACATGCGTTGTTCAATAAGGTTGGCTCTCTGCGATGCTTTGTCTGTTTCATTTTCATCCATTCTGCTTCTGCAAATATATAGCAAAAAGCGAATAATTTGTGTGTGTGTTTTACGTTTATTATCGTCGCTACCGGTTGCCCATATGAGCGACGCCTCCTGAAGATATTAGTCATTTTAGATTGTTGGAGGATAGTGCAATGATACAGAGAGAGACCCATTCCAGAGTCTCCTCTGGTTCTTTTACGTGCACGGTGTAAAGCACCGACACGAGACCTCGGTTTAACGTCCCATCTGAAAGACTGTTAATTTTATTAGGGTCAGACGGGGGATCGAACCTGCGATCCCTGGATTACCAGTCCAGCGTGTTACCACTGGACTACAGATCCGTCTATGCATAACTTTCTATCCAGTGATTGCTTTTATAACCCACTGTTTTGTTTTCACATGTCCTCTGTAGACCAGTGGTAACACATTGGACTGGTAATCCAGGGATCGTAGGTTCGATCCCCGTCTGACCCTAATAAAATTAACAGTCTTTCAGATGGGACATTAAACCGTGGTCTCGTGTCGGTGCTTTACACCGTGCACGTAAAGGAACCAGAAGATACACTGAAATGGGTCTCTCTCTGTATCATTGCACTATCCTTCAACAATCTAAAATGACTAATATCTTCAGGAGGCGTCGCTCATATGGGCAACCGGTAGCGACGATAAATAAACGTAAAACACACACACAGGTCATGTCCTAATTTCTCTGTTAATGTACTCTGCCGTTCTGTCATATCATTCGTACGCTACCACTCTGTCACTACCAACCATCACACTTACCTACGTGTACTGACAGTAATGCTGATGATAATCGTATCAATAGTCCCCCCCCCTGTCATTCACATGCAAACGTATTGGTGGACGGATAAGTAATCTCAATTATCTCAATCAATGAAATCCCAGAATAATATAGATCATTGTTTTGATATGCAAGCAAATGTCCTGGTTTCTTGGAATGGTGCTAAGTGTTATTATTTGTCACGTGACGGGGTTTCTGTGTTACAGAGGAAACACAGCATTAACTTATGTTTATAGTGCCATTAGTGGTTCAGGGTAATGTATTTCGTAGTTGATGTATGCTGGGTCAGCACGAACAATGCTACTCTTCTTTATTAGTTTATACACATTTATTTGAGCTCGATTGCCAAACAATGTCTTATAACTTATATTAATCACTATCGAGACATCATTACTGATGGAATCCATCGCCACGAGGGAGTGAGAAGAGGCATGTGGAATTTAAATACCTTGCCAAAGGGCACACTCGTAACGGCTCCAGCGGGGCTCGAACTCCGGGCCTTTCGCACCTGAAGCGAACGCGCAACCACTGCTCTATTACGACTTGTGTATTCCTAATACATACACGTATATATTATATAATAGCATATGTTCTATGTAAGATGTTAATTGTATATATTGGTTCTGTGATTATATGTACAGCTCCCATTGAGGAGGAAATAAAGATTTGACTTTACTAGTAGAGTAAAACTGTTATGCCTGTATACATTTATTTACGAATATTATTAAAGGTTAAACTTTATTTATTTTACAACGATCGCGAAGCAAGTTTTAACAACTTATATTAATCAATCTCTTGTTGGCGCGGATGGAAGCGTAGATGTGGCCATTCGTGTGGGAGGGAACCCACATGTCCGATCTGACGACCACCGTACCATCTCACATACTTCCCACGTGCGCGCTAACCACTGCGCTAATTGGACGAATATTATTGCCAAATAGTGATATCATAGTATATACGTGTATTGCCAAATAGTGATATCATAGTATATACGTGTATTGCCAAATAGTGATATCATACTATATACGTGTATTGCCAAATAGGGATATCATACTATATACAGGTATTGCCAAATAGGGATATCATACTATATACGTGTATTGCCAAATAGGGATATCATTGTATATACATGTATTGCCAAATATAGAGTTTCGGTTAATATGAATAAGGCAAAGCCTCAAAGCGAGTTCAATCATAGATCCATGGCATAGCTCAATCATAGATCCATGGCATAGCTCAATCATAGATCCATGGCATAGCTCAATCATAGATCCATGGCATAGCTCAATCATAGATCCATGGCATAGCTCAATCATAGATCCATGGCATAGCCAATCAAGATTGCATAGCTCAATCATAGATCCATGGCATAGCTCAATCATAGATCCATGGCATAGCTCAATCATAGATCCATGGCATAGCTCAATCATAGATCCATGGCATAGCTCAATCATAGATCCATGGCATAGCTCAATCATAGATCCATGGCATAGCTCAATCATAGATCCATGGCATAGCTCAATCATAGATCCATGGCATAGCTCAATCATAGATCCATAGCATAGCTCAATCATAGATCCATGGCATAGCTCAATCATAGATCCATAGCATAGCTCAATCATAGATCCATGGCATAGCTCAATCATAGATCCATGGCATAGCTCAATCATAGATCCATGGCATAGCTCAATCATAGATTCATGGCATAGCTCAATCCGAATGATTGAATCCACGTCCGGAGCTAATATAACAGTATTCTTTGTTTGTGTTTTACGTTTATTTATCGTCGCTACCGGTTGCCCATATGAGCGACGCCTCCTGAAGAGATTACTCATTTTATATTGTTGGAGGATAGTGCAATGATACAGACAGAGACCCATTCCAGCGTCTCCTCTTGTTCTTTACGTGCACAGCGTACAGCACCGACACGAGACCTCGGTTTAAAGTCCCATCTGAAAGACTGTTAATTGTATTAGGGTCAGACAGAGCATCGAACCTGCGAACTGTTTTCTATATTTCCTCCTGTATACGAGTATACATGTACTTATGGTGTTCAATGTGCTACTGTTACTGCTACTTGTGCATATCAGCAACGATCATTTTTTTATTATAAAAATAAAAAAAATAATCAAACCAGAATTATGATATCCTTGCCAATAAAAACATATCTTCATAGAATGATGTAATGAGATACATCTGTAATTTTCTATTACCTCCCTTGGCAGATACAGTCTGATTTAAAGCAGCATTACATCGTATGAAATAAAATATATTTGAAAACTTCAATTTTTACGTATGGGTAGCAATGCTGCTACACATTCTAACATTATACTTTGTATGCTTATGTTCATTTGGTAAACAGTGTTTTTTTGTGATAAAACAAACACGAAACCGAAAGTCGGACTTTCCGAGTCGATCGGTCACGCACCTGTTTACAACCGGAACGTATCGTCCGCACTTGTTTACATTCGGAATGCATCGTCCCCATGTGTCCCACGTTGTCTTTTTTAATTAAATTACATGATATGTTGATTCATACCTCTGTTAGCTAAGTCTTTTAGGGACATGTCTACATCCCCGCGAGGGTTCGACATTAGAGGAAGATAGATATATAGTCTTTCATGTTCAAAATATATACGTTGTTTTCTACATCCTCTGTTGTTTCACGCATGCGCGCTGTGCGTGTTTACATTTCGTGTGTTGATAAACAAATTCGCGTATACGACGGTTTAAATTTATTGGAATTTTATCGTTTATGAGCGACTATTTCGATTTTTGTAAACACACACACATTAGTATTTATATTTTACCCAAAACATCCTTTATTACGATGTAATGCTGCTTTAATCCAATAATGTTTTATGTGAATAGGTCCTTTTAGTTGGAATCATTTGTTTTTACTGTTGTGCCCTAACCAGATGTTGCGGTATGATAAATGTGCTTTTATCAAAAACGTGTTAATTAAGTGATCACATTATTTTACAGATAAGTAGCCATTGCATTATACTGTCGGATATATGACGAGATATATTAATTTAATTATCATAAGAAGTAATAGTGGTATAAAAGTGTTATCAAACAAAGGGAACAACGATAAGGGTGTTTTACGTTTATTTATCGTCGCTACCGGTTGCCCATATGAGCGACGCCTCCTGAAGAGATTAGTTATTTTAGATTTTGGAGGATAGTGCATGATACAGACAGAGACCAATTCCAGAATCTCCTCTGGTTCTTTTACGTGCACGGTGTACAGCACCGATACGAGACCTCGGTTTAACGTCCCATCTGAAAGACTGTTAATTTTATTAGGGTCAGACGGGGGATCGAACCTGCGATCCCTGGATTACCAGTCCAGTGTGTTACCACTAGACTACAGATCCGTCTGTACAAATAAACAACGATAAAAACAGAGGGAAAAACTTAATAGGACCTAGCTACTTTTAGAGAGTATTCAGGGGCAGTAACTGACCGATTCCTCTCATTTTACTTGATTTCCATAAACACAAAGAGATGTGATTATTCAAACAATAATGTGTAAGAATTATCCGTATTGGGATTTGTAGGCCAATTATCTATCCATTAAAACACTGTCGTGACGTCATACCTTTGTACTTGCAGTCCATTATTTTTAATATTGGACTCGTGTCAAAAGGCCAGAGTATTATATTAAATCCTAAGCGTACATGCAGACAATTTAATGAACAATTTCCTAATTAGTAAGATAGTGTTATATAAGTGTGTGTCTTAAAGAAAGATATAAGCCTCAAATGGATCCAATATGTAGACTATTGGTACTATTTTCGGCGTTACGTGCCTCACACAGTCCAATATGTTGCATATTGGATCGTTTTCGGCTTATATCCTATACTGAGACTATGTCTTCCATATCATCTGACAGCATGTTAAATATAAAGCGAGCTTTACGGTAACGTGAGTTGAGATGAGAGTGTCGATAGCATTCACCGATACTAGTTGATAGTGGAATCAAATCCTGCCCCCCCCCCCCCCCGCTTAACTATTCTCCCACAAGTCCTGTTCCGGTACGAAGATTTTAATTTAGATAAGATATCGACACTCTCGTCTGAACTCGCGTTACCGTAAAACTCGCTTAGAGCTCGCTATTAATTCCAAATGCAATTTCAATAATCGTTTTTAATTCAACGTAACATAGCCTAACTGCGATGAAACTAGCTATACAAATTTGGGGCATATTGATCAAAAACCCATGCAATGTTAATTATATCTTTATAATGCGGCTATATTGAATTGTGAATGTGTTTCTCTTTGTATTAAGAACTATTATACCGTTTAACGGTTGTATTACATTTAAACTATATATTATATTTAATATACAAAGATACCTAATGGAATATATACAATAGTTTACAAGCATGACGTACGTCATTTATATTGATGAAATGATAATGTATTATCCACATTTGACAGCTTATTTAAGAAATGCAAATACCTGAGTGGGTGCGAATGGAAATGTAATTAAGAAGCATAACCTGTGACACGTCAGGTACTCTGCATTTTCAATTGTTATTCTTATTAAACATATGCGCACACAATTTAATGTACAGGAGAAATGTCCGCTTTTCTTTCTAGCCATGTGTGTAATTAGCGCCTAAGGTGTTGGTTGTTTCTTATTGGTTATGTTTGGGTCTGTCTGCCTGCCTGCCTGCCTGCCTGCCTGCCTGCCTGCCTGCCTGCCTGCCTGCCTGCCTGCCTGTCTGCCTGCCTGCCTGCCCTGCCCGCCCATTCGTCCGTCCGTTCGTCTGTCTGTCCGCGCCCGTCCGTCTGTCGTTGATATTGACCTTCTAAATACCGAGTATATGTCTTTCTGACCTGAGAGTTATTACTGAAACAAGATATTGAGTGCGTATTTACAGATGGACGGACGAACGGACGGACGAAGGAACCAACTTTGATGTTTATGAGCTAAAACGTTGGTCCAGGCCAGGCATTGCTTAATTAAGGGCTACTAATTTCGCTATAGCGCAGTGGTATGGCGTTCGCTTCCGGTACGAGATGCCCGGCGTTTACGGCCCAGCTGTAGCCGTTTCGATTGTGTCCTAGGGCAAGGCATTTAAATGCATCTTCTCTCTCGCTCGTGGCGATGGATTCTCTATATAAGTAAGTTTCCATATTTGTTTCCGCCTGTGTCACATTATGAATTACAAAATGGAGAGCTGGCACACTTCAGTACCAGCATCAAACACTTGACTGTTTTAGCACTATGCATGTTTGTCGCCAGTGAGGTTAGCATGTTATAGCATGTTACAGCATTCGCCAGTGTGGTTAGCATGTTACAGCATTCACCAGTGTGGTTAGCATGTTACAGCATTCGCCAGTGTGGTTAGCATGTTACAGCATTCACCAGTGTGGTTAGCATGTTACAGCATTCGCCAGTGAGGTTGGCATGTTATAGCATTCACCAGTGTGATTAGCATGTTACAGCATTCGCCAGTGTGGTTAGCATGTTATAGCATTCACCAGTGTGGTTAGCATGTTATAGCATTCGCCAGTGTGGTTAGCATGTTATAGCATGTTATAGCATTCGCCAGTGTGGTTAGCATAATATATCATTCACCAGTGTGGTTAGCATGTTATAGCATTCACCAGTGTGGTTAGCATGTTATAGCATGTTATGCATTCGCCAGTGTGGTTAGCATGTTATAGCATTCACCAGTGTGGTTAGCATGTTATAGCATTCACCAGTGAGGTTAGCATGTTATAGCATGCTTCGCCAGTGTGGTTAGCATGTTATAGCATTCGCCAGTGAGGTTGGCATGTTATAGCATTCGCCAGTGTGGTTAGCATGTTATGCATGCATTCGCCAGTGTGGTTGGCATGTTGTAGCATCCGCCAGTGGGGTTGGCATGTTACAGCATTCACCAGTGTGGTTAGCATGTTATAGCATTCACCAGTGGGGTTAGCATGTTACAGCATCCGCCAGTGTGGTTAGCATGTTATATCATTCACCAGTGTGGTTAGCATTTATAGCATTCGCCAGTGGGTTAGCATGTTACAGCATTCACCAGTGTGGTTAGCATGTTATAGCATTCGCCAGTGTGGTTAGCATGTTATAGCATTCGCCAGTGTGGTTAGCATGTTATATCATTCACCAGTGTGGTTAGCATGTTATAGCATGTTATAGCATTCGCCAGTGTGGTTAGCATGTTATCATTCACCAGTGTGGTTAGCATGTTATAGCATTCGCCAGTGTGGTAGCATGTTTATCATTCACCAGTGTGGTTAGCATGTTATAGCATTCGCCAGTGTGGTTAGCATGTTATATCATTCACCATGTGGTTAGCATGTTATGCATTTATAGCATTCGCCAGTGTGGTTAGCATGTTATATCATTCGCCAGTGTGGTTAGCATGTTATCATTCACCGTGTGTTAGCATGTTATATCATTCACCAGTGTGGTTAGCATGTTATAGCATGTTATAGCATTCGCCAGTGTGGTTAGCATGTTATATCATTCACCAGTGTGGTTAGCATGTTATAGCATTCACCAGTGTGGTTAGCATGTTATAGCATTCACCAGTGTGGTTAGCATGTTACAGCATTCACCAGTGTGGTTGGCATGTTATAGCATTCGCCAGTGAGGTTGGCATGTTATAGCATTCACCAGTGTGGTTAGCATGTTATAGCATTCACAAGTGGGGTTAGCATGTTATAGCATTCACAAGTGGGGTTAGCATGTTATAGCATTCACCAGTGTGGTTAGCATGTTATAGCATTCACACGTGGGGTTAGCATGTTATATCATTCACCAGTGTGGTTAGCATGTTATAGCATTCACAAGTGGGGTTGGCATGTTATAGCATTCACCAGTGGGGTTGGCATGTTACAGCATTCACCAGTGAGGTTGGCATGTTATAGCATTCACCAGTGTGGTTGGCATGTTACAGCATTCGCCAGTGTGGTTAGCATGTTTTAGCATTCGCCAGTGAGGTTAGCATGTTATAGCATTCGCCAGTGAGGTTGGCATGTTATAGCATCCGCCAGTGAGGTTGGCATGCTGCAGCATCCGCCAGTGAGGTTGGCATGTTACAGCATTCGCAAGTGAGGTTGGCATGCTGCAGCATTCGCCAGTGAGGTTGGCATGTTACACCATCCGCCAGTGAGGTTGGCATGCTGCAGCATCCGCCAGTGGGGTTGGCATGTTACAGCATTCGCCAGTGGGTTGGCATGTTACAGCATCCGCCAGTGGGGTTGGCATGTTATAGCATCCGCCAGTGGGGTTGGCATGTTACAGCATTCGCAAGTGAGGTTGGCATGTTACAGCAATCGCCAGTGGGGTTGGCATGTTACAGCATTCGCCAGTGAGGTTCGCATGTTACAGCATCCGCCAGTGAGGTTTGCATGTTACAGCATTCGCCAGTGAGGTTCGCATGTGACAGCATTCGCCAGTGAGGTTAGCATGTTACAGCATTCGCCAGTGAGGATGGCATGTCATAGCAGTCGCCGTTGAAGTTAGCATGTTACAGCATTCGCCAGTGAGGTTGGCATGTCATAGCAGTCGCCGTTGAAGTTAGCATGCTACAGCATTCGCCAGTGAGGTTGGCATGCTACAGCATTCGCCAGTGAGTTTCGCATGTTACAGCATTCACCAGTGATGTTGGCATGCTACAGTATTCACAAGTGAGGTTGGCATGCTACAGCATTCGCCAGTGAGGTTGGCATGCTACAGTATTCACAAGTGAGGTTGGCATGCTACAGCATTCGCCAGTGAGGTTGGCATGCTACAGTATTCACAATTGAAGTTGGCATGCTACAGCATTCGCCAGTGAGGTTGACATGCTACAGTATTCACACGTGAGGTTGGCATGCTACATCATTCGCCAGTGAGGTTGGCATGTTACAGCATTCACCAGTGAGGTTGGCATGCTACAGTATTCACAAGTGAGGTTGGCATGCTACAGTATTCGCCAGTGAGGTTGGCATGCTACAGCATTCGCCAGTGAGGTTGGCATGCTACAGTATTCACAAGTGAGGTTGGCATGCTACAGCATTCGCCAGTGAGGTTGGCATGCTACAGTATTCACAATTGAAGTTGGCATGCTACAGCATTCGCCAGTGAGGTTGACATGCTACAGTATTCACACGTGAGGTTGGCATGCTACATCATTCGCCAGTGAGGTTGGCATGTTACAGCATTCACCAGTGAGGTTGGCATGTTATAGCATTCACCAGTCAGGGTTGTATGCTATATCATTCGCCAGTGAGGTTGGCATGTTATAGCATTCACCATTGTGGTTGGCATGTTATATCATTCGCCAGTGAGGTTGGCATGTTATAGCATTCACCAGTGTGGTTAGCATGTTATAGCATTCGCCAGTGTGGTTAGCATGTTATAGCATTCGCCAGTGTGGTTAGCATGTTAGAGCATTCACCAGTGTGGTTAGCATGTTACAGCATTCGCCAGTGTGGTTAGCATGTTATAGCATTCACCAGTGTGGTTAGCATGTTACAGCATTCACCAGTGAGGTTGGCATGTTATAGCATTCGCCAGTGTGGTTGGCATGTTATAGCATTCGCCAGTGAGGTTGGCATGTTATAGCATTCACCAGTGTGGTTAGCATGTTATAGCATTCGCCAGTGTGGTTAGCATGTTATAGCATTCGCCAGTGTGGTTGGCATGTTATAGCATTCGCCAGTGTGGTTGGCATGTTATAGCATTCACCAGTGTGGTTGGCATGTCATAGCATTCGCCAGTGAGGTTGGCATGTTATAGCATTCACCAGTGGGGTTGGCATGTTATAGCATTCGCCAGTGAGGTTGGCATGTTATAGCATTCGCCAGTGAGGTTGGCATGTTATAGCATTCACCAGTGGGGTTGTCATGTTATAGCATTCACCAGTGGGGTTGGCATGTTATAGCATTCGCCAGTGAGGTTGGCATGTTATAGCATTCGCCAGTGAGGTTGGCATGTTACAGCATTCGCCAGTGAGGTTGGCATGTTACAGCATTCGCCAGTGAGGTTAGCATGTTATAGCATTCGCCAGTGAGGTTGGCATGTTACAGCATTCGCCAGTGAGGTTAGCATGTTATAGCATTCGCCAGTGAGGTTGGCATGTTACAGCATTCGCCAGTGAGGTTGGCATGCTACAGCATTCACCAGTGTGGTTGGCATGTTACAGCATTCACCAGTGTGGTTAGCATGTTATAGCATTCGCCAGTGAGGTTGGCATGTTACAGCAGTCACCAGTCAGGTTCGCATGCTATATCATTCGCCATTGAGTGCTCTTGATGACACCTTGTGTATATATAGAGGGTTGGTCCAGAAGGAAGTTATTCGATTTTGGGAGAAATCGGGTCAATGCATGTGGTCATGGCGGTCAGCCCAGTGCTGGGGTTGCATCTCTCTGAGTGGTATTTCTAATTGCATACTAAAGCAACGTTTCAACGAGGAAAGTTAACCAAAGGAGGAAAGTTAACCAAAGGAAGAAAGTTGATAAGCGGAATACTTGCACCATTCTCTTACGTTTTCACAAAGTTATCTTGCTCTCTAATGACATTGTGTAAATGTTTACATAATTTATTGTACAACATGTGTGCTCTCTTTAAGTACATCAACTGTGAATTGATTAAGTAGAAAATGCATAAGCGGACGCTTAAACAAATTCTTAAATTAATACATGATAGTAATTATGTATATATACGCTGTTGTTTGCCTAACCGCCCATGTATACCTCACTCCTCCATGTTTGTATTGTTTTCAGAACTTCCAGCGAAACCATTATTGATTAATAATTCATTGACTGTTCATTTGGAACTATGCTCTATAGAACATCCATTGTCATAAAATCCATAATCTTGCTTTATTTATGATTCTATATTCGATAGCAGTCAAACAAACCCTAGCCATTATTATCCTGAAACCTAGCGTATTCAATATTATTGTTCAGTCGTTTAAGATTCCATTTCACTATGTTGCTATGCTGGCTCTCAAATAATTCCCTAACAATGATAGCGAGTAACGTTCACTCCACCTGTTAGCCCTATCTAGACTATATTCTCTCTACTTGTCACCCAGTCACCTAACTTACCACATCATAACCTTATGCCGCTATGGCCCCTGATATCCTCTCTTCCATCCCATAGTCCTCATCACTACCAGATTCTAAATATCTCCTCTTATATCTTCTGTGTTACATGTCTCTCTTCCATCCCATAGTCTTCATCACTACCATATTCTAAATATCTCCTCTTATATCTTCTGTCCTACATTTCTCTCTTCCATCCCATAGTCTTCATCACTACCATATTCTAAATATCTCCTCTTATATCTTCTGTGCTACATTGCTCTCTTCCACCCCATAGTCCTCATCACTACCAGATTCTAAATATCTCCTCTTATATCTTCTGTGTTACATGTCTCTCTTCCATCCCATAGTCTTCATCACTACCATATTCTAAATATCTCCTCTTATATCTTCTGTCCTACATTTCTCTCTTCCATCCCATAGTCTTCATCACTACCATATTCTAAATATCTCCTCTTATATCTTCTGTGCTACATTGCTCTCTTCCACCCCATAGTCCTCATCACTACCAGATTCTAAATATCTCCTCTTATATCTTCTGTGTTACATTTCTCTCTTCCATCCCATAGTCTTCATCACTACCATATTCTAAATATCTCCTCTTATATCTTCTGTCCTACATGTCTCTCTTCCATCCCATAGTCCTCATCACTACCATATTCTAATATCTCCTCTTATATCTTCTGTCCTACACTTCTCTCTTCCATCCCATAGTCTTCATCACTACCATATTCTAAATATCTCCTCTTATATCTTCTGTGTTACATTTCTCTCTTCCATCCCATAGTCTTCATCACTACCATATTCTAAATATCTCCTCTTATATCTTCTGTCCTACATTTCTCTCTTCCATCCCATAGTCATCATCACTACCATATTCTAAATATCTCCTCTTATATCTTCTGTGCTACATTGCTCTCTTCCACCCCATAGTCCTCATCACTACCAGATTCTAAATATCTCCTCTTATATCTTCTGTGTTACATTTCTCTCTTCCATCCCATAGTTTTCATCACTACCATATTCTAAATATCTCCTCTTATATCTTTTGTCCTACATTTCTCTCTTCCATCCCATAGTCTTCATCACTACCATATTATAAATATCTCCTCTTATACCTTCTGTGCTACATTGCTTTGCTCTCTTCCATCCCATAGTCCTCATCACTACCATATTCTAAATATCTCCTCTTATATCTTCTGTGTTACATTTCTCTCTTCCATCCCATAGTCCTCATCACTACCAGATTCTAAATATCTCATCTTATATATTCTGTCTTACATTTCTCTCTTCCATCCCATAGTCCTCATCACTAGCAGATTCTAAATAACTCCTCTTATATCTTCTGTCTTACATTTCTCTCTTCCACCCATAGTCCCCATCACTACCAGAATCTAAATATCTCCTCTTATATCTTCTGTGTTACATTTCTCTCTTCCATCCCATAGTCCTCATCACTACCAGATTCTAAATATCTCATCTTATATATTCTGTCTTACATTTCTCTCTTCCATCCCATAGTCCTCATTACTAGTAGATTCTAAATATCTCCTCTTATATCTTCTGTGCTACATTTCTCTCTTCCATCCCATAGTCTCCATCACTACCATATTCTAAATATCTCCTCTTATACCTTCTGTGCTACATTGCTTTGCTCTCTTCCATCCCATAGTCCTCATCACTACCATATTCTAAATATCTCCTCTTATATCTTCTGTGTTACATTTCTCTCTTCCATCCCATAGTCCTCATCACTACCAGATTCTAAATATCTCATCTTATATATTCTGTCTTACATTTCTCTCTTCCATCCCATAGTCCTCATTACTAGTAGATTCTAAATATCTCCTCTTATATCTTCTGTGTTACATTTCTCTCTTCCATCCCATAGTCCTCATCACTACCAGATTCTAAATATCTCATCTTATATATTCTGTCTTACATTTCTCTCTTCCATCCCATAGTCCTCATTACTAGTAGATTCTAAATATCTCCTCTTATATCTTCTGTCTTACATTTCTCTCTTCCATCCCATAGTCTCCATCACTACCATATTCTAAATATCTCCTCTTATATCTTCTGTGCTACATTGCTCTCTTCCATCCCATAGTCCTCATCACTACCATATGCTAATATCTCCTCTTATATCTTCTGTGCTACATTGCTCTCTTCCATTCCATAGTCCTCATCACTACCAGATTATAAATATCTCCTCCTGTATCTTCTGTCTTACATTTCTCTCTTCCACCCATAGTCCTCATCACTACCATATTCTAAATATCTCCTCTTATATCTTCTGTGCTACATTGCTCTCTTCCATTCCATAGTCCTCATCACTACCATATTCTAAATATCTCCTCTTATATCTTCTGTGCTACATTGCTCTCTTCCATCCCATAGTCCTCATCACTACCAGATTATAAATATCTCCTCCTGTATCTTCTGTCTTACATTTCTCTCTTCCACCCATAGTCCCCATCACTAGCAGATTCTAAATAACTCCTCTTATATCTTCTGTCTTACATTTCTCTCTTCCGTCCATAGTCCCCATCACTACCAGAATCTAAATATCTCCTCTTATATCTTCTGTGTTACATTTCTCTCTTCCATCCCATATTCCTCATTACTAGGAGATTCTAAATATCTCCTCTTATATCTTCTGTCTTACATTTCTCTCTTCCATCACATAGTCCTCATCACTAGCAGATTCTAAATAACTCCTCTTATATCTTCTGCCTCATAGTTCCTTCTTCTTTCCACCGTTAATATTCTACTAGCCTTGTTAAGTCGCTATGAGATTATATAACCATTTCCGTCTCGTTTATGATACTCACTTCTACGAGACCTGTAGTAATCTTTCCAATTCTTCCAACCATTAGTTTATACAAATTTATTTTACCTCGATTGCGAAACAAGTTCCTACAACTTATATTAATCACTCTCGAGAACTCAGTCCTGATGAAATCCATCTCCATGAGGGAGAGCGCAGAGGCACGCAGAATTTAAATGCCTTGCCTAAGGGTATACTTGTAACGGCTACAGCTGGGCGCGAACTCAGAGCCTTTCGCATCTGAAGCGAACGCGCTACCACTGCGTTATCACGATTTCCACCTATTATGAACCATTCAGATCACGCTATTTCAGCAATCAAACCACGATATCGTTTTTATCTTTAAAAACAACCAGAATAAAATTATATTCAAATGCGTGTTTTACGTTTGTTTATCGTCGCTATCGGTTGTCCATATGAGCGACGCCTCCTGAAGAGATTAGTCATTTTAGATGTTGGAGGATAGTGCAATGATACAGACTGAGACCCATTCCAGAGTCTCCTCTGGTTCTTTTACGTGCACCGACACGAGATCTCGGTTTAACGTCCCATCTGAAAGACTGTTACTTTTATTAGGGTCAAACGGGGGATCGAACCTGTCATTTTAGATTTTTGGAGAATAATGCAATGATACAGACAGAGACCCATTCCAGAGTCTCCTCTGGTTCTTTTACGTGCACGGTATAAAGCACCGACACGAGACCTCGGTTTAAAGACCTATCTCAAAGTCTGTTAATTTTATTAGGGTCATACGGAGGATCGAACCTGCGATCCCTGGATTAAAAGTATATATTCCAATTCAGGTTACAACTATTTTTAAACTAATCGAGCCATTGTGGAATAATTAGTTTCACTATATAATATATAGTGTACTAAATGTACAAAATAGAATTTAAACGCTTACCTTGTTATATAATGTCCATTAATATATACGAGCAAATCAAAATAAACTCTTCGCCCTTAAATTCTTAAATAAATATTTAATCTGAAAATAGGCTGTTTCGAAAAATGATTAAAGTGTATTTCGGTTATGTCGCGATAATTAAATGACATTAACTGTCGTGAAGTCCATTCAACTAGTCGAGTGCAATTGTATTAAACGGAGATAATTGAGTACCTGTTACGTGCCATCATAACCTGCGCTATTATCTGATTCTACCGATAGTGATATTTGAGAATGTTTAGGAAATATGATACTAATGAAGATTAAAAATATGTTATATAGACATTGAAAATTACCGGCGAACTCGAAATCAATCATCTGTATTTATTCAATAATGTAATAAATTCAATAATGCTTCAGGTTTCTATCTTTCAAACCTGTCTCAATTATGCATAAACATTCAACAATACACAAGTGTAGCTTGTGTAGCAAACATAACATGATACTAGCATTGATCACGGTGCTACTGGGGGGACAATGTAATTAAAGTGCATTATTTGAGGATATGTTACAGTACCGTAGCCAGAGGCAAATTTCAACCGAGGCAATCATGTTACAGTACCGTAGCCAGAGGAAAATTTCAACCGAGGAAATCATGTTACAGTACCGTAGCCAGAGGCAAATTTCAACCGAGGCAATCATGTTACAGTACCGTACGTAGCCAGAGGAAAATTTCAACCGAGGCAATCATGTTACAGTACCGTACGTAGCCAGAGGCACATTTCAACCGAGGCAATCATGTTACAGTACCGTACGTAGCCAGAGACAAATTTCAACCGAGGCAATCATGTTACAATACCGTACGTAGCCAGAGGCAAATTTCAACAGAGGAAATCATGTTACAATACCGTACGTAGCCAGAGGCAAATTTCAACCGAGGCAATCATGTTACAGTACCGTACGTAGCCAGAGACAAATTTCAACCGAGGCAATCATGTTACAATACCGTACGTAGCCAGAGGCAAATTTCAACCGAGGCAATCATGTTACAGTACCGTACGTAGCCAGAGGCAAATTTCAACCGAGGCAATCATGTTACAGTACCGTACGTAGCCAGAGGCACATTTCAACCGAGTCAATCATGTTACAATACCGTACGTAGCCAGACGCAAATTTCAACCGAGGAAATCATGTTACAGTACCGTAGCCAGAGGCAAAGTTCAACCGAGGCAATCATGTTACAGTACCGTAGCCAGAGGCAAATTTCAACCGAGGCAATCATGTTACAGTACCGTAGCCAGAGGCAAATTTCAACCGAGGCAATCATGTTACAGTACCGTAGCTAGAGGCAAATTTCAACCGAGGCAATCATGTTCTCCTTTAAGATTGTTGGTGCATAGACGTGATTTCCTGCGTTTTCTGATTTAATGAGTTTAGACGTATAATTATGTACTGAGTCTACTGACCGTTCAGCTCTCTAGCAGTCAACATTTTATACAGCAAAGGGATATTTTTTGCATTTTATTTATTTAATATTTCATTTTTTTGGGCTTTGGAAATTTTAACCGAGGCAGCTTCGGTGTACCTCAGTGTGGCTACGGGCCTGTGTTATTTCGCGAGTATCAAATGAACATACTGATTAATATCTATCTATTAAGCTTAAAGCAGCATTACATCGTAATAAAGGATGTTTTGGGTAAAATATAAATACTAACGTGTTTACAAAAATCGAAATAATCTATTTATATAGTATATATTTTGAACATGAAATACTATCTATCTATCTTCCTCTAATGTCGAACCGCTCGCGGGGATGTAGAAATGTCCCTAAAAGACTTAGCTAACAGAGATATGAATCAACATATCAAGTAATTTAATTAAAAAGACAACGTGGGACAAATGGGGACGATGCATTCCGAATGTAAACAAGTGCGGACGATGCGCTCCGGTTGTAAACAAGTGCGTGACCGATCGACTCGGAATGTCCTACTTTCGGTTTCGAGTTTGTTTTATCGCAAAACAACACTGTTTACCAAATGAACATAATCATACAAAGTATAATGTTAGAATGTGTAGCAGCACTGCTACCCATATGTAAAAGTTGAATTTTTCAAATATATTTTATTTCATACGATGTAATGCTGCTTTAATAATAACAGCTTATACTTTTGAAAGTGTGTGTTAAAGCGACATACATCGCAAATAGCAAAAATAAAATTCTGATTGTTTTTCACATATCAATGCATTGCTATACTATAAGTTCTTCCGAATACATCCGAACACTAACATTGAATCAATAAACATGTTTTATGATCAAAAGTGAAAGTAGGATTTCATATAACGGTAGTCTACGCTCCTGAATTGACGTTTGTTTGTTATTGAAGTAAATACTAAACACGTAATAACTGGCAATTAGAGATCATTTAACCAAAATTAGTCTATAAATAAATATACATAGGCACACATATGAGATATAAAAGTAAATCTGTACCATAAATCGTGTTATTCAGGATAAACGAGTTGTATTACGTATGGATGTCCACTCTACTTACATTATTTTGTTATGTCAATAAACTGCGTATACGACGCTTGTTTATTAGTTGAAACAGTCCGTTTTAGAGATTTTCCCAGATGGTATTAGTGGAGAAGTTTGAATCGCCAAAACATAATTATATTTCCTTGTTTTATATTTGCCTACACCGCCTTACAAATTATTACTAACATTATAAATGTTTCAACGGCTATGTCCTCATTTAATTTCATTAGGTTACTACAACAATCCTTTCATTCCATACGGATCTGTAGTCCAGTGGTTACACGCTGGTGGTAATCCAGGGTTCGCTGGTTCGATTCCCCGTCTGACTCTAATAAAATTAACCTTAAAATTAAATTAATTTAATTTAAAAGATTAATTTAATTAACATTAAAAATTAATCTTTCAGATGTGACTTTAAACCGAGGTTTCGTGTCTGTGCTTTACACCGTGCACGTAAAAGAACCAGAGGAGACTCTGGAATGGATCTCTCTCTATATCATTGCACTATCCTCCAAAAATCTAAAATGACTAATCTCTTCAGGAGGCGTCGCTCATATGAGCAATCGGTAGCGACGATAAATAAACGTAAAACACACACAGTTTGCTACAGTATTATCACACAGTGGCATGAATAACATACCATCAAACAAAACCGCAACTGTGAGTAAACTTTGAATGTGGAACATGCCAAGAAGACTAATCTCAAGAAATGAGTACGCAGTGAAGATGCGAGCATTATAACAAGTCGAGGTTCTAATAACTGAGTCAATGCTATGAAGGTTATTGGAGAAGAATTTACATAAATGTTTTCCAAAACTTGGTTTTCCAATCCATCTCTTGTTCATGTACATTATCAATTGTGTAGGTCTATGCGCTTTTATTACATACTATTGCTTAATCTAATGCGACCAAGACTAGTTTAAAATCAGTTGATGACGTTATGAGGATGTCGCAGGATTAGAAACGTTCTTAATTTTAATAATGAGAACACATATTATTCAAAGTGTATGTCCCGAACGCAGCTAAAGATGCTCGAGACTTTGTTAGTGTACATGCTTGCGATGAGGGAGCTGAACAGCGGTGCGGGTCCTTCCAAGATATTGTCTTTGCCGGTGAGTCGCAGATGAGCGCGGTGAGCAAATAACTCATAGTGTGACGTCACTGGCATGAACACGAGGACGGGGAAGTAACTCCTCAACGCCCGTCGTCTGCAATCCGGGATCCAAAGCAAGGCAAGAATGAAAGCCTTCCTGAAAAGCTTCAACATTATGCAATAAACTGTTGATATAGAGGATATAACGCCAACGGGAGAGATACACGTGGATAGTCATTTGCAAGCCCGCGAGGGTCTTGGCGGGAGACAGCGGTGTCCAACGAGAGAGATACATGTGTACAGTCATTGCTAACCTAGTGATGGTCTATTTGGGGAGACACCAGTGTCCACGAGAGAGATACATGTGTACAGTCATTGGTAAGCCAGTGAGGGTCTATTTGGGGAGACACCAGTGTCCACTAGGAGAGATACATGTGAACAGTCGTTGCTAACCTAGTGAGGGTCTATTTGGGGAGACACCAGTGTCCACGAGAGAGATACATGTGTGCAGTCATTGCTAACCTAGTGAGGGTCTATTTGGGGAGACACCAGTGTCCACGAGGAGAGATACATGTGTACAGTCGTTGCTAACCTAGTGAGGGTCTATTTGGGGAGACACCAGTGTCCACGAGAGAGATACATGTGTGCAGTCATTGCTAACCTAGTGAGGGTCTATTTGGGGAGACACCAGTGTCCACTAGGAGAGATACATGTGTACAGTCGTTGCTAACCTAGTGAGGGTCTATTTGGGGAGACACCAGTGTCCACGAGAGAGATACATGTGTACAGTCATTGGTAAGCCAGTGAGGGTCTATTTGGGGAGACACCAGTGTCCACGAGAGAGATACATGTGTACAGTCATTGGTAAGCCAGTGAGGGTCTATTTGGGGAGACACCAGTGTCCACGAGAGAGATACATGTGAACAGTCGTTGCTAACCTAGTGAGGGTCTATTTGGGGATACACCAGTGTCCACGAGAGAGATAGATGTGTACAGTCATTGCTAACCTAGTGAGGGTCTATTTGGGGAGACACCAGTGTCCACGAGAGAGATACATGTGTACAGTCGTTGCTAACCTAGTGAGGGTCTATTTGGGGAGACACCAGTGTCTACGAGGAGAGATACATGTGTACAGTCGTTGCTAACCTAGTGAGGGTCTATTTGGGGAGACACCAGTGTCTACGAGGAGAGATACATGTGTACAGTCGTTGCTAACCTAGTGAGGGTCTATTTGGGGAGACACCAGTGTCTACGAGGAGAGATACATGTGAACAGTCGTTGCTAACCTAGTGAGGGTCTATTTGGGGAGACACCAGTGTCTACGAGGAGAGATACATGTGAACAGTCGTTGCTAACCTAGTGAGGGTCTATTTGGGGAGACACCAGTGTCTACGAGGAGAGATACATGTGAACAGTCGTTGCTAACCTAGTGAGGGTCTATTTGGGGAGACACCAGTGTCCACGAGAGAGATACATGTGTGCAGTCATTGCTAACCTAGTGAGGGTCTATTTGGGGAGACACCAGTGTCCACGAGAGAGATACATGTGTACAGTCATTGCTAACCTAGTGAGGGTCTATTTGGGGAGACAGTGGTCAGTGGTGTCCACTAGGAGAGATACATGTGAACAGTCGTTGCTAACCTAGTGAGGGTCTATTTGGGGAGACACCAGTGTCCACGAGAGAGATACATGTGAACAGTCGTTGCTAACCTAGTGAGGGTCTATTTGGGGAGATAGCGGTGTCCACTAGGAGAGATACATGTGAACAGTCGTTGCTAACCTAGTGAGGGTCTATTTGGGGAGACACCAGTGTCTACGAGAGAGATACATGTGAACAGTCATTGCTAACCTAGTGAGGGTCTATTTGGGGAGACACCAGTGTCCACGAGAGAGATACATGTTTACAGTCATTGCTAACCTAGTGAGGGTCTATTTGGGGAGACACCAGTGTCCACTAGGAGAGATACATGTGAACAGTCGTTGCTAACCTAGTGAGGGTCTATTTGAGGAGACACCAGTGTCCACTAGGAGAGATACATGTGAACAGTCGTTGCTAACCTAGTGAGGGTCTATTTGAGGAGACACCAGTGTCCACTAGGAGAGATACATGTGAACAGTCGTTGCTAACCTAGTGAGGGTCTATTTGGGGAGACACCAGTGTCCACTAGGAGAGATACATGTGAACAGTCGTTGCTAAGCTAGTGAGATTCAAATTTCGTTGATCGCTCTATGAAATCAAATCATATCATACACTAATAAACACAAATCTTCTTTTTTTGTGATTTTTCAAATGACTTAGCTAATAATTATAATATTTGTTTTCAAATTATATTCATTTTAACTGCCCCTGTCTGGAGCCTCGTTGCACTACGTGACACAACCGCACAACCACTTCTGTTAGTGTGAACGTCCGTAATAAGAAACAGTTCCTGAATAATGTTCAAGTTAGTTTCTGTTTGCTGTCAAAATTAAAAACTACAGACAAAACAAGTTCAATAGGATGTATTACTTAATATTTTGTAATCAACTGTTGACGATAGTCAGAAAATAGCTAACATACAAAATGTCATCTAATCGCACAGGAATACCAAACGCAACCGATGGCAGAGCAATGCCATCTTTCACCGTTTCAAAGCGGTGTAAGATTGAGTTTTCCTTCAAAAAACTTTCGAAAAGTCTATCCTTCATTTGAAAGCATAAAAGCAATTGGCATATTCGACCGATTATTCCTGAAGTGTTGGCATATTTGTATTAACATGTATCACATATCGGTTCTTTAAATGTGAATTCTTTACGAGCAAATACGTTCAGCAAAATAACTTCAGAAACTATGAATGAGACAATGGGGAGATGGACGCTTTTTGGAAAATAGTAATAAAGCGATAAAATGTGTCGCAATTTTAATTAAGTCAAATCCAGACAAAAGGCACACAAAGTAGTAAATGGTTTTAGCACCGATGGAAGGTTAATCGGTGTACAGTCCAACCTGTCTTAAGCAGCCAGCCAATGGGATCTCAGAAAGTGGCTGCTTAGCACAGGTGGCTGCTTAATAGAGGTCAAATGTATAACAAAACAGCATATTGGGAATCTGGAAACTGGCTGCTTAATACATGTTGGCTGCTTAATAGAGGTGACCACTAACACAGGTTTGACTGTAGATATATTACTTTATTAGTTGACAACGTTCTTTTCGGTGCTTCTCTCATCGGGTGTGTCGAATTCTCTCAAGTTAGGAAGCTATCCAGCTGGCTTGTGGTAGGTCGGTGGTTCTACCCGCCCGTCCTTGTCTGAAATATTACTCGAAGGGCCATCCGGGGTCTTCATCCACCAATAATCGCCTGTGTCCTAAGCGATTGGTTCGACATTACCTCCCCTCATACTGTGTAATATAAAAGCATGCGTAGTCTGTGCATTACTGTTCGTTGGTGATTCATGTTTTTATTATATCTTTGCATTTAATTCATTCAATGTTTTGTAAGTGAATGTGGAAGTCGTGATAGCCCAGTGGATGTGTGTTCGCTTCAGGTGCGAAAGGTCCGGAGTTCGAGCTCCGCTGGAGCCGTTACGATTGTGCCCTTAGGCAGGTCATTCAAATTACAGGAATGAGGTCTCGAGAGTGATTAATATAAGTTGTAGGAACTTGTTTCGCAATCGAGCTAAAATAAAATAAATTTGTATAAACTATGAAATGTTTGAATTTGTATTGTGCTCTTCAATTCTGGAGGAAATAAAAGCTTATACTATATAGATTGGCAAACAGTTGCGCACCTACTCAGCCAATGGTGCATATCTTTTTTTCAGTTTTCATATTAAGTAAGTGCGAAGTGCAATATTGTGCCGATTGAAGCAGGCGATATCACGTTAGAAAAGACTCTGTATAGGCCTATTTTCGACTAAAATTATATTTTCACAAGAAAAAGAATCGACAATGCAACAGACTATATGCTAATAACAGTTATCACATAACTTTGTTTGTGTTCAGTATAATAATACTTTGTGTGTGTTTTACGTTTATTTATCGTCGCTACCGGTTGTCCACATATGAGCGACGCCTCCCGAAGAGAGTAGTCATTTTAGATTTTGGAGGATAGTGCAATGATACAGACAGAGATCCATTTCAGAGTCTCCTCTGGTTCTTTTACGTGCACAGTGTACATCACCGACACGATATCTCGGTTTAACGTCCCATCTGAAAGACTGTTAATTTTATTAGGGTCAAACGGGGGATCGAACCTGCGATCCCTGGATTACCTATGATTTCAATAAACACAAATATATATGGTTGTACGAGGTCCGGGAACATGTGAATTTAGGTGAAAATATAAGCATACACTTTTTTAAGCCATATTTTTGTCATTGGTCGACACGACAACATTTCGATAATCTGATGAGCTCTGGAAAACCCGCCTCCGTTGTCGAGTGGTTAATGTCACTGATGGTCACGGTTTCGAGCCACGTTCAGACCGTGTCTCTTTATATGAAAATATTCGCAATTTCTTACTGAGGTTGGTGCACCAAGTACTGGTTAACCGCTGGAGCCTGCCCAGGAAAGGAATTTGTTAGGTAAGTTGCCCGTCGCTCAAATGGGCAACCGGTAGTGACGTTAAATAAACTTAAAGAAGAAAAAAGAGAATATAATACTAAATACACTGAGCTGATGGAAGCCCTATGGGACTCGTGGCTATTAAAGACAAACTTCCAATGCAGTTTCTGATGTGGGATATGCTTAAGTATAACATAAAAGCACTATACTGTACAAAGTAGAAGCGAAGCCAAATAAATAACTGCAACTTTATTGGAAAAGTGAGTAGAGACATTAGAGCAAAAACCTGATGAAGACAAGGTAGTAATTAAACAATTAAACAGCTAACACGTGTATGAACAACTAGCTGACGCTGCAAGAATTAGATCTAAAGAGCAGCGCGTACAAGCTCATGAATAATCAACATCTTAATTTTAGCACAGAAAAAAAATCGTTGTAAATTTCGGCAGAATTCATGTCTATTTGTAAGTTGGCTTCGAATAGAAGACATTGGAACGATCACATTTGAAAAGAACAGAGTCGATTTTACATGAAATTGCCTAAAATTCAAGGTGTAAATGAATACCTCGAATACCTCGCTAATCATTTAATGTCAAAAAGACTAAACTATCGCCGGATGTTGCAAGTAATCTATATGAACATCTTTCGCAATTTGGAATTAGAAAATTCTGTTTTTAAAATTTAATTTAGATTTTCAAAGTTAACCCTTTCAACACCACATACCTCTAAATAGGCTTACAAAAAGTGTAGATCCAGATGAGCCGGCTCGTGACGAGCCGTCTCATCAGGATCTGCACTTTTTGCCAGTGATATGACTATTTTTAGACATAATTACCCATTTTGATAAATGAACTTGTCCAAATGAGATTTTCTGATTCATTTATTGGTTTATGAATATCATGGACCAGTCCATGTGAGTTACTTGGTGTTGAATGGGTTAAGGTGGTCTACCAGCGGAATGAGTGCTTTTTGTATTTAATAAGTGTGAATTACATTCGCTTCCTTCATGAGATAAGAACTCCCTCATCGGTTCTCAACATAAATGTTTATTATCACTCATTTACAAGAGTTGGCTGTCCGATTAGCGCAGTGGTTAGCGCGTTCGCTTCTCACCAATGCAACCCGGGGTCGATCCTCGGACAGGGAAGTATGTGAGATGGTACGGTGGTCGCCAGATCGGACAGGTGGGTTTTCTCCGGGTACTCCGGTTTCCTCCCACACGAATGACCACATTAACGCTTTCATCCGCGGCAACGAGAGTGTTTAATATAAGTTGTTAGAACTTGCATAGAATCGTTGTAAAATAAATAAAGTTTAAACTTTAAATTTACAAGAGTGGCGAGCACGAATTTGAAAGAACTGAAAGCCAATAATTCTTCTCAATGTGAACTCTAATCACGAGCCCTAGATGACATACGTAAACAATTACTACCACCGATTATAGATTATGATCAAACTCATTATGGTCATTACCCACATAATGGGTAATGATAAATATAGAAGTTTTTATAACAGCCATATGTGCTTTGATAGAAGAATTGACCTAATAATATTAGTGAACTAAAGTTATAATGTATAATCAACATATTATTTTTTAGCTTATAAAAACAGTTGTAAACAGAAATTATTGTCAAACATTTGAACAAAAGATGGTCAGTTAAAACATGGGCTCTATCGATGTGTGGGCATGCTTTATCTTTTCTATATAAAACAGTTGTTTCCCAATTTATTAACTTTTCTTAGGCCCAATTCTACTATCAAAGCACATATGTCATCTATAAAACAAACATTTCAGTACCCATTATACTATCAAAGCATTGCTACTTCTGCTTGTCATCAAAATGGTTATGTAGAGATGTCAACGAAGCAAATAGGTTTATTAGTTTATTCAAATTTATTTTAGCTCGATTGCGAAATAAATTCTTACAACTTATATTAATCACTCTCGAGACCTCATTCCTGATGGAATCCATCACCACGAGGGAGAGAGAAGAGGCAACGTGGAATTGTAATGCCTTCGTAACTGTTCCAGTGGGGTTCCAACTCCGGACCTTTCGCATCTGAAGCGAACGCGCATCCACTATGCTATCACGACTTCCACCACATAAATAGGTTTATTGAGGATGCTATAGAGTATACTAGTCAAGAAGATGAACTTACGGTAATACTAAAAAAATATTTCCGGGACAATCCAAAGCATTTGATAGATGCAAGTGGAAATGGACATATATATGTGCTTTAGAAAAGTTCGGGTTTGAAAGAAGATACTGTCAACGAATTAACTTTATTTAAAGAAGTCAAAACTGATAATGATTTAAATGGTATTAAGTTAACTTTCTTTCCAGATCGATAAAACAATAGTGGATGCTCTTGTGTTCCGATATTGTACATTCTACAAGTACATCCCATGGCATGTTCCTCGAGACAAACTGACTAAAACCAAGGAATAGTATTGCTTTTTCTCGGAAATAGGTTAACCGCGAAAATTAATCAATGTCGATGATTTACAATTACATGTATTCGTAAGCAATGATTTATCTGTGCCATGCATATTTAACGAACTTGCCAACTATGAAAACGCATCTTGAGAACTGCTAAATAAGGATAAATCTGCAAGCCTCTTTATTGATAAGATCAAAGGTAAGACGACAGCGATCAAGTATATTAATTGGAAGCAAACTGTCATAAAATACTTTAAATTATATACAAATTTATTTTGGCTCGATTGCGAAACAAGTTAATACATATTAATTAATTAATCACTCTCGAGACATCATTCATGATGTAATCCATCGCCATGAGGGAGAGAGAAGAGGAAATGTGGATTTTAAATGTCTTGCCTAAGAATTGTGCCAATCGTAACGGCCCCAGCTGAGCGCGAATCCCGGACCTTTCGTACCTGAAGAAAACGCGCTGTCACGACTTCACATAAAAGACTAGGCATGTGTCACTATGGCAGCACAATGCTGTTATATGGAGAATAAAGCGAATGCAACAGAAAGTGAACAGTTGATTGCAAACGTATTGAGGAATCGAAAAAAACCAAAAAAAAAGGTGGTTTCCAAATAGTTTCCAAGTTAACATTAAATCTATATAGTAATTCAGACAGTTTATGTGTATATGTTAAGCCTATGATGTATCATAGTGTCCTTAAGCATTAAACATACACGAATTCTAATTCAATAGCATTCAACAATGACCGACCCATGGTTCATCAGCTGTATCCGTTGATGAGTTGTCTCCCTCATATGTTGTACACGTGTCCGAGACAATGTCGGAGCTAAAACCTCTTCTCAATTCCATATTGCTGGAGAGCAAGACAAAATGCATTTGACTGACAGAATATTTAATTAACAAATTCTATGTACTTGTATTGCTACTTGAAACCAGCTCGCTAGATTCTAAGTTGAGCTCTGAGCACTGACTGAACTATACGTCACAAATATATAAGTATTTCTCGACTTTATCATAATGGCTTATTTGTATGGAGGTGTGTTCTACCTAAACAAGTGAAGTAGCGGATTCGTCGTTGAGCATAGCTTATGTGGTCAACGATTAAGTATGTTTTGGTACGGCAACTACTTATGACAAATGTCCTACGACGTACACTAGAATCACAGCTTAGGTTAGATGGCGAATGTCCTACGACGTACACTAGAATCACAGCTTAGGTTAGATGGCGAATGTCCTACGACGTACACTAGAATCACAGCTTAGGTTAGATGGCGAATGTCTAGTTACTATTCGAGGAGGAAAAACAGGTGCCCATTCGAGAAGTACATGTATTTCAGGGTAGAACCACCGACCTTCCACAAGCCACTGAATAGCTTCCTCACATGAAAGAATTTGACACCCATTGGGATTCGAACCTACAGCGGTGACGGGCAAGTGATTTGAAGTCAACGACCGTAACCACCCGGCACAGCTAGAGGCCTAACACATTAATGAGTACTGCAATACGCAACACCACTTAATTAAAATGATGCTGCATTACGTAATAAGCGATAAGTAGTAAGTTCCGCCATCTTGTTTTGTTGTTGGCATGGCAACAAAACGCCATAACTTTAACCCAAATCTTGAAATAGAAATAACTTTCTTACTTGTAACCCGATAAGAATTTTAAGAATTTCTTCCACAGTGTACACTATTTCTCAAGTTATCATTGATTTGTCCACTGATTTAATTCCCGACCAATGAATGACCTTTGTCAATAGTGGTTCTGCTAGTTGTCATGGTCACGCGCAGTTTTGGTGGTTGTTTTCTACAACATGAGTACTGCATATTACATATTGCCCACATCTAAGAGGGCTGGTGCAGTGGTTGATACGTTGAACTGCAATGCTAAGAGTCGTATATTCAATCCCCTTCCATCCGTTCCACCTTTGGGATGGGACTGCAGGCTGTGGTTCCGTGTGTAAAAGAATCAGGTATGGGTGTGTTGTTCAGTGCATAGAATCCCTCAAAATCATAAAATGACCACCTATTTATATATAATTCTTGAGATGTTGCTATAGGACGATGAGAAATAAACGCCTAAAACAAACCAAACGTTTTTTTATTTATAGCATGGGTACACGAAAACAATTTAAATACAATCAGTTTGTAATTTAGTTGAAGAAAATCTAAAATATGACTAATATTATATAGAGGAAAGCGTTTGCATGCAGCGGAATTATTTATTGCAATTGAAAACAATTTATATAAATCTGAAAGCTACATATCCAGTACATCTGATACAGAGCACTTCTGAATATTGCCTTTTTTCTTCCGAAATCAGAAACATGATCAAAAGCTCCACAATAGTTGAGATGGGTTGTCCTACTTGGTCATAAATACATTTTGGGTATGAGACACACTTTTCGCAAAGATGAATCAATCGCGGCTGCGCGCGCACGCATCTTCAGTTGATCTATTTGGTCTTCATATTGTTCGTGGAAACAGTAAGGCGTCTATGTATTCTCATTTTAAATCCAGATATACGCCACCTGCCACTGACCTCGACTATACAGTTATGCTTTACTAGGCATTGCTACGAAGCTGTCCTCTTTGCTGAGACCTGGCGGTGCCATCTGAAAGGAAACAGGGGTAACGGCGCTTAGATATGGTCGACCATTAGATTTCTTGTCATTCTCCGTATTTTTTGAGGTTGCTTTGGAATTGGCTATCGAGACTTCATCATTTTCTACGACTGGTTCTGTTTCTGGTAAAACATCTTCTTTGTGTTTGAATGTTATTTGCACAAACGGGATACTTCTTGGATTGTTAGCGCTCGTAATTCGATTCGTTTCGCTATCTTCGAATTCGGGCACGTCTTGTGCGACGGCAGCGTTTATATCGAACGATTCACTGATGTCAGCAATAGTTGGCATAACATTGGGCTCCCTTGCTTCGGCAGTATTTGGAGGAACAGCGAAATTAATAAAAAGCTGTCTCGCTCTTTGTTGGTGTTTGATAGCTGCCTCTTTGTGAAACATTGTTTTATTTTTTTTGTTCATATTCGGGACATTAATTTCTTGCATGTGTTCGTCATGTTTCTGCAGGTGCAACAGAAGCTCTCTAGCTAACTGAGATTGGCGGGACGGTGTATTCGTATCTTGAAGATACTCTTTGATCATTTTAATAATCATTTCGTCATACACATTTGACACAATGTCAATTTTTGGTAAAGGAATAAGAACTCCGAGCTTTTTCACATTTCTTGCAGACGACATTTGTTCTCCTGCCAAATACCTCTGACACATTGACTGCTTGTCAAGCCTCTCTGATGGTAGCACAATGCTTCCCATCGTGACTGCCCTGCGCCCGAGTGTCGGTATATCCATTCCATAGCCATCGTTAACATCATTAGTATTAAGAACAAATCCACTACCTCGTATCACAGGAAGTGGTTCAGCAAACGATACTTTACGCTGTTTTTGTTCCGACTGCGGTTTTGGATAGGCGAAATCATCGAACTTCGTCCCCAAGCCCAAGGCTCGTCGTTTTTGTTCCGGTGTAATAATAGGTAATTCGAAGTGTTGAAGAGAAAATGCATGTGTTCCGCGATTTTTACCAGAGTAGAGAGGTCCTGATAAAAATGGCTTCCGTGGGACATTTTCATCTGGATCTTGTGTCTGTGGTTCAAGTTTGATATCTTCTGAGAGCGTTGTCAACATTGTTGCCGGGGTACAGGGCGGGATCCGTGGCGGACTGTGTGCTGTCCTCGTGACCTTTCCTTGCGGAGATTTCGACAAAGGTTCGTGTTCTGGACCTTGGAAGACAATATGGTTCACGGCTGGCCTGTTTAACGATCCTTGATTATGTTCTGATTTTGAAACGAGACTAGATTTTAATCCTAGCTCTCTGGCAAGACCTATCCGTTTTGCATTAGTCGTCTGGCATTCTTTTCTATCTCTTTTCAGTCTATTGTCTTCCACAATTCGCAATCTTCTTCTTTTGCCAGCACTTTTACTTAACATTTTCTCATCAACATCTGCGGCATCCTCTTCTGACACGACAAAATATATATAAGGCGAATTAGTGTCGCGTGTATTCTCTACAACCGCCCTCATAGGATCAGCGTCTGTCACGGCACCTTTAAATGCATCTATCTCATTGTCATCATCTGAATGTCTATTAGTCTGTTCGCATTTTGCATCTATGATTTCTCCTGGTTTAAGTTTTTGGTCATTAAATCGTTTCCTGGACCTTTCAAGTTTTTCCTTTATTAGCTCCATCTTTTTACTAGCGCTATCATCTGTTCGATTTGCCTTCACGGGTACAGGGCTTTTGTACTTATAAACGTATTTCTTTTTCTTCAGTATTTTAGGTATAATGTTCAACTCAGCCTCTGGCCCTGTCTTCCCGGATGCACCGGAAGGAGGTGGCGTTGTGGGAGCGTTGGTTACATTTTCTTGAATGGCACAGTCCTCATGTTTATTCTCAGCGGCTCGACGCTCATTAGGTCCTCTAACTTTTTCTGCCGTCAGAATAAAGTATGGATCGACTCTGGAGCCCATATTTTGAACAAAGCTGAAAATAAATATACAAGCATTAGATTACTGTTTGCTCATTGACTTTATAATATTTCTTAACACAATTCTGTAATGTTCATTAACATCTGAATTACCGTGAATTCAGGCCCAACTCATATTATAGTCCTGGTCTGGGGGTTATAAAACTGTTCTCCAATCTCAAAACTCAGTTTCAATCGTCTGATTGGTTCAGCTGACAGCAGCACTCACTCAGAATCAACCTATCAGATCACTTGAGCTTGAGTTTGAGATCTGAGAAAAGTTTTATAGCCTCTGGGCCTGGTATACCAGGTATGTAGCTCTTGTAAACTTGTCAATAAATGATTGGATAATGAATTTACAGATTGAACTGGAAAACGCAGTTCTGCTAATAGTTTCAATAATACTGTACATACATATACAACTAGTGTGTGATTGGTTATATGCACGTGTGATAGGATGCGGGACTATATGTAGGGGTGCGCTAGGGTGAGGGGTTACGTATTTTGGGATGTGCTAGGGATAGAGTGATGGTTAATGCATAGTGGTACAGTATGGTGCATGCTAATGTATTGGATACATTAGAGTGAGGGTTAAGGCATAGGGATACATTATAGTGAGGGTTACGGCAATGTGATACACTAGGGTGTGGGTTAAAGCAGATATGTACATTAGAGTGAGGGTTAAGGCATATGTATACGTTAGGGTGTGGTTTAAACATATGGGTATATTAGAGTGAGGGTTAAGGCATGGGGATATATTAGGGTGAGAGTTATGGCATATTGGTACATTATGGTGGGGGTTAATGCATATGGATACATGCGGGTGTGGGTTAAGGTATAGTTATACATTGGAGTGAGGGTAATTGATGCATAGTTATACATTAGACTGAGGGTTAAGGCATATTGGTACATTATGGTGGGGGTTAATGCATATGGATACATGCGGGTGTGGGTTAAGGTATAGTTATACATTGGAGTGAGGGTAATTGATGCATAGTTATACATTAGACTGAGGGTTAAGGCATATTGGTACATTATGGTGGGGGTTAATGCATATGGATACATGCGGGTGTGGGTTAAGGTATAGTTATACATTGGAGTGAGGGTAATTGATGCATAGTTATACATTAGACTGAGGGTTAAGGCATATTGGTACATTATGGTGGGGGTTAATGCATATGGATACATGCGGGTGTCGGTTAAGGTATAGTTATATATTGGAGTGAGGGTAATTGATGCATAGTGGTACGTTAGGGTGAGGGTTAAGGAACACATTAGAGTGATTAGTTACTCTTAGAAGTGTACAGGACTTGTGTTTTGATGTACGTTAGCTTGATATGGGGGCGAGCGGAAGTACATTCTGACTCTAAGCTCAGCCACATCGCCCTTTTGGGATTTTGCTCTTAATTCAATGCGAGTTATATTTAATAAAATATCACAATATTCTGTGTGAGAAGCACATTGGGACCATAGCGAAACTGTAGACTTAATGGACTAGGCTTAAATATTGATCGTAATGATCAGGAACACTATTAATCACAGAACTTATTTAAGATTGAATATTGATGCAAAATGCGTATGGCCGGCGACCAACGAAAACAGGCATAATTAACAAATATGAAGTCGATATATCGTGTCTATGTCTTACTCGACTTACTGATTGTCACGAGTTTAAAATAGTGACAGCCCATTTTTGAAATTTAAAATTAGGTGCCTAATTTTAAAATAGTGCACCTAATTTTAAAATAGTGCACCTAGTTTTAAAATAATGCACCGCTCTACACTTAAACACAATCCATGCATATATATAATCCATACCACAATGTCTCTTAACTCTTTGCATGATGGGTAAATTAAAAGCTATAAATAGTTCAAATAAATGTACCAATGTTTCTTATTTGTAACCGAAACTCTAGAAATATATCATGGAATTTCATAAGAATTGTGTCGTTAAGATGCAATTTTAATGAAATTCCATGACATTATTTACCGTTATTTTCACCGCTACCGTGCAAAGAGCTAAGCAAAATTTCAACTCAATATGTTACCAATTGAGAAATGTGTGACTTGTTTAGTGACAAACATAGACAGATGTTTTTGAAAGAACGTTTGAAACGTCGCGCCAATATTGATGACGTTCTATAATATGTAATTATGGACATTTATGTCGTCAGCATTTGTTTATAAATATTTTAGAAGCGCACATATATATAATATTATAAGATAAGAAATTGCTAACATCATCATTCACATTTATAGTCGATAACTTTAGTTTATATCATGATTTGACCAAACGTCAATTTCTAACAAAGTGATATGCTTGGAAACATTGTTCCTATGGCAACATATTCGAAATATTTACGCTATTTGATATAGAAATTTAAACGACATAGCCTTAACTAATACTGCCTTGAAAGTATACAGTAATGTAAATATGTGCAGAAATGCGTAATTTTAATCTAGTTAAACTATTTTCTTCCCATTTTTCTGAGAAATGTCAGTGTCTATTTTCGCATGCCGGTTGTGGCGGCAGCCAATTTTATCTTTCTACATTACACACTAAGTAGGCCAATAAAATATATCAACATGCAGGATCTAGGAACAGGATATAATCCTAAAACGATCCAATATGTAAAATATTGGACTGTGTGAGGCGAGTAGCATATTGGATCCGTTTGAGGTTTATATCTTACTTAAACCGCGCACTTATATCCTTATAATTAAATTGTTAATTTCGTACATTTAATAATATACTCCGGCATTTTGACACCAGTCCAATATTAGTAATGGTATGACGTCACGATAGTGTTTTAATGTTTGATATACGGCTGAATGCCTATATACGTCCCGCAAATAAAAGTGTCCATATTAATTTTTTTCATTTTTGTTAATTTATTTTCTAGATATTATACATGGAGTCATCGAGTTTAGTCCTAATTCGTTGATCTTTAATCCCTATTGAACTGTTCTATTATAATGTTTATAATCCAGTTGTATGATTATAAGAACATGAATACCGCCATTGGAACAGTGTTGCTCGCCTGAACAAGCTGATATACACACATTAGAATTGTGATTTGGTAGTTTCCGTCATTATTAAAGTCTCATCAATGTACATGCATATAATGCAAGCACATATTAAGCACACATTTAACACACATTAAAGTTCGCTTCCGTGGTAGCTGACGATATCATTGTAACCTGTCATAACTGATGGTGGTCACGGGTTCGAGTCCCGCTCAGACTGTGTCTCTTTATATGAAAATGTTTCTTACGGAGGTTTGTGCACCAAGTACTGGTTAACCGCTGGAAACCGCACAGGAAACGTGTTGTTTGGTAAACTGCCCGTCGCTCAAATGGACAACGGTAGCGACGTTAACTAAACTTAAATTAAAAAAACAACACCAATTTAAACATATAAAAGGTACATAGCCAGTTATTTAGCAACTATTTCCTGGGTTTATGTAGTAAACACCTTGATAGTTTATACACATTTATTTTAGCTCGATTGCGAAACAAGTTCTTTCAACTTATGTTAATCACTCTCGAGACCTCATTCCTGATGGAATCCATCGCCATGAAGGAGAGAGAAGAGGCATGTGGAATGTAAATGCCTTGCCTAAGGGCACAATCGTAACGGCTCCAGCGGAACTCGAGCTCCAGACCTTTCGCACCTGAAGCGAACGCGAATCCGCTGCGCTATCACGACTTTCACAATACCTTGATGAATTGTAATTCTGTGATAGTCTTACTGAGGATATAGTCTCTAGTAGTTATTTGATAAATGGTCATGCATGCACTGTTGTTATTGTTGAAGTATATATATATAATATGTACTGTATATGGATGGTACGTATAATAAAGATAATAACTAGCCAGTGAGAGCAGAATAACAAGATGCATGGCCTACGGAGCGGGAGGTCGAAGGTTCGAATCTCGTCAGGGGTTCGTTCTGACATGGCCGGTTTGGTGAGCCACCAGCTAGCTAAAAATAATGGTTACCGATTGCCTGGCGCCATATACAAGCATAGGATTCGGGAAGTACTGATGTTCATAAAAAGAGGTGTCTCATAAGTCAGAAATGGCTGGCCCTTTAATAAATAGGGGTGACACTATAATAAACAAACACTTCAGTAATTAAAAACCAGTTGCTAATTTCAATTTAAATACTATTTATAACAAAATCGTATATACTATACTGAAGTGAACGCGCTATTAAATATATTAATACTCTTAAAAATCAGTTATCACCCAGTATCAGATCAAGAATATGACATTAAATTAGCAACTGCTTCTTGTAGTCTGTTAACCCATTTCATTCTGGATACATTTAAAGGTTTTTGATCCAGATCAGAATCTAGGTTGTTTGCTACATAGCCAAGTGTCTTAGCAAGACCATCTGAATAGCAAACAGCATATATCCTGATCAGACGGCACGTTACATGGTGGCTGATCTGGCTTTATGTTCTTTGCAAATATCGTTTGAACGGTATCCAGAATTAAATGGGTTAATAAATATGTAATAATTAAAACAAGAAATGTATGTATAAGTGTACTCAAAGCGATGAAAGTACTACTAATTAACTAGTGGCTTTGGAAATGCACAAACTTGTGTTAGTTATTTATCGTCGCTACCGGTTGCCCATATGAGCGACGCCTCCTGAAGAGATTCGTCATTTTAGATTTTTGGAGGATAGTGTAATGATACAGACAGAGGCCCATTCCAGCAGCGTCTCCTCTGGTTCTTTTATGTGCATGGTGTATAGCACCGACACGAGACCTCGGTTTAAAATCCCATCTGAAAGACTGTTAATTTCATTAGGGTCAGGCGTGGGATCGAACATGTGAACTGCAGATCCGTCTAATATTAGACGTGAATATATTTTATAGTACATAATTGCTTACGGAAAATCTATGGGTATATTTTTTATTTAAAGAAAAAGCTTAAACTTGATTTATTTTACAACGATTGCGAAGCAAGTTCTAACAACTTATATTAATCACCCTCGTTGGCGCATGTGAAAGCGTAAATGTGGTCATTCGTGCAGGAGGAAAGCTGAGTACCCGGAGAAAATTCACTCACTTGTCCGATATGGGGACCACCGTACCTTTTCACATACTTCCTAATCCGAGGATCGAGCCCGGGTTGCATTGGCGATAAGCGAGTGCGCTAACCACTGCGCTTATCGGACAACCCGCTAATCGGACATCCGAGATTTTGTTTTATCTCAATGAGTGTGTGTTTTACGTTTATTTATCGTCGCTACCGATTGCCCATATGAGCGACGCCTCCTGAAGAGATTAGTCGTTTTAGATTTGTGGAGGATAGTGCAATGATACAGACAGAGACCCATTCCAGAGCCTCCTCTGGTTCTTTTACGTGCACGGTGGTGTGCAGCAGCGACACGAGACCTCGGTTTAACGTCCCATCTGAAAGACTGTTAATTTTATTAGGGTCAGACGGGGGATCGAACCTGCGATCCCTGGGTTACCAGTCCAGCGTGTTACCACTGGTCTACAGATCCGTCTGTTTATCTCAACGAGACGTTTTGATAACGTATATATATATATATATGACTATATTTCATCGTGTAACAAGAAACCATTAACATTGTTTAAATTGCATAAATAATAAACACAATTAATATTGAATCTAAAACAAAACTGTCTGTGTGTTACAGTGTTCGTGATCATCGAGTTTCTATCTATATTTTATTTATGGCCATTGATTGATGTATAATACAATAAACTCACATTGAAATAAAAGCAAGATTGTTGATTGAACATCTTGATTAAAAAGTTTAGACTGAACAGTAAGTAGATTGCAGAGGAAGAAACTAGGCGAGTAACTACTTCATACACGCATATATCCGTTAAGGCTCACTCCGTTTGATACGAATGAAAAAATAAAATTGACCGGCTTAGCTGGGAAGGAGAAATTGATTACCCCCATAGCACACTTAAACTAGCTACTCGTCATATAGATGCTATTTTGATGGCGCTCGTGCAACATTTAGCACGGAATGTGAATAGTACAGCACTTCCAGCGGAGTATATCTACTTATATATACAACTGTTGGCGTTAGTTTATACACATTTATTTTTTGCTTGATTGCGAAACAAATTCATACACGTTATATTAATCGCTCTCGAGATCTTATTCCTGGTGTAATCCATCTCCACGAGAGAGAGAGAGAGAAAGAGAGAGGGGGAGGGAGGGAGAGGGTGGGAGGGAGAGCAATGTGGAATTTAAATACGATGCCCAAGGGCACAATCGTAACGCCTAAAGCTGGGCGTGCAAATTCCGGGCCTTTCGCACTTGAAGCGAATGCACTACCACTGCGTTATCACGAAGCTGTTGTGTTAGTGTACAACATATAGGTTATTGCAACTTATATTAGCTCAATTGCGAAACAAGTTTTTACAACAATAGATTAATCGCTCTCCAGACCTCATTCCTGATGGAATCCATCGCCATGATGGAGAGATAAGATGCAATGTGGAATTTAAGTGCCTTACGTAAGGGCACACTCGTAACGGCTACAGCTGGTGCGATATCTCCGGTGCCTTAAGCACCTGAAGCGAGTACTCTACCACGACTTCCTTCCACGTGTACACAATACTTATTATAGTTTGTGTTTTACGTTTATTTATCGTCGCTACCGGTTGCCCATATGAGCGACGGCTTCTCAATATATTAGTCATTTTAGATTTTTGGAGGATAGTGCAATGATACAGACAGAGACCCATTCCAGAGTCTCCTCTGGTTCGTTTACGTACACGGTGTAAAGCACCGACACGAGACCTCGGTTTAACGTCCCATCTAAAAGACTGTTAATTTTATTAGAGTCAGACGGGGGATCGAACCTGCGATCCCTGGATTACCAGTCCAGCTTGTTACCACTGGACTACAGATCCGTATGTACGTATTATATAACATGAACGCTCGTCTAAGTATCAATTACGTAACGCGATACAGAAATATCAAACAAGAGATTGGTGTACCTTTACTTGTTCGTATGTTATCCATTTTGAAAATTTAAAATTGAGTTCTAAAAGTGTTTATTTGTTACATTGTGTTTCTTTTCTAACACTAGAGTTTACTAAATCAACATTAATTAATATGACTGACATATTGTAGTCTCCGTAAACGTTAGATCATAGAGTCTGATTACAAAGCTTAATGAAGACTAGGTATAGATAAACGGTCAATCACCGTATAATAGTGGTGTACAATTTCAACAATGCGGTACAGTAGTCCGTACGTTTGCCAATTATCTCGCCGGTTTGAACCAAGGACGAAAACAATGTTGGCGGGAGTCCAGTCTGTAAAGCTAATTTTAAAACAATGGTGTCTATTAATTATGCATGCTCCTTATATATTTAATCTACATACTGAGACGAGGATGTTATACCCGGTATACTATAGCAAGTTTTGATCACACTTAGCGCAACTACTCTTAAGCATGTCCGCGTGTATATTTATCCACGTCTACGGGAAAATGGCATAGACCCCATTTTATGTGTGGAAGTCCTGATAGCGCAGTGGAAGCGCGTTCGAAATGCACGAAGTTCGAGCTCCGCTGGAGCCGTTACGATTGTGCCCTTAGGCATTTAAATTCCACAGTGTCTCTTCTCTCTCCTTCATGGCGATGAATTCCATCAGGAATGAGGTCTCGAGAGTGATTAATATAAGTTGGGAGAACTTGTTTCGCAATCGAGCTAAAATAAATGTGTATAAACTAAATACTAGTTGCTCTGAACGTTCAATGCATTAATACCCGCTTACATGTGAGCCACATTTCATAGTGAGCTCGATCCCTGACGTCAATCGTGTGATACGGGTGTCACAAGCTCGATCCGTGACCCGAACCTCATGACCCGTACGCTGTAAGCTCGGTCACTGAATTGGAAAGCAAGCATAGTGACGGTCCATGACGTGAATGAGACGCATGGCTCAGACGTAGTGAGCTCGACCCCGCTGGCGTAGAACTCCTGGTCCGGGTGTCACCAGTTCGATCCCTGACGTGGAACTGATAATCTAAACATCGTGAATTCGATCTTTGAGATGTAACTCATGATCTGGGCGTCGTGAGTTCAATCCCGAACATGGAACTGATAATTAATTCGGGGTAGTCGTGAGCTAGAACCCAAACGTGAAGCTCACGTTCAGGGCGTAGAGAGCTCTATTCATAATGGTGAACACATTATCCACGCGTCGCTAGCTCAATCCCTGGTGTAGAATACATGATCCACGCGTCGCTAGCTCCATCCCTGGTGTGGAACACATGATCCATGCGTCGCTAGCTCAATCACTGGTGTGGAACACATGATCCACGCGTCGCTAGCTCAATCCCTGGTGTGGAACACATGATCCACGCGTCTCTAGCTTAATCCCAGGTGTGGAACACATGATCCACGCGTCGCTAGCTCAATCCCTGGTGTGGAACACATGATCCACGCGTCGCTAGCTTAATCCCAGGTGTGGAACACATGATCCACGCGTCGCTAGCTCAATCACTGGTGTGGAACACATGATCCATGCGTCGCTAGCTCAATCCCATGTGTGGAACACATGATCCACGCATCGCTAGTTCAATCCCATGTGTGGAACACATGATCCACGCGTCGCTAGCTCAATCCCTGTTGTGGAACACATGATCCACACGTCGCTAGCTCAATCCCTTGTGTGGAACACATGATCCACGCGTCGCTAGCTCAATCCCTTGTGTGGAACACATGATCCACACGTCGCTAGCACAATCCCTGGTGTGGAACACATGATCCACGCGTCGCTAGCTCAATCATTGGTGTGGAACACATGATCCACGCGTCGCTAGTTCAATCCCTGGTGTGGAACACATGATCCACGCGTCGATAGCTCAATCATTGGTGTGGAACACATGATCCACACGTCGCTAGCTCAATCCCTGGTGTGGAACACATGATACACACGTCGCTAGCTCAATCCCTTGTGTAGAACACATGATCCACGCGTCGCTAGCTTAATCCCAGGTGTGGAACACATGATCCACGCGTCGCTAGCTCAATCCCTGGTGTGGAACACATGATCCATGCGTCGCTAGCTCAATCCCTGGTGTGGAACACATGATCCATGCGTCGCTAGCTCAATCCCTGGTACAGAACACATAATCCATGCGTCGCTAGCTCCATCCCTGGTGTAGAACACATGATCCACGCGTCGCTACCTCAATCCCTGGTAATGGTAATGGATCTCTGTCTGTATCATGCACTATCCGCCAAAAATCTAAAATGACTATCTTCAGGAGGCGTCGCTCATATGGGCAACCGGTAGCGACGATAAATAAACGTAAAACACCACCAATGCACTCTTCTTTGTTGTGTACATATCTATATGCTATGTACATGTATTCTCAATATATTTTCTGTCTGTTTTTGTTTCAATTCTTGTTCATACTTGATTGCCCACGCTCCATGCAGCAGGGGAAATAAGGGGTATACATTTGTACACTTACAACCAGCATACTCTCGTTGGACTGGATCAGGGATCACAGGTTTCATCCCCTATTTGACCCTAACAATATTAACAGTCTTTCAGATGAAACTATAAACCGAGGTCGCGTGTATATGTATTATACACCCACATATACTTCTGGACATATAGTTTCGTGTTCAAAACCCAATGCTTAAGAAAATTATGATACACCATATGCTTGACACTATACACAAAAATAGATGCTCTGATAGTGAGGTGTGTCATATTTAAACTTGCTTGGATATGGCCTAAACAATATGTAAGTAAGTAAGTAATTTGTTTATTATAGTGACCTGTGTACATATCAGACAATATTTACATATAAATTATACAATTAAATACACCCGGCCCAATGGGCCTATAAGTCACTTACACATATAATACTAGAAACATATCACATGATAAAACACATACAACATTATTTCTCTGACAAACAAAATAGTCGATTATAGTAGTTATATCAAAACTAGAAATGTGGCCAAGGGACATAGATGTTCCACTTCGTCTCTCTTCTCTGCGGAGTCTAGGACCATAAATCAGTCTTGTATAACATATCACAGTGAGGTTTTAATAGAACTAAAGGGTTGAGTTACCCGTAACACAGAATACGGACGGATGCACCGACGGACGGTTGGACACGAGTAAATGTATGTACCATCAATCTGGGGCACACACCATGGGACATAACTAGTCCAGGTGGGGGCACACACCATGGGACAGAACTAGTCCAGGTGGGGGCACACACCATGGGACATAACTAGTCCAGGTGGGGCACACACCATGGGACATAGCTAGTCCAGGTGGGGCACACACCATGGGACAGAACTAGTCCAGGTGGGGGCACACACTATGGGACATAACTAGTCCAGGTGGGACACACACCATGGGACATAACTAGTCCAGGTGGGGGCACACACTATGGGACATAACTAGTCCAGGTGGGGCACACACCATGGGACATAACTAGTCCAGGTGGGGCACACACCATGGGACATAACTAGTCCAGGTGTGGCACACACCATGGGACAGAACTAGCCCAGGTGGGACACACACCATGGGACATAAATAGTCCAGGTGGGACACACACCATGGGACATAACTAGTCCAGGTGGGGGCACACACCATGGGACAGAACTAGTCCAGGTGGGGCACACACCATGGGACAGAACTAGTCCAGGTGGGGCACACACCATGGGACAGAACTAGTCCAGGTGGGGGCACACACCATGGGACATAACTAGTCCAGGTGGGGCACACACCATGGGGGTGGGGGCACACACCATGGGACAGAACTAGTCCAGGTGGGGCACACACCATGGGACATAACTAGTCCAGGTGGGGCACACACCATGGGACATAACTAGTCCAGGTGGGACACACACCATGGGACATAACTAGTCCAGGTGGGGCACACACCATGGGACATAACTAGTCCAGGTGGGGCACACACCATGGGACATAACTAGTCCAGGTGGGGCACACACCATGGGACATAACTAGTCCAGGTGGGACACACACCATGGGACATAACTAGTCCAGGTGGGGCACACACCATGGGATATAACTAGTCCAGGTGGGGCACACACCATGGGACATAACTAGTCCAGGTGGGGCACACACCATGGGACATAACTAGTCCAGGTGGGACACACACCATGGGACATAACTAGTCCAGGTGGGACACACACCATGGGACATAACTAGTCCAGGTGGGACACACACCATGGCACATAACTAGTCCAGGTGGGACACATACCATGGGACATAACTAGTCCAGGTGGGACACACACCATGGGACATAACTAGTCCAGGTGGGGGCACACACCATGGGACATAACTAGTCCAGGTTTCATTGTGTAAAGTTTTGGTTGAGCATAATACACAAAACAACAGCATCATGTATGTATAGTATGCCAAGCCTATGGTGTATCATCATGTATGTATAGTATGCCAAGCCTATGGTGTATCATCATGTATGTATAGTATGCCAAGCCTATGGTGTATCATCATGTATGTATAGTATGCCAAGCCTATGGTGGTATCATCATGTATGTATAGTATGCCAAGCCTTTGGTGTTTTGTTGTTGTGGTATGGTGTATCATCATGTATGTATAGTATGCCAAGCCTATGGTGTATCATCATGTATGTATAGTGTGCCAAGCCTATGGTGTATCATCATGTATGTATAGTATGCCAAGCCTATGGTGTATCATCATGTATGTATAGTATGCCAAGCCAAGCCTAGGTGTATCATCATGTATGTATAGTATGCCAAGCCTATGGTGTATCATCATGTATGTATAGTATGCCAAGCCTATGGTGTATCATCATGTATGTATAGTATGCCAAGCCTATGGTGTATCATCATGTAGTATAGTATGCCAAGCCTATGGTGTATCATCATGTGTATAGTATGCCAAGCCTATGGTGTATCATCATGTATGTATAGTATGCCAAGCCTATGGGTATCATCATGTATGTATGTATGCCAAGCCTATGGTGTATCATCATGTATGTATAGTATGCCAAGCCTATGGTGTATGTAGTCATCATGTTTGTGTAGTATGCCAAGCCTATGGGGTATCATCATGTATGATAGTATGCCAAGCCTATGGGTATCATCATGTATGTATAGTATGCCAAGCCTATGGTGTATCATCATGTATGTATAGTATGCCAAGCCTATGGTGTATCATCATGTATGTATAGTATGCCAAGCCTATGTGTATCATCATGTATGTATAGTATGCCAGCCTATGGTGTATCATCATGTATGTATGTATGCCAAGCCTATGGTGTATCATCATGTATGTATAGTATGCCAAGCCTATGTGTATCATCATGTATGTATAGTATGCCAAGCCTATGGTGTATCATCATGTATGTATAGTATGCCAAGCCTATGGTGTTACATCATGTATGTATAGTATGCCAAGCCTATGGGTATATCATGTATGTATGTAGTATGCCAAGCCTATGGTGTATCATCATGTATGTATAGTATGCCAAGCCTATGGTGTATCATCATGTATGTATGTAGCCAAGCCTATGCTGTGTATCATCATGTATGTATAGTATGCCAAGCCTATGGTGTATCATCATGTATGTATAGTATGCCAAGCCTATGGTGTATCATCATGTATGTATAGTATGCCAAGCCTATGGTGTATCATCATGTATGTATAGTAGCCAAGCCTATGGTGTATCATCATGTATGTATAGTTGCCAAGCCTATGGTGTATCATCATGTATGTATAGTATGCCAAGCCTATGGGTATATCATGTATGTATAGTATGCCAAGCCTATGGTGTATCATCATGTATGTATAGTATGCCAAGCCTATGGTGTATCATCATGTTTGTATAGTATGCCAAGCCTATGGTGTATCATCATGTATGTATAGTATGCCAAGCCTATGGTGTATCATCATGTATGTATAGTATGCCAAGCCTATGGTGTATCATCATGTATGTATAGTATGCCAAGCCTATGGTGTATCATCATGTATGTATAGTATGCCAAGCCTATGGTGTATCATCATGTATGTATAGTAGTGCCAAGCATATGGTGTATCATCATGTATGTATAGTATGCCAAGCATATGGTGTATCATCATGTATGTATAGTATGCCAAGCCTAGGTGTATCATCATGTGTGTATATGCCAAGCCTATGGTGTATCATCATGTATGTATAGTATGCCAAGCCTATGGTGTATCATCATGTATGTATAGTATGCCAAGCCTATGGTGTATCATCATGTATGTATAGTATGCCAAGCCTATGGTGTATCATCATGTATGTATAGTATGCCAAGCCTATGGTGTATCATCATGTATGTATAGTATGCCAAGCCTATGGTGTATCATCATGTATGTATAGTATGCCAAGCCTATGGTGTATCATCATGTATGTATAGTATGCCAAGCCTATGGTGTATCATCATGTATGTATAGTGTGCCAAGCCTATGGTGTATCATCATGTATGTATAGTGTGCCAAGCCTATGGTGTATCATCATGTATGTATAGTATGCCAAGCCTATGGTGTATCATCATGTATGTATAGTATGCCAAGCCTATGGTGTATCATAATGTTCTTTAAAAGAAAATAAAAAAACATCCCGAAACCATTAATACCCCGGGCATGTATAAGCACCAGGGATGTTTTTGGAGTTGGAGCGACTTCTGTGTATTGCACTTGTGCACAACTGACTAATACGATAAATATATGCAGACAAACAACAACAACAATACCCCCATGGTTCATAGTCTGTATAATACTGCGTATACACGCAATTACAGTTCACCTATTGCCATATTAAATGATTTAATTATCAAGATTGACAAAACGCATACATGTAAAGTTTTTAATCATGCCATTATCTAACAAACAAATCAAGGTATCGTGCACTATGCGTGTTGCACATCAATGTCTGATACACAATATCATTTCATGAACATATACTAGGGAACCATACAGGTTTCGTGTTTTGGCAACAAAGAGTAATTGAGTGTGTTCACAATATTTGTCGCTGTTCTGAATGTAAGACAATGCGTTTTACGTTTATTTATCGTCGCTACCGGTTGCCCATATGAGCGACGCCTCCTGAAGAGATTAGTCATTTTAGATTGTTGGAGGATAGTGCAATGATACAGACAGAGACCCATTCCATAATCTCCTCTTGTTCTTTTACGTGCACGGTGTAAAGCACCGACACGAGACCTCGATTTAAAGTCCCATTAGATGACTGTTAATTTTATTAGGGTCAGACGGGGGATCGAACCTGTGATCCCCGGATTACCAGTCTAACGTGTTAACCATTGAACTACGGGTCCGTCTGTAAACATGTAAATTCACAAACCATCGAGTTCAGTTACAGAAAAAATACCTCGAAATAAATGAAAGAAAACTGTAGATCAATATGAAAGTAGTCTTATGTTTAAGGTAGCATGAACAGTTTCTTAGGTGATATGATAGTTTATACATATTTATTTTAGCTCGATTGCGAAACAAGTTATTACAACTTATATTAATCACTCTCGAGACCTCATTCCTGATGGCATCCATCGCCACGAGGGACAGAGAAGAGGCACTGTGGAATTTAAATGCCTTGCCTAAGGGCACAATCGTAACGACTCCAGCGGGGCTCGAACTCCGGACATTTCGCATCTGAAGCGAACGTGCATCCACTGCGCTATCACGACTTCCACTTGTGATTGCCCACTGAGGTGACATGATGGCTCCAGCTACTACAGGTGGAGGAAGAACCCCTCCGAGCAGATATAATAGTGTATTGCGTGTATTAGTGGCCACAATTTGTTGATTTGTTATACAAATTACCTCTATTAAGAAGAAACCTGTGCTAAGCAGCCACGTTCTGTGATTCCCTTGACTGGCTGTTGACTGTACAGTTTAATCAAAACGCATTATCAAATACTTTATTTTTAATTACTAGATTTTGACTGTCTACTTGGGAATAGTTGGGGCATTCGTGTCCCTTTAGCTTATATACATTAATACATTGTTCTAGTATATGACCCAATGTGCAACAGTGTTGGACAGACTAAACCTATGTACATTTCTATAGATCACTTACATTACCTACTACTGTACAAGGGCGCTTGGGATCTGGACAAATGATATCGGGTTCAACCCCTACCCCCAAATTACTTTCTTAAACAGTATATTATTACACTACTCAGTGTCCGATTAGCGCAGTGGTTAGCGCGCTCGCTTCTCACAAATGCATCATCGGGCCGGGACGTATGTGAGATGGTACGGTAGTCGCCAGATCGGACAGGTGGGGTTTCTCCGGGTACTCCAGTTTCCTCCCACACGAATGACAACATTTACCCTTTTATCCGCGTCAACGAGAGTGATTAATATAAGTTGTTAAAACTTGCTTCGCAATCGTTGTAAAATAAATAAAGTTTAAACTGTGTCTTAATCATACAAATTGTTTAAGCAGTATCCAAGCACGTTTAAAAAAAATACACCACATCACTATCAAAG
>CM026404.1:59875999-59899636 GCA_014843695.1 Archivesica marissinica
AGTAGTGGAGGCCCCTCAGGGCAGTATTGCAGGCATGGGCGGGCACGCGGTTGGAACCCACCGACATACCTTAAGCCAGATGGATAGCTAGCTTCCGTACATGAACTAATTCAACACCCCATGGAGTGAGATTCGAACATACAGCTGTGAGAGGCATGTGATTTGAAGTCACCGACCGTAACCACTCGGCCCTTTTGTCAGTCACATTATTAATGATATGGTGACAGACGAAGCGGTGCACACATACACGTATATACATAATTATTGTGATGCACACATAGTAAAGCAAGGGGGTGGGTTGGGATGGGAAACCGTTGTGGTAACATACATCTCGTCTGTTGACATGGACAATCAATCGCCTCGTCTGTGAAAATCTAGTTCAAACATCTAAACATCTTTCGTTCTTTAATAATAGTAAACTTCTGTATCCGTGTGACAAGACAGTCGTTTGATGAACCCCGCCGTAGGAACGGGATTATTGATTTTAGCTGCGCCCGTTATGCGTGTATGTCTGTCTGTGTTTTAGCAGAATAACTCAAAGACTTGTGTGTGAATTATGACGAACCTTTGTGTGTTTGTGTTTTACGTTTATTTATCGTCGCTACCGGTTGCCCATATGAGCGACGCCTCCCGAAGAGATTAGTCATTTTAGATTGTTGGAGGATAGTGCAATGATACAGACAGAGACCCATTCCAGAGTCTCCTCTGGTTCGTTTACGTGCACGGTGTAAAGCACCGACACGAGACCTCGGGTTAACGTCCCATCTGAAAGACTGTTAATTTTATTAGGGTCAGACGGGGAATCGAACCTGCGATCCCTAGATTACCAGTCTAGCGTGTTACCACTGGACTACAGATCCGTCTGTACGAAACTTTGTGGATACAATTATATAGAGGGTTGGTACAGGAGCAAGTTATTCGATTTGGGGAGAAATCAGTCACGGCATGTGGTCATGGCGGTAAAAAGTGTCCACTCACTCCCATTCAGTTCTATGCATTTGTTCTTGAGTCGAAATTGAAATACCAGTACGGGGGTTTGCCTCTCCCCGAGCGGGGGGTTTGCCTCTCCCCGAGCGGGGAGTTTGCCTCTCACCGAGTGTTATTCTCTAGTTGATTTTGTTTTACTACAGACTGCCAGATCACGTTTAACTTAATGTTTCTTTTACATAACTGAGAATAAATTTTAATGCTGTTCCCTTGTGTGTGTTTTACGTTTATTTATCGTCGCTACCGGTTGTCCATATGAGCGACGCCTCCTGAAGATATTAGTCATTTTAGATTTTGGAAGATAGTGCATGATACAGACAGAGACCCATTCCAGAGTCTCCTCTGTGGTTCTTTTACGTGCACGGTGTAAAGCACCGATACGAGACCTCGCAGGTTCGATCCCCCGTCTGACCCTAATAAAATTAACAGTCTTTCAGATGGGACGTTAAACCGAGGTCTCGTTCTTGTTAAACAATAATAGCTGTTTTCTTCAAATCACATCCTGTTTTTTTACTCGAGATTAAAACGTTGCTTGTGTATATTTCAGAGCAAATGTTGCCGACATCAGAATACCTAGTGAAGTGCTTGCAGATAGCAGAGACATACTCCATGCACGCCCTGTTGGCAATATGTGTGAACACGATGGCGCAACCAGATATTTCACTTAAGGTAGGTTTGGCACATGAATAAATATATATTTTACGTAATGAAATATTGGAGGCAGATAATAATGTCATTTAAAGTTATGATTTCTGTTTAAAAAAGAAAGTGCAGCGTATATGCATGCACGTGCCCCGCTTTGTATGCCAGAGATTATAATAACACGTGTTAAAAATGATATGCGCATATTAATTTCAGTGTTATTATGATTTGTTAGCAGCTGAAGTGAGCTGCGCACATTAATGTCAGTGTTATGATTTGTTAGCAGCTAAACATGATATGCGCACATTAATTTCAGTGTTATTATGATTTGTTAGCAGCTAAACGTGATATGCGCACATTAATTTCAGTGTTATTATGAGTTGTTAGCAGCTAAAAAGTGTTTTGCGCACATTAATTTCAGTGTTAGTATGATTTGTTAGCGATAGTTAGAGCTATAAAGAGAGCCGAACGAAGAATGACTAACCTAACAGACGGATCTGTAGTCCAGTGGTAACACGCTGGACTGGTAATCGAGGGATCACAGGTTCGATCCCCCGTCTGATCCTAATAAAATTAACAGTCTTTCAGATGGGACGTTAAACCGAGGTCTCGTATCGGTGCTTTACACTGTGCACGTAAAAGAACCAGAGGCCGGAGACTCTGGAATGGGTCTCTGTCTGTATCACTGCACTATTCTCCAAAATCTAAAATGACTAATCTCTTCAGGAGGCATCGCTCATATGGGCAACCGGTAGCGACGATAAATAAACGTAAAACACTGAACAAACACTTTACTATACATATAGGATTTTATTTCATCGAGTGCTCATCGAAATATACATAATAAATATAATCATTTCTTACACTAGAGCATATTTGTGTTTATTAGTGTAAGATAGGATTTGATTTCATCGAGCGATCACGAGATGAAATAAAATCCTTTCTTACACTAATAAATACAAATCTTATTATTCTTTTATGATTTACAATGATTTTGTCTAATACAAAAGTACACCCAACCGCGAAGGAATACGAAACTCAAGCAGTGACAGAGAAAATGCCATCTTTTATTTGTTGTCAAACGGTGTAAGATGGAGTTTTCTTTTACTGAGAAAACTCCATCATTCATTGGAAAGCATAAAAGAAAATTGTTTCGCTTATATTGTAACTTCCCATTTACGGCATAGGCTAGAGTGTATAGGAATTACGTATGTAAGAAAGATATATTGATCTGGATCGCTAACCCGTCTAATGTTGTAATTGTATTTATAAGAACTGAATGAAAACGCAGCTAGATATATTGATCTGGATCGCTAACCCGTCTAATGTTGTAATTGTATAGACAGGAACTGACGGAAAACGCAGCTATATATATTGATCTGGATCGCTAACCCGTCTATGTTGTAATTGTATTGACAGTAGCTGACGGAAAACGCAGCTATATATATTGATCTGGATCGCTAACCCGTCTAATGTTGTAATTGTATAGACAGTAGCTGATGGGAAACGCAGCTAGATATGTTGATCTGGATCGCTAACCCGTCTTTGTTGCAATTGTATTGACAGGAACTGAAGGAAAACGCAGATATTTCTTTGCACACAAAGGCTAGGATATTCGAAGAGCGTATCGAGAAGTTGGAATATGACAAGGCTGAGGCCGAGGAATGGAAGTTCAGTGTTTATGGTGTCAAGGTATATACAACAGCAACATAATCAATTTTATGTTCCCGGATAGTTATTTTTTGGTCGTTCCCCTTGTTTTTCTATATTGGTATGTTTCTGAGCGTGCTTGTTGTATAGTGTATGCGAGCGTGCGTGCGTGCGTGCGTGCGTGCGCGTGTGTGTGCGCGCGTGTGTGTATGTGCTTGTTGTGTAATGTATGCGTGCGTGTATGTACGTGCTTGTTGTGTAGTGCGTGCGTGCATTCGTGCGTGCATTCGTGCGTGCATTCGTGCGTGCGTGCGTGCGTGCGTGCGTGCGTGCGTGCGTGCGTGCGTGCGTGCGTGCGTGCGTGCGTGCGTGCGTGCGTGCGTGCGTGCGTGCGTGCGTGCGTGCGTGCGTGCGTGCGTGCGTGCGTGCGTGCGTGCGTGCGTGCGTGCGTGCGTGCGTGCGTGCGTGCGTGCGTGCGTGCGTGCGTGCGTGCGTGCGTGCGTGCGTGCGTGCGTGCGTGCGTGCGTGCGTGCGTGCGTGCGTGCGTGCGTGCGTGCGTGCGTGCGTGCGTGCGTGCGTGCGTGCGTGCGTGCGTGCGTGCGTGCGTGCGTGCGTGCGTGCGTGCGTGCGTGTTTGTACGTGTGTGGGAGGGAAGCACGGATTGCTGTTGTGTTGTTGCTAACTTGCTATAGTGAAAAAGGTAGTGCTGTTAAATTGAGTTACTGGACAACACGACGGACAAGTGCGAACTCGGCATTTCAGTATTCACAATTCCGCTGTTTGTAGAGTTTCTGTAGTAGAAAAGTGTATCTATCGTCGGTGTTGTTTCCACTATTTTAATGTAATATGTATAATATGAAATATTATTTGTCTTTGAGTTATTTAATGGCGAATAAAATATGGTTTGGAGTTATGAAGCGTAGACGTAGGAATTGTCTCTAAGTGGTTAATTCTAGCGCTGTCCGATTAGCACAGTGGTTAGCGCGCTCGCCTCTCACCAATGCGACCCGGGTTCGATCCTCGGACCGGGAAGTATGTGAGATGGTACGGTGGTCGCGAGATCGGACAGGTGGGTTTTCTCCGGGTACTCCGATTTCCTCCCACGCGAATGACCACATATACGCTTTCATCCGCGCCAACGAGAGTGATTAATATAAATTGTTAGAACTTGCTTCGCAATCATTGTAAAATAAATAAAGTTTAAACTAAACTACATGTAGGCCTAGTATTGTACCAATTGTTGTTTTTCTTCTTCTTTTTTTCTTTCTTTAAAGATTTATTCAGTTCATTATTTACAAATAGTTACAGAACAATACACACGTGTATTAACACAATAATCATACATTCAAATTGTTGTGTTTCAGCAACGTTTAAGGGAGATAATAATACAGCATGATGATCATTGTCGGTGCCGCGTGGAAATTAAGCTCCGGAATGCCGTGCAGAGGGCGTGTGCATACTGTACACGCAACTGGTGCTCGGACAATATGAGCTCTGACGCATACAGGAACAGCTACAAGTTCCACTGTAACCATAAAGTGGGATACCACGTCAGCCGTGACGCAATCATACGTGCCTTCATCGATCAAGCAGATAGCTTGTAACTAACTATAAGAGTGTTGTTTATTCAAGAGGATTCACGCTCACGAAATGACAAATAAAAGTTAGGTTAAGTAACTCATAGCTGGCGTGTCTTATTTCAATATTTAATTTCTTGCAAATAATCAAGAATATGTGTTTGTGCTTTACGTTTATTTATCGATGCTACCGGTTGCTCATATGAGCCACGCCTCCTGAAGAGATTAGTCATTTTAGGTTGTTGGAGGATATTGCAATGATACACAGAGAGAGACCCATTCCAGAGTCTCCTCTAGTTCTTTTACGTGAACGGTGTAAAGCACCAACACGAGACCTCGGTTTAGCGTCCCATCTGAAAGACTGTTCATTTTATTAGGGTTAGACGGGGGATCGAACCTGCGATCCCTGGATTCCCAGTCCATCGTGTTACCCATTGGACTACGTATCCGGTAGTACTCAATCTCTCTGATAGAACACACTTTCCATCATGCAAACGCCAACTTGTCTGTCTTTAGTAAAACAACAGCAGTACATATATTACCAGAGTAAGAACCACTATTTATAAGAGTAGCTTATTCCCAACAACCATCATACTGTGGAACAATCTATCTCACACTGCCGTTGACCAGACCACCATACGGTAGGCTTCCAATCGCTCCTGGCCAACCAACACTCGCATTAAATATGAGACATCCACATTCTCATCATCACAGCCTCAACGGACAGCGATACGGTCCACAACCACACTGCTTCTATAGAACACGCTGGTTCCCCACACCTTTGGAACGTACGGAAAGTGGACGTGGCACATTCCAGTAGGAAACTATCACAACCAAATACTACATTTCTATTACCAACTCTTCAACATATTACTCTTGACGAGGTACTACATTTCTATTACAAACTCTTCAACATATTACTCTTGGCGAGGTACTACATTTCTATTTCAAACTCTTCAACATATTACTCTTGGCGAGGGACTACATTTCTATTACCAACTCTTCAACATATTACTCTTGACGAGGGACTACATTTCTATTACCAACTCTTCAACATATTACTCTTGGCGAGGTACTACATTTCTATTACCAACTCTTCAACATATTACTCTTGGCGAGGTACTACATTTCTATTTATAACTCTTCAACATATTACTCTTGGCGAGGTACTACATTTCTATTTATAACTCTTCAATATATTACTCTTGGCGAGGTACTACATTTCTATTTATAACTCTTCAACATATTACTCTTGGCGAGGTACTACATTTCTATTTATAACTCTTCAATATATTACTCTTGGCGAGGTACATTTCTATTTATAACTCTTCAACATATTACTCTTGGCGAGGTACTACATTTCTATTTATAACTCTTCAATATATTACTCTTGGCGAGGTACATTTCTATTTATAACTTTTCAACATATTACTCTTGGTGAGGTACTACATTTCTATTACCAACTCTTCAACATATTACTCTTGGCGAGGTACTACATTTCTATTACCAACTCTTCAACATATTACTCTTGGTGAGGTACTACATTTCTATTACCAACTCTTCAACATATTACTCTTGGCGAGGTACTACATTTCTATTACCAACTCTTCAACATATTACTCTTGGTGAGGTACTACATTTCTATTACCAACTCTTCAACATATTACTCTTGGCGAGGTACTACATTTCTATTACCAACTCTTCAACATATTACTCTTGGCGAGGTACTACATTTCTATTACCAACTCTTCAACATATTACTCTTGGCGAGGTACTACATTTCTATTACCAACTCTTCAACATATTACTCTTGGCGAGGTACTACATTTCTATTACCAACTCTTCAACATATTACTCTTGGCGAGGTACTACATTTCTATTACCAACTCTTCAACATATTACTCTTGGCGAGGTACTACATTTCTATTACCAACTCTTCAACATATTACTCTTGGCGAGGTACTACATTTCTATTACCAACTCTTCAACATATTACTCTTGGCGAGGTACTACATTTCTATTACCAACTCTTCAACATATTACTCTTGGCGAGGTACTACATTTCTATTACCAACTCTTCAACATATTACTCTTGGCGAGGTACTACATTTCTATTACCAACTCTTCAACATATTACTCTTGGCGAGGTACTACATTTCTATTACCAACTCTTCAACATATTACTCTTGGCGAGGTACTACATTTCTATTACCAACTCTTCAACATATTACTCTTGGCGAGGTACTACATTTCTATTACCAACTCTTCAACATATTACTCTTGGCGAGGTACTACATTTCTATTTATAACTCTTCAACATATTACTCTTGGTGAGGTACTACATTTCTATTACCAACTCTTCAACATATTACTCTTGGCGAGGTACTACATTTCTATTACCAACTCTTCAACATATTACTCTTGGCGAGGTACTACATTTCTATTACCAACTCTTCAACATATTACTCTTGGCGAGGTACTACATTTCTATTACCAACTCTTCAACATATTACTCTTGGCGAGGTACTACATTTCTATTACCAACTCTTCAACATATTACTCTTGGCGAGGTACTACATTTCTATTACCAACTCTTCAACATATTACTCTTGGCGAGGTACTACATTTCTATTACCAACTCTTCAACATATACTCTTGGCGAGGTACTACATTTCTATTACCAACTCTTCAACATATTACTCTTGGCGAGGTACTACATTTCTATTTATAACTCTTCAACATATTACTCTTGGTGAGGTACTACATTTCTATTACCAACTCTTCAACATATTACTCTTGGCGAGGTACTACATTTCTATTACCAACTCTTCAACATATTACTCTTGGCGAGGTACTACATTTCTATTACCAACTCTTCAACATATTACTCTTGGCGAGGTACTACATTTCTATTTATAACTCTTCAACATATTACTCTTGGCGAGGTACTACATTTCTATTTATAACTCTTCAACATATTACTCTTGGCGAGGTACTACATTTCTATTACCAACTCTTCAACATATTACTCTTGGCGAGGTACTACATTTCTATTACCAACTCTTCAACATATTACTCTTGGCGAGGTACTACATTTCTATTACCAACTCTTCAACATATTACTCTTGGCGAGGTACTACATTTCTATTTATAACTCTTCAACATATTACTCTTGGCGAGGTACTACATTTCTATTTATAACTCTTCAACATATTACTCTTGGCGAGGTACTACATTTCTATTTATAACTCTTCAACATATTACTCTTGGCGAGGTACTACATTTCTATTACCAACTCTTCAACATATTACTCTTGGCGAGGTACTACATTTCTATTTATAACTCTTCAACATATTACTCTTGGCGAGGTACTACATTTCTATTTATAACTCTTCAACATATTACTCTTGGCGAGGTACTACATTTCTATTACCAACTCTTCAACATATTACTCTTGGCGAGGTACTACATTTCTATTTATAACTCTTCAACATATTACTCTTGGCGAGGTACTACATTTCTATTTATAACTCTTCAATATATTACTCTTGGCGAGGTACTACATTTCTATTTATAACTCTTCAACATATTACTCTTGGCGAGGTACTACATTTCTATTTATAACTCTTCAATATATTACTCTTGGCGAGGTACATTTCTATTTATAACTCTTCAACATATTACTCTTGGCGAGGTACTACATTTCTATTTATAACTGAAGTGAACCACGGTATTGGACAAAGCATTTAGCTGCGAAACTACAACTCATGTAGCGGTATCAATGTCGACATCCCTTGTTAATCAACTGAAGTAATTATCCCTATTCGATGCCAAGATGCTTCTGGTACAGTTTCAACAAATGTGTTTGTTTTGTGTTTAACGTCGTATCGACAGCTTGGGGTATACAGCGACTCTCCAGCTATTCATATTTGAGGAAGAGCCCTGGTGCCCCTCTAAGCAGTATTTCAGGCACGGATAGGCACTCTGGTAGAACCACCAACCTTCCACGAGTCAGCTAGATATAATTCGTGGAATGGGATTCGAACCTACAGTACTGAGGGGCTTGTGAATTGAAGTTAACTACCATAACCACTCGGTCACAGAGGTCCTCGTTAGTCTCAAGAAATGTCAGGTAGCTCAGAGACGGTTTAAAGGTCTTTAGCCAGTAGGGTCTTAGTAATGTCAGCAAATAACTGATGACAGCTGCTGGAAGCAGGACAACATATACATGTTAATATGTATGATGGTACCAGGCGTCGATATATTTTGCCTGGTCAGTCAAATAAATATATTTTAACACCGAGACTATTAATTGGGCCGTATTGAGTTTCTAATCACAGTTCAACGTCATTCTGACAGGCACAACAAGATATGTGGCATGAATCATTTAACAATAGATGCTCATAAGTAAGGTTTCATAATAAAACGATAAATATTACATTTTTAGGTAAGTTTTTATTATCGTGTACCAAAGCAAGATCTGTGTCCAACGTCTGTGGCAGGAATCATTTAACAATAGATGCTCATAAATAAGGTTTCATAACAAATCCATAAATATTACATTTTCAGGTAAGTTTTTGTTATCATGTACCAAAGCAAGACATTCTGTGGCAGGAACAGTATTCAAAATGTGTGTTTGACAGAGGAGGTGAACATGTAAAGACGGATAAAGCAGCAACAGTATGTTCTCCAAACGTTTTCAGTGCGGTACATAAAACAGGAAGAAATGAAACGCACACACACTATTAAAACATCCAAAACACAACTGTTGCAAAAATTGGAATAAACCGTATCGCTAGGTGTATGCAATGGAATGACTGGGTGATCGGTAATTACTCAAACTGCCAGTTGCTTACCACTGCTGCTAAGTAGTTAAACATTGAATAAACTGCCAGTTGCTTACCACTGCTGCTAAGTAGTTAAACACTAAGTAGGGGTTAAACACTGAATAAACTGCCAGTTGCTTACAACTGCTGCTAAGTGGAGGTTAAACACTGAACAAACTGCCAGTTGCTTACAACTGCTGCTAAGTAGAGGTTAAAAACTGAATAAACTGCCAGTTGCTTACCACTGCTGCTAAGTAGAGGTTAAACATTGAACAAACTGCCAGTTGCTTACAACTGCTGCCAAGTAGATGTTAAACATTGAACAAACTGCCAGTTGCTTACCACTGCTGCTAAGTAGAGGTTAAACATTGAACAGTGGAAGTCGTGATAGCTCAGTGGTAGCGCGTTCGCTTCATGTGCGAAAGGCCCGGAGTTCGAGCCCCGCTGGAGCCATTACGATTGTACCCTTAGGCAAGGCATTTAAATTCCACATGCCTCTTCTCTCTCCCTCGTGGCGATGGGTTCCATCAGGAATGAGGTCTCGAGAGTGATTAATATAAGTTATAAGAACTTGTTTCGCAATCGAGCTCAAATAAATTTGTATAAACTAAACATTGAACAAACTGCCAGCCTGGTAACTGGATGAATAAGACAGGTTGACATGGGAACAAACTGGAACAAACTGCCAGCCTGGTAACTGGATGAATAAGACAGGTTGTCATGGGAACAAACTGCCAGCCTGGTAACTGGATGAATAAGACAGGTTGACATGGGAACAAACTGCCAGCCTGGTAACTGGATGAATAAGACAGGTTGTCATGGGAACAAACTGCCAGCCTGGTAACTGGATGAATAAGACAGGTTGACACAGGAACAAACTGCCAGCCTGGTAACTGGATGAATAAGACAGGTTGACACGGGAACAAACTGCCAGCCTGGTAACTGGATGTATAAGACAGGTTGACACGGGAACAAACTGCCAGTCTGGTAACTGGATGAATAAGACAGGTTGTCATGGGAACAAACTGCCAGCCTGGTAACTGGATGTATAAGACAGGTTGACACGGGAACAAACTGCCAGCCTGGTAACTGGATGAATAAGACAGGTTGACACGGGAACAAACTGCCAGCCTGGTAACTGGATGAATAAGACAGGTTGACACGGGAACAAACTGCCAGCCTGGTAACTGGATGAATAAGACAGGTTGACACGGGAACAAACTGCCAGCCTGGTAACTGGATGAATAAGACAGGTTGACACGGGAACAAACTGCCAGCCTGGTAACTGGATGAATAAGACAGGTTGACACGGGAACAAACTGCCAGCCTGGTAACTGGATGAATAAGACAGGTTGACACGGGAACAAACTGCCAGCCTGGTAACTGGATGAATAAGACAGGTTGACACGGGAACAAACTGCCAGCCTGGTAACTGGATGAATAAGACAGGTTGACACGGGAACAAACTGCCAGCCTGGTAACTGGATGAATAAGACAGGTTGACACGGGAACAAACTGCCAGCCTGGTAACTGGATGAATAAGACAGGTTGACACGGGAACAAACTGCCAGCCTGGTAACTGGATGAATAAGACAGGTTGACACGGGAATAAACTGCCAGCCTGTTAACTGGATGAATAAGACAGGTTGACACGGGAATAAACTGCCAGCCTGGTAACTGGATGAATAAGACAGGTTGACACGGGAACAAACTGCCAGCCTGGTAACTGGATGAATAAGACAGGTTGACACGGGAACAAACTGCCAGCCTGGTAACTGGATGAATAACTGGAGAGTTGACACGGGAACAAACTGCCAGCCTGGTAACTGGATGAATAACTGGCGAGTTGACACGGGAACAAACTGCCAGCCTGGTAACTGGATGAATAAGACAGGTTGACACGGGAACAAACTGCCAGCCTGGTAACTGGATGTATAAGACAGGTTGACACGGGAACAAACTGCCAGTCTGGTAACTGGATGAATAAGACAGGTTGTCATGGGAACAAACTGCCAGCCTGGTAACTGGATGTATAAGACAGGTTGACACGGGAACAAACTGCCAGCCTGGTAACTGGATGAATAAGACAGGTTGACACGGGAACAAACTGCCAGCCTGGTAACTGGATGAATAAGACAGGTTGACACGGGAACAAACTGCCAGCCTGGTAACTGGATGAATAAGACAGGTTGACACGGGAATAAACTGCCAGCCTGTTAACTGGATGAATAAGACAGGTTGACATGGGAATAAACTGCCAGCCTGGTAACTGGATGAATAAGACAGGTTGACACGGGAACAAACTGCCAGCCTGGTAACTGGATGAATAAGACAGGTTGACACGGGAACAAACTGCCAGCCTGGTAACTGGATGAATAACTGGAGAGTTGACACGGGAACAAACTGCCAGCCTGGTAACTGGATGAATAACTGGCGAGTTGACACGGGAACAAACTGCCAGCCTGGTAACTGGATGAATAAGACAGGTTGACACGGGAACAAACTGCCAGCCTGGTAACTGGATGTATAAGACAGGTTGACACGGGAACAAACTGCCAGTCTGGTAACTGGATGAATAAGACAGGTTGTCATGGGAACAAACTGCCAGCCTGGTAACTGGATGTATAAGACAGGTTGACACGGGAACAAACTGCCAGCCTGGTAACTGGATGAATAAGACAGGTTGACACGGGAACAAACTGCCAGCCTGGTAACTGGATGAATAAGACAGGTTGACACGGGAACAAACTGCCAGCCTGGTAACTGGATGAATAACTGGCGAGTTGACACGGGAACAAACTGCCAGCCTGGTAACTGGATGAATAACTGGCGAGTTGACACGGGAACAAACTGCCAGCCTGGTAACTGGATGAATAACTGGCGAGTTGACACGGGCAAGTATTAATACAGGATTATTGTAGTGCTAGTGTTGTGTTATGGGCCTGGGTTATATTGAATCAAAAGGTGATGATTCACCAAATATCACAAACAACATGGACAACAAAGTGATGCAAACATTATTCAGTAATATAAACTGTCAACAGCAGTTGTTACACAGATATACATAAATCCCCGGCCTGTGAAAACACTGTGAAAATAGTCAAAACATTGTATAAGATCGTATCTTGGCTGCTATTTTGTTTGGCAAGTTTTTGCATCGTCATTTGAAATAACGCCCAGTAGGATTTGAACCTACAGCGGTGAAAGGCAAATTATTTGCAGTCAACGACAGTAACAATTTGCCCCGCTGGAGCTGTTACAATTGTGCCCAAAGGCAAGGCATTTAAATTCCACATGCCACTTCTCTCTACCTCGTGGCGATGGATTCCATCAGTAATGAGGTCTCGAAAGTGATTAATATAAGTTGTAAGAACTTATTTTGCAATCGAGCTAAATTAAATTTGTATAAACTAACAATTTGTTAATTAGATCACCTAACAAACTAATAAATAATAGTATAAACTAAACATTCTGCCGTAACACTGGTAACAGTGACACAGTGACCATTAAACCCGCTACATCAACTAATTCAATAATAAATAATATAACCACAGTACAGCTGTAATAACATAACCACAGTACAGCTGTAATAACATAACAAGGTCCCGGCTCCAAGGGTGTCTCACCCCGGGTGCTTGAATCAGTTCATTCAGGTGCTTGACCCAGTAAACAATGTATTTGACCGACATTTTTCAAGTTTCCAAACAGTGTATGGTTTCGGAGAATTGAAATTTTTAAAACGAATTGGATGGATCAATTAAATTTCAAATTAAGCAATCGTTACCAAGTAATACAAAATGTTCAAATCGTTACCAAGTAATACACAATGTTCAAATCGTTACTAAGTAATACACAATGTTCAAATCTTTACCAAGTAATACACAATGTTCAAATCGTTACCAAGTAATACACAATGTTCAAATCGTTACTAAGTAATACACAATGTTCAAATCGTTACCAAGTAATACACAATGTTCAAATCGTTACTAAGTAATACACAATGTTCAAATCGTTACCAAGTAATACACAATGTTCAAATCGTTACCAAGTAATACACAATGTTCAAATCGTTACCAAGTAATACACAATGTTCAAATCGTTACCAAGTAATACACAATGTTCAAATCGTTACCAAGTAATACACACTGTTCAAATCGTTACCAAGTAATACACACTGTTCAAATCGTTACCAAGTAATACACAATGTTCAAATCGTATATTATATGGTGGAAATTCTTGATAATATCAGTAATACAACAAATTCTTCATAATTTAAAGCCATCAATGATTTGCATTGGGACATCACTATTTTATTTGTTTTGTTGCGGTAATATACCACCTTCCCAGATGTATGTCCCAGCCAGCTGTATGTCCCAGTCAGCTGTATGTCCCAGTCAGATGTATGTCCCAGTCAGATGTATGTCCCAGTCAGATGTATGCCTCAGCCAGCTGTATGTCCCAGTCAGCTGTATGTCCCAGTCAGATATATGTCCCAGTCAGAGGTATGTCCCAGTCAGATGTATGTCCCAGTCAGCTGTATGTCCCAGTCAGATGTATGCCTCAGCCAGCTGTATGTCCCAGTCAGCTGTATGCCTCAGCCAGCTGTATGTCCCAGTCAGCTGTATGTCCCAGTCAGATGTATGTCCCAGTCAGCTGTATGTCCCAGTCAGATGTATGTCCCTGTCAGCTGTATGTCCCAGTCAGTTGTATGTCCCAGTCATGTATGTCCCAGCCAGATGTATGTCCCAGTCAGCTGTATGTCCCAGTCAGCTGTATGTCCCAGCCAGATGTATGTCCCAGCCAGCTGTATGTCCAAGCCAGCTGTATGTCCCTGCCAGCTGTATGTCCCTGTTAGCTGTATGTCCCTGCCAGCTGTATGTCCCAGTCAGATGTATGTCCCAGCCAGCTGTATGTCCCTGTCAGATGTATGTCCCAGCCAGCTGTATGTCCCTGTCAGATGTATGTCCCTGTCAGATGTAAGTCCCAACCAGATGTATGTCCCAGCCAGCTGTATGTTCCAGCCAGAAGTATGTCCCAGCCAGATGTATGTCCCAGCCAGCTGTATGTTCCAGCCAGCTGTATGTCCCAGTCAGATGTATGTCCCAGCCAGATGTGCATCCCAGCCAGATGTATGTCCCAGTCAGATGTATGTCCCAGCCAGATGTATGTCCCAGCCAGATGTATGTCCCAGTCAGATGTATGTCGCAGCCAGATGTCCCAGTCAGATGTATGTCCCAGTCAGATGTATGTCCCAGCCAGATGTATGTCCGAGCCAGAAGTATGTCCCAGCCAGCTGTATGTCCCAGCCAGATGTATGTCCCATTCAGATGTATGTCGCAGCCAGATGTCCCAGTCAGATGTATGTCCCATCCAGCTGTATGTCCCAGCCAGATGTATGTCCCAGCCAGAAGTATGTCCCAGCCAGAAGTATGTCCCAGCCAGCTGTATGTCCCAGCCAGATGTATGTCCCAGTCAGATGTATGTCCCAGCCAACTGTATGTGGTGAAGGAAGACCACAGGTGTTGTGTTTCAGACACTGGGGGTCCCAGCAGAACCACCGACTTTCCACATGCCAGCTGGATGGCTTCCTCACAAATAAAACAATCGAGCATGTGTAGGGCTGGAGCCCAGTATTACAGTGGCACCACTATGCTACATAATATTACACATATATATCAAGCTCCAGTAGGGGATATCTGTCACAATGAGAGCTCATTCTGGTCGACCTGAATCGTCACAATATGGTACGATTTGAGAGAAAGTACATGACAGTCTTAGAGCCTTCTCATTGTTCGTTTGCTTTTGAGGTTTATAAAGTCGCACCAACAGCTTGGGTCATATGGCGATACCAGCTATTATTGGTGGAGGAAGATCCCAGGTGCCCCTCCGAGCTGTATTTCAGGCATGAACAGGCACCCGGGTAGAACCACCGACCATCCGCAAGCCAGCTGGATAGCTGCCGTCTCATTGTGCTTCCCCTGCCGTGAGCAGTATATCTGACAGTCTTCTATGCTACTACCAATTCATATTGCACATAATTTATATGGAATGACATAACTCCTCGGGAATGCATTACATTTCTCAAGTATTAACACCTGGACGGTGTTGCTCATTATAAACCACTGAACAAGCTATCCATCACTTAACCCTTACTGTACTGGAAACTAGTACAGTCAAACCTGCCTTAAGCAGCGAGCTAATGGAATCACAGAAAGTGGCTGCTTAGTACAGATGGCTGCTTAAAAGAGGTCAAACATATAACAAAGTAACATATTGGGAATCTGAAAACTGGCTGCTTAATGCAGGTTCACTGCTTAATAGGTGACCACTAATACAGGTTTGACTGTATATTCATTTTTGCACAGTATAGAGCCAGATCAGATGGCACAGAACGTTCTGCTATCTGATCCCGCTCTATACTATTTGCTATTCGGATAGTGGAGCCAAACGACTTGACAGAATAGTAAACAACATAGATCCTGATCAGATGCGGTGTTACGCCACTGCTGATCAGGATCTATGTTGTTTTCACATTCCTACTTATCCACTGCATGATAGCTAAATGGCTGTTGTTTGTATGGAGATATAATAGTATATTAACCTAAATCTCTATGAAGGAAAGGGTTGAACAATGAGAGACATTACTGGTTTTTCTATTACCTCCCTTGATGGATAAAGTTAGATTTATCCCTAAATGTATATTGGTCCTTTTAGTTGGAATCCTTTGTTTTTACTGTTGTCAGATGTTGCATTAGAATAAATGTAATTATATCAAAATCGTGTTAATTAATTGAATCAATTTTTACAGTAAGTATCCATTGGACATGCTAAAGGATATCTGTCGAGATTTAATAATTATAAGATGAGAATACGGATGAGAATGGAAAACATATGGTGCAAAGGAAACAACGATAAAAACAGAGGAAACCAATTAAGAGGATCAATATACTATTAGGAGTATTCAGGGGCAGTAACTGACTAATGTTTCTCATTGATTATCTTATCCAGTGGTTAATGTTTAGAGCAAGCAGATGCATGTTATTCTAGTCAACGTATCAGTACACGCCACTAATCAATTACACTAGGATATGTATAGCAACATTTATAAAATACTACACGATAGTGTAAAGCCCATCACAATATATAATGGTTTTTGCATCTCCCTGCTAGGGTTAACAAGTGGATTTTTATATTCCTCTAATAATTCAGGGATCGCAGGTTCGATCCCCCATCTGACCATAATAAAATTAATAGTCTTTCAGATGGGACGTTAAACCGAGGTCTCGTCGGTGCTATACACTGTGCACGTAAAAAGAACCAGAGGAGACTCTGGAATGGGTCTCTGTCTGTATCATTGCACTATCCTCCAAAAATCTAAAATGACTAATCTCTTCAGGAGGCGTCGCTCATATGGGCAACCGGTAGCGACGATAAATAAACGCGCGCGCACGCGCGCGCACGCACGCACGCACGCACGCACGCACGCACGCACGCACGCACGCACGCACGCACGCACGCACGCACGCACGCACGCACGCACGCACGCACGCACGCACGCACGAATGCACGCACGAATGCACGCACGCACACACAACAAGCACGTACATACACGCACACGCACACGCACACGCACACGCACACGCACACGCACACACACACACACACACACACACACACACACACACACACACACACACACACACACACTAATAATGCTAAAACAAGGTTTTTGTATTTTTAAACAAGTCCAAAAACTCAAATGACTGGTTCACACCTACTTATATTCGTGGACAGTCTACAGCTGCTTACAACCCAACTATATTGCACTGTAGGGTTTTTTCTACAGCGGAATGACAGGGCACCCTTGCCATTTTTAGCTCTGTCCTTTTGCACTTTAGCCCTGCCCTTTTGCCTTTACCCCAAATATATTTTTAAATTATTTTCTTCTGTAGGCAGGCCTACCTATAATAAACTTTTCAGCCCTTTTCACCAATATTTACTGAGGGTAGCCCCAATAAATCCCCACCCGCATCTACCCACTCAAAATGCACCCTGCTTCTTTTCTGACCAACCCTGCCATTAATTTCACTCTAGAATAAACTCTATGCACTGGTTTACACAGACAAGTGTTCGCCAATGACTGCAAGGAAAAAAGGTAAATAGAATGGTGTTTATCGGTCAGAGCTGTTTTCTCTGGATTTTGCTTTAGTTAAAGAGAGATAGCACGGGTAGTGAATGTCAGGGTCATAGAGCTCTCTGCCTTTCTCCTTCATCTGAAATATAGATAAAAATAGATCACATGCTATATCAGCTGTAACAAAGGGAGCCGACACGGCTATTCTGTACTTCATACTGGTATTACACGGTTATTCTGTACTATATACTGGTATTACATGGTTATTCTGTACTACATACTGGTATTACATGGTTATTCTGTACTATATACTGGTATTACACGGTTATTCTGTACTATATACTGGTATTACATGGTTATTCTGTACTATATACTGGTATTACATGGTTATTCTGTACTATATACTGGTATAACACGGTTATTCTGTACTATATACTGGTATTACACGGTTATTCTGTACTATATACTGGTATTACATGGTTATTCTGTACTATATACTGGTATTACATGGTTATTCTGTACTATATACTGGTATAACATGGTTATTCTGTACTATATACTGGTATTACATGGTTATTCTGTACTATATACTGGTACTACATGGCTATTCTGTACTATATACTGGTATTACATGGTTATTCTGTACTATATATGGTATTACATGGTTATTCTGTACTACATACTGGTATTACATGGTTATTCTGTACTATATACTGGTATTACATGGTTATTCTGTACTATATACTGGTATTACATGGTTATTCTGTATTATATACTGGTATTACATGGTTATTCTGTACTATATACTGGTATTACATGGTTATTCTGTACTATATACTGGTATTACACGGTTATTCTGCACTTCATACTGGTATTACATGGTTATTCTGTACTATATACTGGTATTACATGGTTATTCTGTACTATATACTGGTATTACACGGTTATTCTGTACTATATACTGGTATTACATGGTTATTCTGTACTATATACTGGTATTACATGGTTATTCTGTACTATATACTGGTATTACATGGTTATTCTGTACTATATACTGGTATTACATGGTTATTCTGTACTATATACTGGTATTACATGGTTATTCTGTACTATATACTGGTATTACATGGTTATTCTGTACTATATACTGGTATTACATGGTTATTCTGTACTATATACTGGTATTACATGGTTATTCTGTACTATATACTGGTATTACACGGTTATTCTGTACTATATACTGGTATTACACGGTTATTCTGTACTATATACTGGTATTACACGGTTATTCTGTACTATATACTGGTATTACACGGTTATTCTGTACTATATACTGGTATTACACGGTTATTCTGTACTATATACTGGTATTACATGGTTATTCTGTACTATATACTGGTATTACACAGTTATTCTGTACTATATACTGGTATTACACGGTTATTCTGTACTATATACTGGTATTACACGGTTATTCTGTACTATATACTGGTATTACATGGTTATTCTGTACTATATACTGGTATTACATGGTTATTCTGTACTATATACTGGTATTACACAGTTATTCTGTACTATATACTGGTATTACACGGTTATTCTGTACTATATACTGGATTACACGGTTATTCTGTACTATATACTGGTATTACATGGTTATTCTGTACTATATACTGGTATTACACGGTTATTCTGTACTATATACTGGTATTACACAGTTATTCTGTACTATATACTGGTATTACATGGTTATTCTGTACTATATACTGGTATTACATGGTTATTCTGTACTATATACTGGTATTACACAGTTATTCTGTACTATATACTGGTATTACATGGTTATTCTGTACTATATACTGGTATTACATGGTTATTCTGTACTATATACTGGTATTACACGGTTATTCTGTACTATATACTGGTATTACACGGTTATTCTGTACTATATACTGGTATTACACGGTTATTCTGTACTATATACTGGTATTACACGGTTATTCTGTACTATATACTGGTATTACACGGTTATTCTGTACTATATACTGGTATTACACAGTTATTCTGTACTATATACTGGTATTACATGGTTATTCTGTACTATATACTGGTATTACATGGTTATTCTGTACTATATACTGGTATTACACGGTTATTCTGTACTATATACTGGTATTACATGGTTATTCTGTACTATATACTGGTATTACATGGTTATTCTGTACTATATACTGGTATTACATGGTTATTCTGTACTATATACTGGTATTACAGGGTTATTCTGTACTATATACTGGTATTACATGGTTATTCTGTACTATATACTGGTATTACATGGTTATTCTGTACTATATACTGGTATTACATGGTTATTCTGTACTATATACTGGTATTACACGGTTATTCTGTACTATATACTGGTATTACATGGTTATTCTGTACTATATACTGGTATTACATGGTTATTCTGTACTATATACTGGTATTACATGGTTATTCTGTACTATATACTGGTATTACATGGTTATTCTGTACTATATACTGGTATTACATGGTTATTCTGTACTATATACTGGTATTACATGGTTATTCTGTACTATATACTGGTATTACATGGTTATTCTGTACTATATACTGGTATTACATGGTTATTCTGTACTATATACTGGTATTACATGGTTATTCTGTACTATATACTGGTATTACATGGTTATTCTGTACTATATACTGGTATTACATGGTTATTCTGTACTATATACTGGTATTACACAGTTATTCTGTACTATATACTGGTATTACATGGTTATTCTGTACTATATACTGGTATTACATGGTTATTCTGTACTATATACTGGTATTACACGGTTATTCTGTACTATATACTGGTATTACATGGTTATTCTGTACTATATACTGGTATTACACAGTTATTCTGTACTATATACTGGTATTACACGGTTATTCTGAACTATATACTGGTATTACATGGTTATTCTGTACTATATACTGGTATTACACAGCTATTCTGTACTATATACTGGTATTACATGGTTATTCTGTACTATATACTGGAATTACACGGTTATTCTGTACTATATACTGGTATTACACGGTTATTCTGTACTATATACTGGTAATACATGGTTATTCTGTATTATATACTGGTATTACACGGTTATTCTGTATTATATACTGGTATTACATGGTTATTCTGTACTATATACAGGTATTACACGGTTATTCTGTACTATATACTGGTATTACATGGTTATTCTGTACTATATACTGGTATTACATGGTTATTCTGTACTATATACTGGTATTACATGGTTATTCTGTACTATATACTGGTATTACACAGTTATTCTGTACTATATACTGGTATTACACGGTTATTCTGTACTATATACTGGTATTACATGGTTATTCTGTACTATATACTGGTATTACATGGTTATTCTGTACTATATACTGGTATTACATGGTTATTCTGTACTATATACTGGTATTACACGGTTATTCTGTACTATATACTGGTATTACATGGTTATTCTGTACTATATACTGGTATTACATGGTTATTCTGTACTATATACTGGTATTACATGGTTATTCTGTACTATATACTGGTATAACATGGTTATTCTGTACTATATACTAGTATTACATGGTTATTCTGTACTATATACTGGTATTACAAGGTTATTCTGTACTATATACTGGTATTACATGGTTATTCTGTACTATATACTGGTATTACACGGTTATTCTGTACTATATACTGGTATTACATGGTTATTCTGTACTATATACTGGTATTACATGGTTATTCTGTACTATATACTGGTATTACACGGTTATTCTGTACTATATACTGGTATTACATGGTTATTCTGTACTATATACTGGTATTACACAGTTATTCTGTACTATATACTGGTATTACACGGTTATTCTGTACTATATACTGGTATTACACAGTTATTCTGTACTATATACTGGTATTACATGGTTATTCTGTACTATATACTGGTATTACATGGTTATTCTGTACTATATACTGGTATTACACGGTTATTCTGTACTATATACTGGTATTACACGGTTATTCTGTACTATATACTGGTATTACACGGTTATTCTGTACTATATACTGGTATTACATGGTTATTCTGTACTATATACTGGTATTACACGGTTATTCTGTACTATATACTGGTATTACATGGTTATTCTGTACTATATACTGGTATTACACGGTTATTCTGTACTATATACTGGTATTACATGGTTATTCTGTACTATATACTGGTATTACATGGTTATTCTGTACTATATACTGGTATTACATGGTTATTCTGTACTATATACTGGTATTACATGGTTATTCTGTACTATATACTGGTATTACATGGTTATTCTGTACTATATACTGGTATTACATGGTTATTCTGTACTATATACTGGTATTACATGGTTATTCTGTACTATATACTGGTATTACATGGTTATTCTGTACTATATACTGGTATTACATGGTTATTCTGTACTATATACTGGTATTACATGGTTTTGTGGTGGTTATTCTGTACTATATACTGGTATTACATGGTTATTCTGTACTATATACTGGTATTACATGGTTATTCTGTACTATATACTGGTATTACATGGTTATTCTGTACTATATACTGGTATTACATGGTTATTCTGTACTATATACTGGTATTACATGGTTATTCTGTACTATATACTGGTATTACACGGTTATTCTGTACTATATACTGGTATTACATGGTTATTCTGTACTATATACTGGTATTAAACGGTTATTCTGTACTATATACTGGTATTACATGGTTATTCTGTACTATATACTGGTATTACACGGTTATTCTGTACTATATACTGGTATTACATGGTTATTCTGTACTATATACTGGTATTACATGGTTATTCTGTACTATATACTGGTATTACATGGTTATTCTGTACTATATACTGGTATTACATGGTTATTCTGTACTATATACTGGTATTACACGGTTATTCTGTACTATATACTGGTATTACATGGTTATTCTGTACTATATACTGGTATTACATGGTTATTCTGTACTATATACTGGTATTACATGGTTATTCTGTACTATATACTGGTATTACATGGTTATTCTGTACTATATACTGGTATTACATGGTTATTCTGTACTATATACTGGTATTACATGGTTATTCTGTACTATATACTGGTATTACACGGTTATTCTGTACTATATACTGGTATTACACGGTTATTCTGTACTATATACTGGTATTACACGGTTATTCTGTACTATATACTGGTATTACACGGTTATTCTGTACTATATACTGGTATTACATGGTTATTCTGTACTATATACTGGTATTACACGGTTATTCTGTACTATATACTGGTATTACACAGTTATTCTGTACTATATACTGGTATTACACGGTTATTCTGTACTATATACTGGTATTACACGGTTATTCTGTACTATATACTGGTATTACATGGTTATTCTGTACTATATACTGGTATTACACGGTTATTCTGTACTATATACTGGTATTACAGTTATTCTGTATATGTACTGGTATTTCATGGTTATTCTGTACTATATACTGGTATTACACGGTTATTCTGTACTATATACTGGTATTACACGGTTATTCTGTACTATATACTGGTATTACATGGTTATTCTGTACTATATACTGGTATTACATGGTTATTCTGTACTATATACTGGTATTACACGGTTATTCTGTACTATATACTGGTATTACATGGTTA
>CM026404.1:59900636-59956273 GCA_014843695.1 Archivesica marissinica
ACATGGTTATTCTGTACTATATACTGGTATTACACAGTTATTCTGTACTATATACTGGTATTACATGGTTATTCTGTACTATATACTGGTATTACATGGTTATTCTGAACTATATACTGGTATTACACGGTTATTCTGTACTATATACTGGTATTACATGGTTATTCTGTACTATATACTGGTATTACACAGTTATTCTGTACTATATACTGGTTTTACACAGTTATTCTGTACTATATACTGGTATTACATGGTTATTCTGTACTATATACTGGTATTACATGGTTATTCTGTACTATATACTGGTATTACATGGTTATTCTGTACTATATACTGGTATTACACGGTTATTCTGTACTATATACTGGTATTACACGGTTATTCTGTAATATATACTGGTATTACACAGTTATTCTGTACTATATACTGGTTTACATGGTTATTCTGTACTATATACTGGTATTACATTGTTATTCTGTACTATATACTGGTATTACATGGTTATTCTGTACTATATACTGGTATTACACGGTTATTCTGTACTATATACTGGTATTACACGGTTATTCTGTACTATATACTGGTATTACACAGTTATTCTGTACTATATACTGGTATTACACGGTTATTCTGTACTATATACTGGTATTACACGGTTATTCTGTACTATATACTGGTATTACATGGTTATTCTGTACTATATACTGGTATTACATGGTTATTCTGTACTATATACTGGTATTACATGGTTATTCTGTACTATATACTGGTATTACATGGTTATTCTGTACTATATACTGGTATTACATTGTTATTCTGTACTATATACTGGTATTACATGGTTATTCTGTACTATATACTGGTATTACATGGTTATTCTGTACTATATACTGGTATTACACGGTTATTCTGTATATATACTGGTATTACATGGTTATTCTGTACTATATACTGGTATTACATGGTTATTCTGTACTATATACTGGTATTACATGGTTATTCTGTACTATATACTGGTATTACATGTTATTCTGTACTATATACTGGTATTACATGGTTATTCTGTACTATATACTGGTATTACATGGTTTCTGTACTATATACTGGTATTACACAGTTATTCTGTACTATATACTGGTATTACACGGTTATTCTGTACTATATACTGGTATTACATGGTTATTCTGTACTATATACTGGTATTACATGGTTATTCTCTACTATATACTGGTATTACATGGTTATTCTGTACTATATACTGGTATTACACAGGTTATTCTGTACTATATACTGGTATTACACGGTTATTCTGTACTATATACTGGTATTACACGGTTATTCTGTACTATATACTGGTATTACATGGTTATTCTGTACTATATACTGGTATTACACGGTTATTCTGTACTATATACTGGTATTACACGGTTATTCTGTACTATATACTGGTATTACATGGTTATTCTGTACTATATACTGGTATTACATGGTTATTCTGTAATATATACTGGTATTACACAGTTATTCTGTACTATATACTGGTATTACACGGTTATTCTGTACTATATACTGGTATTACATGGTTATTCTGTACTATATACTGGTATAACACGGTTATTCTGTACTATATACTGGTATTACACAGTTATTCTGTACTATATTCTGGTATTACTGTTATTCTCTACTATATACTGGTATTACATGGTTATTCTGTACTATATACTGGTATTACACAGTTATTCTGTACTATATACTGGTATAACACGGTTATTCTGTACTATATACTGGTATTACATGGTTATTCTGTACTATATACTGGTATTACACAGTTATTCTGTACTATATACTGGTATTACACAGTTATTCTGTACTATATACTGGTATTACATGGTTATTCTGTACTATATACTGGTATTACATGGTTATTCTGTACTATATACTGGTATTACACGGTTATTCTGTATAATATACTGTATTACATGGTTATTCTGTACTATATACTGGTATTACATGGTTATTCTGTACTATATACTGGTATTACATGGTTATTCTGTATAATATACTGTATTACATGGTTATTCTGTACTATATACTGGTATTACATGGTTATTCTGTACTATATACTGGTATTACACAGTTATTCTGTACTATATACTGGTATTACATGGTTATTCTGTACTATATACTGGTATTACATGGTTATTCTGTACTATATACTGGTATTACACAGTTATTCTGTACAATATACTGGTATTACATGGTTATTCTGTACTATATACTGGTATTACACGGTTATTCTGTACTATATACTGGTATTACACAGTTATTCTGTACTATATACTGGTATTACATGGTTATTCTGTACTATATACTGGTATTACATGGTTATTCTGTACTATATACTGGTATTACACGGTTATTCTGTACTATATACTGGTATTACACGGCTATTCTGTACTATATACTGGTATTACACGGTTATTCTGTACTATATACTGGTATTACACAGTTATTCTGTACTATATACTGGTATTACATGGTTATTCTGTACTATATACTGGTATTACACGGTTATTCTGTACTATATACTGGTATTACACAGTTATTCTGTACTATATACTGGTATAACACGGTTATTCTGTACTATATACTAGTATTACACGGTTATTCTGTACTATATACTGGTATTACACGGTTATTCTGTACTATATACTGGTATAACACGGTTATTCTGTACTATATACTGGTATTACACAGTTATTCTGTACTATATTCTGGTATTACTGTTATTCTCTACTATATACTGGTATTACATGGTTATTCTGTACTATATACTGGTATTACACAGTTATTCTGTACTATATACTGGTATAACACGGTTATTCTGTACTATATACTGGTATTACATGGTTATTCTGTACTATATACTGGTATTACACAGTTATTCTGTACTATATACTGGTATTACATGGTTATTCTGTACTATATACTGGTATTACATGGTTATTCTGTACTATATACTGGTATTACACGGTTATTCTGTATAATATACTGTAATACATGGTTATTCTGTACTATATACTGGTATTACATGGTTATTCTGTACTATATACTGGTATTACACGGTTATTCTGTACTATATGCTGGTATTACACGGTTATTCTGTACTATATACTGGTATTACATGGTTATTCTGTACTATATACTGGTATTACATGGTTATTCTGTACTATATACTGGTATTACATGGTTAGTCTGTACTATATACTGGTATTACAGTTATTCTGTACTATATACTGGTATTACACGGTTATTCTGTACTATATACTGGTATTACATGGTTATTCTGTACTATATACTGGTATCACATGGTTATTCTGTACTATATACTGGTATTACACAGTTATTCTGTACTATATACTGGTATAACACGGTTATTCTGTACTATATACTGGTATTACACGGTTATTCTGTACTATATACTGGTATTACACGGTTATTCTGTACTATATACTGGTATAACACGGTTATTCTGTACTATATACTGGTATTACACAGTTATTCTGTACTATATACTGGTATTACAGTTATTCTCTACTATATACTGGTATTACATGGTTATTCTGTACTATATACTGGTATTACACAGTTATTCTGTACTATATACTGGTATAACACGGTTATTCTGTACTATATACTGGTATTACATGGTTATTCTGTACTATATACTGGTATTACACGGTTATTCTGTACTATATACTGGTATTACATGGTTATTCTGTACTATATACTGGTATTACACAGTTATTCTGTACTATATACTGGTATTACACGGTTATTCTGTACTATATACTGGTATTACATGGTTATTCTGTACTATATACTGGTATTACACAGTTATTCTGTACTATATACTGGTATTACACGGTTATTCTGTACTATATACTGGTATTACATGGTTATTCTGTACTATATACTGGTATTACACGGTTATTCTGTACTATATACTGGTATTACATGGTTATTCTGTACTATATACTGGTATTACATGGTTATTCTGTACTATATACTGGTATTACACAGTTATTCTGTACTATATACTGGTATTACATGGTTATTCTGTACTATATACTGGTATTACATGGTTATTCTGTACTATATACTGGTATTACATGGTTATTCTGTACTATATACTGGTATTACACGGTTATTCTGTACTATATACTGGTATTACATGGTTATTCTGTACTATATACTGGTATTACACGGTTATTCTGTACTATATACTGGTATTACATGGTTATTCTGTACTATATACTGGTATTACACGGTTATTCTGTACTATATACTGGTATTACATGGTTATTCTGTACTATATACTGGTATTACATGGTTATTCTGTACTATATACTGGTATTACACAGTTATTCTGTACTATATACTGGTATTACATGGTTATTCTGTACTATATACTGGTATTACATGGTTATTCTGTACTATATACTGGTATTACACGGTTATTCTGTACTATATACTGGTATTACACGGCTATTCTGTACTATATACTGGTATTTCACGGTTATTCTGTACTATATACTGGTATTACACAGTTATTCTATACTATATACTGGTATTACACGGCTATTCTGTACTATATACTGGTATTACAGTTATTCTGTACTATATACTGGTATTACACAGTAATTCTGTACTATATACTGGTATTACATGGTTATTCTGTACTATATACTGGTATTACACGGCTATTCTGTACTATATACTGGTATTACACGGTTAGTCTGTACTATATACTGGTATTACACAGTTATTCTGTACTATATACTGGTATTACACGGTTATTCTGTACTATATACTGGTATTACATGGTTATTCTGTACTATATACTGGTATTACACGGTTATTCTGTACTATATACTGGTATTACACAGTTATTTTGTACTATATACTGGTATTACACGGTTATTCTGTACTATATACTGGTATTACACGGTTATTCTGTACTATATACTGGTATTACACGGTTATTCTGTACTATATACTGGTATTACACGGTTATTCTGTACTATATACTGGTATTACACGGTTATTCTGTACTATATACTGGTATTACATGGTTATTCTGTACTATATACTGGTATTACACGGTTATTCTGTACTATATACTGGTATTACACAGTTATTCTGTACTATGTACTGGTATTTCATGGTTATTCTGTACTATATACTGGTATTACACGGTTATTCTGTACTATATACTGGTATTACACGGTTATTCTGTACTATATACTGGTATTACATGGTTATTCTGTACTATATACTGGTATTACATGGTTATTCTGTACTATATACTGGTATTACACGGTTATTCTGTACTATATACTGGTATTACACGGTTATATTATAAGGATAGGCATGAGGAGACTAGCTTACCTTGCAGTGTATGTCCCAGACTGTGTCATCATATTTCTCCGATACTTTTGTATGGAATGTATCTTGAGCAAGAGTAACAAATGCTTCGAATGTATCACCTCTCTTTGGGGCAAACAAAATACCCTCACCCTGTAGTTTAAGATGAAATAAATATCAATCTATAAAAGTATCACCTCTCTTAGAGGCAAACAAAATACCCTCACCCTGTATTACAAGATGAAATAAATTCCAATCTATAAATGTGGCACAAATAAATATATATCCTCACCCTGTATTACAAGATGAAATAAATTCCAATCTACAAATTTGCCACAAATAAATATATATCTTCACCCTGTATTACAAGAGGAATCATCAATTTATCTTCATGGCCGAGTGGTTCAGGTCGTTCACTTGACTCCCACTGCTGTAGGTTCGAATCCCATTGGGGGTGTTGAATAATTCTTTCAAGTGTGGAAGCTATTCCATTGGGTTGCAGAAGGTCTGTTGTTCTATCTGGGTGCCGGTCCATGCCTGTAATAGTGCTTGCAGGCATCCAGGGTGACATCTGACCATAGCTGTTGGTGTGACGTAAACATATTTGACATCAAACACATTATTTAATTTTTGTTTTTGGGGGTTCAAAGTCACACAACAGCTTAGGTACTATACCATAGCAACTCTTCGGTGATTATAGGTGGAGGAAGACCCTGGGCGCCCCTCCGAGCAGTATTTCAGGCATGGATGGGCATTCGGGTAGAACCACTGACCTTCCGTAGGTCAGCTGGATAGCTTCCTCGCTTGAAATGATTCAAGATCTTCAGTGGGATTCGAACCTCCAGCGGTGAGGGGCAGTGATTTGAAGTGAACGACCGTAACCACTCGAACACGGAGGCCACACACACATTATTTGAACATGGTTGGATGCTATTTTCAATACAAAGCTCTGTTGATGCTGGTATATTGCGAGTGTGTGTGTAATTTATCATTATCAATAATTGTTGAATAAAATGAAAAGTTTTGATACGTACGTCTGGTTTTAGCAACTGGTATATCGTGCTCACAAGATCTTGTCTTCCTTCCTCAAAGAAAAAACTGAAAAGGCATTCAAAATTACTCAATCTGAGGACATCATGGTAGGTGATATAATTGTACATAATCAGTTGTCTCACTACTTAAAACACTGTCATGACGTCATACCTTTGTACAGACGGATCTGTAGTCCAGTGGTTACACGCTGGACTGGTAATCCAGGGATCGCAGGTTCGATCCCCTGTCTGACCCTAATAAAATTAACAGTCTTTCAGTTGGGACATTAAACCGACGTCTCGTGTCGGAGCTTTACACCGTGCACGTAAAAGAACCAGAGGAGACTCTGGAATGGGTCTCTGTCTGTGTATCATTGCACTATCCTCCAAAAATCTAAAATGACTAATCTCTTCAGGAGCGTCGCTCATATGGACAACCGGTAGCGACGATAAATAACGTAAAAACACACACATACCTTTGTACTTTCAGTCCATTATTAATAATATTGGACTGGTGTCAAAAGGCCAGAATATTATATTAAATACTAAGCGTATATGCAGAAATGAACAATTTTAATTAGTAGGATCTTGTTATATAAGTGTGTGTTTTAAGTAAGATATAAGCATCAAATGGATCCAATATGTAAAATATTGGTACTGCCTTGGCGTTACGCGACTCACACAGTCCAATAGTTTACATATTGGATTGTTTTCAGCATATATCCTATAAATAAAGTCTTTTTAATTATTGTTACGCAGCTAAACCCCTCAAAACAAGTACCAGCGAAACTGGAATTCCATCAGCAAAATAAAAAATGGTCTTTATGCCGTCCAATGAATTGCCAAAATTTAAATACAAGGTCAGTGGTAGGGTGGGGCCTCAGAATTAATCGTCTCAAATGTGTATGCGATGCTTGAAAACAATACATGAGACTGTCTTTGAGAAATAATGTTCAGAATATTTTGACGCATAAATAATTTCTGAAATTGTATTATTTTTTTAAGCTTCAAAGCAATATCTGAGATGTTTGAGTATTTTGGTGTATGGAATTTAAATGCCTTGCCTAAGGGCACAATCGTAACGGCTCCAGCGGGGCTCAAACTTCGGACCTTTCGCACCTGAAGCGACCGCGCATCCACTGCGCTATCACGACTTCCTCCTTCATTAAGCAGCCAGTTTCCAGATTACCAATATGTTATTTTATTATACATTTGCCCTCTATTAAGCAGCCACCTGTGCTAAACAGCCACCTTCTGTGATTCCCCTGCCTAGCTGCTAAGACAGGTTTGACTGTAAATGTATTTATGAAAATAGAATAGAGCCAGCTGGCACAGGTCTAAGCTCTATGTGTGACATTCAACAGACTTGGTGGAAACCTGCGCCCTGCACATTGTCGAGGTATCGTTAACATGTGTGCTAAGACATTATAAAATGTCTCTTCTTGTTCAAGAGCTATGGAGCGGATACGGACAATAGCTATTCAAACCCCTAAAATAAAGTGTGACCTTGACCTTGAACTGACATGGATTAAACCCGCGACCTGCATTGTCTATATATGGTTAGTATTTGTGCCAAGTCATTATAAAATGTCTCTGCTTGTTCAAGAGCTATGGAGCGGATACGGCCAATAGCTATTCAAACACTTAAAATTACAGATTGACCTTCAACTGACAACCCCGCACCCTGCACATTGTCTATATAGGGTAAGTATTTGTGCCAAGTCATTTTTATAATCCTATGGCGGTTGAAGAGTTGATAGAGAAAAATAACGTTGTGATGGACGGACAGACGGAGATGATTCCTACAACAAGAGGGGTAGCAAGACATGTGATAAACATATTTACTGGATAGAGAAAGCTGTAGATACAACTACATACTGGGAAGTATGTGAGCTGGTACGGTGGTCGCCAGATCTGACAGGTGGGTTTTTCTCCGGGTACTCCGGTTTCCTCCCACATGAATGACCACATTTACGCTTTCATCCACGCCAACGAGAGTGATTAATATAAGTTGTTAGAACTTGCTTCGCAATTGTTGTAAAATACATAAATGTTTAATCTGTAGATACGACTATTCATAACTAAACCATGTAACATAATGTGCATGCTTTGGGCATGCATCTTTCCTTGGGGCTTCCGTGGCACATGGTCAGACTTCATGGTCTTAACTCTTTGCATGCTGGGTAAAATAAAGGCTATAAATAGTTCAAATAATTGTAGCAGGCGAAAATTCATCAATGCATTTTTCTTAATTGTAGGTAAATACTCTGGAAATACGAAATGGAATCTCATTTGAATTGTGTACACAAAGCCTGTTGAAACTTGTGCATGAGGAAATGGTTGGGCGAGCGGGGAATAACTCTCACCAGTCTGCGCATAGTACAAAGTCAAACATCCCAGTCAGGTCCTGATCCAAATCACCACTACCCCAGCGTAGAACCCTGAAAGTAAATACAATACAAAAGTAAAGTGTTTGTTTATTATAGTGTCACCCCCATTTAAAGGGCCAGCCATTTCTGACTTATGAGACACGTCTTTTTATGAACATCGGTACTTCCCGAATCCTATGCTTGAATGCCAGGCGCCAGGCTGGTAGGCAATCGGTAAACATTATTTAACTAGCTGGCGGCTCACCAATCAGCCATATCAGAACGAACCCCTGACGATGTTCGAACCTTCGACCTCCCGCTCCATAGGCAGATGCCTTAACCACTAGGCCACGGAGATGGTGATACAATACAAATAAACAACAGCAGTGTTTGTAATATAATTTATTATGCGCATGTGAATAAGCCAATTGCACAAGCACTGTACGGGCCAATTATTCATTTCATCTACATATTGTTGATAGGCCTGTACTACATTCTCAACAATCAATATCTGTATAGGATATAAGCCGAAAATGATCCAATATGTAAAATATTGGACTGTGTGAGGCGGGTAGTGCCGAAGACAATACCAATATTTTACAAATTGGATCAGTTTGAGGCTTATATCTTACTTAAAACACACACTTATACAACAAGATCCTACTACCGGTAATTAAAATTGTTAATTTCGTACATTTACGCATATAATTGTAAAAAGTTCAAGGAATGCAAGATGTACATAAAGTGAGAGACATCAATGCTATTGCCGGACAAGTGACTGGTCAAGGAATTCAAGATGCACATAAAGTGAGAGACATCAATGCCATAGCCGGACAAGTGACAGGGGAAGATCGACAAGACAAACAACAAGGCAAACAAGAGGCACATACAGTGAGAGCCATAATACCATTGACAGAAGAAGGTCAAGGAATTCAAGATGCATATAAAGTGAGAGACATCAATGCTATTGCCGGACAAGTGACAGGGGAAGATCGACAAGACAAACAACAAGGCAAACAAGAGGCACATACAGTGAGAGCCATGATACCATTGACAGAAGAAGGTCAAGGAATTCAAGATGCATATAAAGTTAGAGACATCAATGCTATTGCCGGAAAAGTGACGGGTGCTAACATCCACTGAAGTGGGAGAAACAAATATGATGACACAGGCCTGCTAAAACTTGTTTATAAAAAACTTTTGATTTTCAACAAAAAACTAAAGCATGCAAATAACAATAATTTATAAAAACAAATCAAGCATGTTATGCTATGCTTTCTACACCAATCATTAATAAATCCACAATATGAACTGGTTCTCGGCCGAATTAGGATACAATAAACTGCGCAAAGGAAATCGATAACCAATCGGAGCTAAAATCGCTTTTCGTATTCATTATAATTTGGATAAGCAAGTTAGCTAAGAAATGAACATGTCGGTATATAAATGTGCTACATACAATAAGAACGTAGCCACAGATGGATCTGTAGTCCAGTGGTTAACATGTTGGACTGGTAATCCAGGGATCGCAGGTTCGATCCCCCGTCTGACACTAATAAAATTAACAGTCTTTCAGATGGGACGTTAAACCGAGGTCTTGTGTCAGTGCTTTACACCGTGTACATAAAAGAACCAGAGAGATTATGGAATGGGTCTCTGTCTGTATCATTGCACTATCCTCCAAAAATCTGAAATGACTAATCTCTTCCTAAGGCCTCGCTCAAATGGGTAACCGGTAGCGACGATAAATAAACGTAAAACAAGAACTAAGAAAATAAGACAGTGGATACAAATTGAAAACATTTAACCCTTTCCCTCATAGAAACACCTCTCGATGCCATTACCAATACGACATACATTGACAATGTAGTACCCAAACCATTGTTCATAATAAAGGCCAGAATCTCATGTAGTCCCAGTAATATCTATGGAGGTGGGATAGATATGGCAACTACTTATCCCCTGCATGATAGCTAAATGGCTGTCATTTGTATGGAGATATAATAGTATATTAGCCTAAATCTCTATGTAGTCCCAGTAATATCTATGGAGGTGGGATAGATATGGCGACTACTTATCCACTGCATGATAGCTAAATGGCTGTCGTTTGTATGGAGATATAATAGTATATTAACCTCAATCTCTATGAAGGAAAGGGTTAATACACACATAATTCCTTTATTATTGTGTTGTACATTGGATAACTCACTTACCGACTTGATATCACTGTATCTTTCAGTTGCTCGCTGTTTCTAGCTATAATTTTATCCAGATCTACAAAATACTGATGTTATCTAATAAAGGCAAATAAGTAAACATGTCAATTTGGTGTCTTTGTTTTATAATGGTGGGGGGAAATGGAGTATCTGGAACAACTGCTGCATTTATATCTCATTCTGCCACCAAATGTTAACGTTTAAATATATACTGCAACTTATATATCAGTTTTAGAGAAAATCAGCTGCATTTGTACAGTTTGTGTTGCATTGTACCATCCATACTCGCATATAAGATAAGATGATCTCGCCTATAAGATAAGATGATCTCACCTATAAGATGATCTCGCCTATAAGATGATCTCACCTATAAGATGATCTCGCCTATAAGATAAGATGATCTCGCCTATAAGATAAGATGATCTCATCTATAAGATGATCTCGCCTATAAGATAAGATGATCTCGCCTATAAGATAAGATGAACTCGCCTATAAGATAAGATGATCTCACCTATAAGATGATCTTGCCTATAAGATAAGATGATCTCGCCTATAAGATGATCTCGCCTATAAGATGATCTCGCCTATAAGATGAACTCGCCTATAAGATGATCTCGCCTATAAGATGAACTCGCCTATAAGATGAACTCGCCTATAAGATGAACTCACCTATAAGATGAATGCCTTAAGATGACTGCCTATAAGATGAATCATATAAGATGAACTCGCCTATAAGATGAACTCGCCTATAAGATGATCTCGCCTATAAGATGATCTCGCCTATAAGATGATCTCGCCTATAAGATGAACTCGCCTATAAGATAAGATGATCTCGCCTATAAGATGATCTCGCCTATAAGATGATCTCGCCTATAAGGTGATCTCGCCAATAAGATGATCTCGCCTATAAGATGATCTCGCCGATCTCACGTATAAGATGATATCGCCTATAAGATGATCTCGCCTATAAGATGATCTTGCCGATCTCGCCTATAAGATGATCTGGCCTATAAGATGATCTGGCCTATAAGATGATCTTGCCTATAAGGCGATCTCACCTATAAGATGATCTCGCCTATAAGGCGATCTCGCCTATAAGATGACCCCACTACTTTGATCTTGAAATCTGCATGGCATGCACTCTCATATAAGAGGGATTGATAAAATACACATCAGACACAAGTATAAATTGCATGTTTTGCCAGTGCATGCTGAAGAAATGTTCAGTGTCATGGTGCTTTTCTTTTCTAAAACGTAATTATTGATACCACTTAAAACATTTTAAAAATAAAAAAAGTTCATTTTTTAAAAGTTTTTTTACCTCGCACTTATAAGACGGGAAGCCACTTCGAGGCCATAATCTGGTGGTAAATAACTTGTCTTATGGTCGAGTATGGACGGTAGTCCAGCCACATCAACGGGTAAGTAATGTTTCTATTACCTCCCTTGGCAGATAAAGTCTGATTTATTCCAATATGTGAATAGGTCCTTTTAGTTAGAATCCTTTGTTTTTACTGTTGTGCCCTAACCAGATGTTGCGTATGACAAATGTGATTTTATCAAAATCGTGTTAATTAACTGATAAAATTCTTATACAAATAAGTACCCATTGTATATACTGTATGAGATCTGTCAAGATATAGTAATTTAATACTCAGTAGAAGCGATAGTGGAATAAAATTGCTAGTATGTTGTGCAAAAGAAACAATGATAAAAACAGAGGAAAACACTTAATAGGACCTATCTACTTTTAGGGAGTATTCAGGGGCATTAACTGACCGATGTCTCTCATTGGAAGCTGTCACAGGAGGAACCACCCAGCATAAGAAGGTATGATGTACATAGTCAGTGCTGAGTCCGTGCCCCGTGGCTCCAGTTACCTCCCATGACATTCTCGGTTATATGAGAAATGAAATGACTGTGAGAATGATGATCACATGTTGGACTACGATGTACCATACTGTAGACATGTTGACTATTAAAATGAATTGACTTAACTCTAGTTGAGCAAGACGAATGCAGCTTTAACATGACACTCTATAAACTGAGGATGGCAACGAGTAGCATTTCTCATACTCGAGTACTCGGAACAATTCCGATCGAGTACTCGAGTACTCGGATACACTCAGAAACGATCATTTGATTCTTGGCTATATGTACATTGGATTAATGGGATCAGACATGTATGTTTGATTTCAGTATAGGATATAAGCCGAAAACGATCCAATATGTAAAATATTGGACTGTGTGAGGCACGCGTAACGCCGAAGACAGTACAAATATTTTACATATTGGATCCGTTTGAGGCTTATATCTTACTTAAAACACACACTTATATAACAAGATCCTACTAATTAAAATTGTTAATTTCGTACATTTATTCATAGGATTTAAAATAATGCTCTGGCCTTTTGATAGCAGTCCAATATAAATAATAATGGACTGCAAGTACAAAGGTATGACGTCACGACACGTATTTTAATTTTCAGATATTTGGTCATGATTTTAAGGTAGAGAGGAATGTCTGAAAACTGACGCTAATTGGTCTGATTATGCGATAAAATCATTGCGTTGTAATAAAGCTACACCCAGGCAAAATGAAGCATACCGTTATTCAGTTTATTCACATAATTAAACCTCTCTTCAAAAGATTTCTGAAAAAAAACTCCAAACACAGGACACAAGGTAAGTACTTTCTTGAAGTTTCTTCCCTTTTATTCAAAGTTATTGACATATTAACATAAGTATTAAACAAACATATAAACAGTCTACTATCAAACGTATTAGTTTATACAAATTTATTTTAGCTCGATTGCGAACGTATAAATATGAACTTTGATTAATCTCAATTAATAATTGTTTTATATTCTTCATCTCAATTAATAATTATATGATATATCAGCATAAGAAACACATGCAATAATGTCAATCTGTTTGACTTGTTTATTGAAAGAATACCCATAAACATGGATGATTTCAAACTTAGGGTTCAGCGTGTGGATTATTGGCCCCGGATGAACCCGAATTAAGATAATTACAGTTTATTGAAAATTGAAAGGAACATTCATGTATGTTTGGCGATGATTTACATGTACGTCTGATACAGCCATTTTGTTTCTTCTTCGAAAACTTGATTATCATTTTCTTTTTCGACACTCAAGACGTTCTTCAGAGTACATGAGCACTCAAATACTCATTGCCATCCTCACTATATACACATATACCAACCATACGCACATGTACTAAGTGTGCATAATTCAATACACATGTACTAAGTGTGCATAATTCAATGCACATGTACTAAGTGTGCATAATTCAATGCACATGTACTAAGTGTGCATAATTCAATACACATGTACTAAGTGTGCATAATTCAACACACATGTACTAAGTGTGCATAATTCAACAACTTCAAAAATGGCATAGAGTGGTGGAACCTATGTTCGGTGTAAATCCTACATATCATGGCCTATAAAAAAAAGTTAAATGCACTTGCCGTATATTATTATTATTTTCTTAAGTCGTGAACACAACTTTCATAAAATTGTTGTTGAAAATTTTAGCTTCATTACGTGACCATGTGCCTAAATACAGCTATCGCAACGGCACCTGTTTCCATGGGGAACTAGATACTTTAGGGCACCTATGCACGGCGTACATGAATGTTTTTATTTATGCATGGGTAAATGTTGAATATATTATTTTGACTTAGTAACATCAATAACTAACAATATTACAACTCATAAGAAACTTTTTTCCCAATCCGGATAGCCACCTGAAATGCTCATAAACCGCACATTTCGGTGGAAAAAAATTTCCCAACAAGTTGTCTGTTTATATTTGGCTACTGAACCAGTCAGGTGATAGTTGCATTAGGCTACCGGTACGCACAACGGAATGTTATTGAACCATGCTTCACCTCTGTCAGCGAAAATAGGTTAAAACTATTTAAATACGGATGTAAATGGAAAAAATACGCTGAGCATAGGAATATGCCGAGCATAGGTTCCACAACTCTATTGTTATTTACAAACAATTACTATCATATTTTACATTAAAAATCAATCTTACAAGTTTGGAATATGTATTTTATTTACTTATAATACATAATATACTGTAAATAGGGTTATATATTCACAAAAGTCATTTTTCGTCTTTCTTTTGGAGATTAGATTTCATTGAAAAAAATTTAATACTAGAGAAATTAAACACAAATAGTATATCAGAAGTTATACCGTACGTAACACATTCATGACCTCACAAACATAGCTTTATTGGAGTCATAAAAATCTGTCCCCCGTGAATTTAACCCACTATACAATATGGGTAATACTATTACCTGCCCCACATATCTGCAGACCCTTGTTTAGTGAAGTATATTTATTTTAACATACCCTCTAATCTATGGAGATGTTGGCTTGCTGTTAGGTTATATACCCCATCTCCATAGATTGCAAAGATTTTATCGGTCATTTCCACCATCTTTGTTTTTGTGGTTTATTGTCGCACAAACAGCTTAGGTCATACGGCAACTCTTCAGATATTATCGGTGGAGGAAGATCTCGGATGCCCCTCCGAGCAGAATTGCATGCACGAATGGGCACCCGGGTAGAACCATCACCCTATCACAAGCCAGCTGGATAGCTTCCTCACATGAAATAATTTGACACCCCAGTGGGATTCGAACCTCCAGCGGTGAGGGGTAAGATATTATAAATCAACGAACGTAACCACTCGGCCACAGAGGACTCCTACTTTAATACATAAATGAGGTTTCCAGACTGGAAATTAAATTGAATATGTTTAACTGGTAAGTCGATTCTGTAATGCTTGTCCGCAGACACTTAGCTTATACAAATTTATTTCAGCTCGATTGCGAAACAAGTTCTTTCAACTTAATATTAATCACTCTCGAGACCTCATTCCTGATGGAATCCGTCGCCATGAAGGAGAGAGAAGAGGCAATGTGGAATTTAAATGCCTTGCCTAAGGGCACAATCGTAACGGCTCCAGCGGGGCTCGAACTCCGGACCTGTCGCACCTGAAGATACTTACCGGTATGAGTATCGAACCCGGAAAAGCGAGTGCGCTAACCACTGAGCTAATCGGACAGCCAAATGATGCTTACTTCAAACAGAGATCAATCATCAATCGACAACCAAGAAATGAAATCACATATTTACCTTTGGGTTACAACGCGATAATCTTGATGGAATTATACTTCTGTCTGCATTATTAATTATTTATAATATACGACGTTCAAAACGTATGTTGCAGAATATGAGGGGCAGATGTTAGTATTCAAAATGCACAAGTATCCTAGCTGTTTGTGTTAGTTTGATTGCTTACATTTGATTAACCCTTTGCACGCTAGCGGTGAAAATAACTGTCAAATATGTCATGGAATTTCATTAGAATTGTGTCATAATGACACAATTCTAATGAAATTCCATGACATATTTACAGAGTTTTCATGTACAAATAAGAAAAACACATTAATGAATTGTCGTCTGCTACAATTATTCAAACTATTTATAGCCTTTAATTTACCCAGCATGCAAAGAGTTAATATAGTGTCAGCCTTGACAGTCATGGTTAACATTACATCATATACTGTGTTACCTATGTGCAACTCAATGAAAGCTTTTTAAAGCAATTAGGTTCCGGTACAGAACAGACCTGTCTATGGCATACCGGCCACAACTGGGTTTGGATCATAGGATATCTGATGGTGAGATTGGACAAAGGTTAAATACTTACAAACTTTTAAACATCAACTGAAATTTCTTTAAACAATGTGGGCTGGTATGCCCCAAGGCTTTAACCCTTTCCCTCATAGAAGCACCTCTTGGTGCCATTACCAATACCACATACATTGACCCTTTCCCTCATAGAAGCACCGCTTGGTGCCATTACCAATACCACATACATTGACCCTTTCCCTCATAGAAGCACCTCTTGGTGCCATTACCAATACCACATACATTGACCCTTTCCCTCATAGAAGCACCGCTTGGTGCCATTACCAATACCACATACATTGACCCTTTCCCTCATAGAAGCACCTCTTGGTGCCATTACCAATACGACATACATTGACAATGTTATAGCCAAACCAATGTTCATAATACAGGCCAGAATCTCATGTAGTCCCAGTAATATCTATGGGGGTGGGATAGATATGGCGACTACTTATTCACTGCATGATAGCTAAATGGCTGTCATTTGTATGGAGATATAATATTATATTAACCTAAATCTATATGTAAACACAGTAATATCTATGGAGGTGGGATAGATATGGCGACTACTTGTGCACTGCATGATAGCGAAAATGGCTGTCGTATGTATGGAGATATAATAGTATATTAACCTAAATCTCTATGAAGGAAAGGGTTAAATGGCTGTCGTATGTATGGAGATATAATAGTATATTAACCTAAATCTCTATGAAGGAAAGGGTTAAATGGCTGTTGTATGTATGGAGATATAATAGTATATTAACCTAAATCTCTATGAAGGAAAGGGTTAAATGGCTGTCATATGTATGGAGATATAATAGTATATTAACCTAAATCTCTATGAAGGAAATGGTTAAATGGCTGTTGTATGTATGGAGATATAATAGTATATTAACCTAAATCTCTATGAAGGAAAGGGTTAAATGGCTGTCATATGTATGGAGATATAATAGTATATTAACCTAAATCTCTATGAAGGAAATGGTTAAATGGCTGTTGTATGTATGGAGATATAATAGTATATTAACCTAAATCTCTATGAAGGAAAGGGTTAACACACAGATGAATAGGTACAAAACCTATGACAAATACTGGTGCTTTAAAAAACTTTCTTGGTTTGCAGCTATGTGGTAGTTATCTACACAAGATGAAGTGCCATAGTCTGGAACGATGTTGTTCCATATCTGCCCCTATGCAGCATGCTCGCTATAGGTGTCACTGTTACCGGTAAGATGCCATGTTCCGTTAGTGGTGAACTGACAGTAGTGTGCCCGAGCATTCAACAATGAACAGATTATTTGTATACATACAACTTTTATAAAATGCTTTAATATGTTTCTTTTGATGCTGTAAGCAATTGAATTTTCTGAAGCAAAACTCTTGTTCAGACTAAAAGGGGAGAGAACTGGGACAAAATCTTGTTCATAATTAAAGGGAGAGAAATGGGACAAAATCTTGTACATAATTAAAGGGAGAGAACTTGAACACAATCGTGTAAATAATTAAAGGGAGACAACTGGGACAAAATTGTGTACATAATTAAAGGGAGACAACTGGAACAAAATTGTGTACATACTTAAAGGGAGACAACTGGAACAAAATTGTGTACATACTTAAAGAAAAAGAACTAGCACATAATCTTGTTCATAATAAAAGGGAGAGAAATGGGACAAAAGTATTGTACATAAATAAAGGGAGAGAACTGGAACAAAATCTTGAATATAATTAAAGGGAGAGAACTGGCACACAATCTTGTAAATAATTAATGGGAGATACCTATTATGGCAAAATGCTATGATCATAAATGGAGATAACCAAAGCAAACTATTGTACATAATTAAAGGTAGTGCACTGAAGAATTAAAATCTTGAATATTCTTAAAGGGAGATAACTCAGCTATTCTTAAAGGGAGAGCACTCGGCAACATCATATAGTTACTTAAAGGGAGGGACACTAGGACAAATTTTGAATAAATTTAAGAGAGAAATTGGGGGGGGGGGTGTAAACTCTAGTACAGACGTGAAGGGAGAGAAACATGGGAATTCTCATACAGATTTATTGGAAGCAAAACAGGGGCAAACTCTAGTACAGACTTAAAGGGAATGAACTCTGGCAAAATAGTATACAGCTTTAAACCTTTAACACATACAAAACTAGTGTTGCTTCTACATCGGAATGGGCTAAAGGGAGAGAACTGGAATAAAATTTTGTAGAGACTTAAAGTGAGAGAATTTGGATAAATTAAGTACATAATTAATTAAAGGGTCACAATTGTGACAAGATGTTACATACAATGTACATAAAGGCAGTATCATGTACATATTAATGGAAGTGAAATTGAGTAAAATAATACACAGTCTTAAAGGGAGATAATACAGAATTAAAGGGAGAGAAATGGGGCAAAATCTTGCACAAATCTAAATGTAGAGAAATGGGGCACAATGTTTATAGGGAGAGAACTAGAGAAAAATCCTGTACAGGCTTAATGGGAGAGAACTCTGGCGAATGTGTACACATATTTATTTAAAGGGAGAAAACTTGAGCAAAATCTCAAAAAAAACTTAAAGGGACAACAAAATGCTTTACATTAAAAGTGACAGAATGAATGCAAAACTCTGTACATAGACTTTATGTTGGAAATTTTCAGAAAAACAAGTCTCCCCTTAATATTCGTTGTCAATTTGAATGCATAATGGAAATGGAAGGTTTTGGCATCGGAATCTGGATCGGAGATTCTAGTGTTCCTGTAACCGTTGACCTACTAATTCCCAAATCAATAAGGTCACGTATTGCAAGACCCTCTCTGCTGCTGGGTAATATAAACATATACTCAAGGTTTTTGCTTCAGATTTTCAGTAGAATAGAATTGAGTTTAAGAAATGTTGACTTCTGGTTATATGCCCTAAACTGTTATAAGAAATACATTTTACCTGTCTATTCGTTTTGGATTTATTCGCATGGCACAAACATGTTCACATAGAAACATGTTCACATAGAAACATGTTCACATAGAAACAAGTTCACATAGAATCATGTTCACATAGAATCATGTTCACATAGAATCATGTTCACATAGAAACATGTTCACATAGAAACATGTTCACATAGAAACAAGTTCACATAGAAACATGTTCACATAGAAACATGTTCACATAGAATCATGTTCACATAGAATCATGTTCACATAGAAACACATAGAAACATGTTCACATAGAAACATGTTCACATAGAAACATGTTCACATAGAATCATGTTCACATAGAAACATGTTCACATAGAATCATGTTCACATAGAAACACATATAAACATGTTCACATAGAAATATGTTCACATAGAAACACATAGAAACATGTTCACATAGAAACACATATAAACATGTTCACATAGAAATATGTTCACATAGAAACACATAGAAACATGTTCACATAGAAACACATAGAAACATGTTCACATAGAAACATGTTCACATAGAATCATGTTCACATAGAAACACATATAAACATGTTCACATATCACATAGAAACATGTTCGCATAGAAACATATTTACATAGAAACATGTTCGCATAGAAACATGTTCACATGGAAACACATAGAAACATGTTCACATAGAAACATGTTCACATAGAAACATGTTCGCATAGAAACATGTTCACATAGAAACATGTTCACATAGAAACATGTTCGCATAGAAACATGTTCGCATAGAAACATGTTCACATAGAAACATGTTCACATAGAAACATGTTCGCATAGAAACATGTTCGCATAGAAACATGTTCACATAGAAACATGTTCACATAGAAACATGTTCACATAGAAACATGTTCACATAGAATCATGTTCACAGAAACATAGAAACATGTTCACATAGAATCATGTTCACATAGAAACACATATAAACATGTTCACATAGAAATATGTTCACATAGAAACACATAGAAACATGTTCACATAGAAACACATAGAAACATGTTCACATAGAAACATGTTCACATAGAATCATGTTCACATAGAAACACATATAAACATGTTCACATATCACATAGAAACATGTTCGCATAGAAACATATTTACATAGAAACATGTTCGCATAGAAACATGTTCACATGGAAACACATAGAAACATGTTCACATAGAAACATGTTCACATAGAAACATGTTCACATAGAAACACATAGAAACATGTTCACATAGATACATGTTCACATGGAAACTCATCAGTATTGTGTAGCTCTATATTAACAAGTCATTCAGTTTTGTGGTTTTTTTTCAGTCTGAAATAAAGCTATTTTCCGAGGACCATTGTTGGAGGCTATAAACCTTCTCTCAGATCTCAAACACAAGCTCAAGTGACACGATTGGTCGATTCCGACACTTGCACTCACTGATCAGATGCTTGAGATTCGAGCTTGATATCTGAGAAAGGTAGCTCAAGGTCATAAAACCTTTCTCAGATCTCAAACATGAGTTCAAAAAATTTGATTGGTCAAGTCCGAAATTTACTCTTGGCTCAACCAATCATAAGCTTGAGACTGAGTTTGAAATTGGAGAATTTTTTTTTTATAACCTCTAGGCCCGGTAAGGCAAGTCAGGTATTAACCAGAAACAAACACTTCTTAGACATGATTTAACATCTAACTAGATGCATGCTACATGACCGTACTTGATTCATTAATTACAACATATCTTCTAGCACATACTCACTGTGTACCCTGTAGAAAATGAATAAGCTCTTGATTCTGTGCAACATATCACAACCAAACACTCGGATATACACTATATATGTACACTTGTGGTAGGCATTAGGCATTGTCAGATCAAATTCCTTGCTCAAGGAAACATATTATGTATGTCTCGGTCACGGCCACCTGACCATGACAGAGATGTTATAACCACTAGACCACTACAATCTGATCTCAGACAGATCTGTAGTCCAGTGGTAACACGCTGGACTGGTAATCCAGGGATCGCAGGTTCGATCCCCCGTCTGACCCTAATAAAATTAAGTCTTTCAGATGGGACGTTAAACCGAGGTCTCGTGTCGGTGCTGTACATCGTGCACGTAAAAGAACCAGAGGAGACTATGGAATGGGTTTCTGTCTGTATCATGCACTATCCTCCAAAATCTAAAATAACTAATCTCTTCAGGAGGCGTCGCTCATATGGGCAACCGGTAGCGACGATAAATAAACGTAAAACACACAAATCTCAGACGGATATGTAGTCCAGTGGTAACACGCTGGACTGGTAATCCAGGGATCGTAGGTTCGATCCCACGTCAGACCCTAATAAAATGAACAGTCTTTCAGATGGGACGTTAAACCGAGGTCTCGTGTCAGAAGAACCAGATGGGCAACCGGTAGCGACAACAATTGAATTCTGATCTTGGGCATGACTCATCGACCATGATGCAGGTGTTATAACCACTAGACACATCACATTTAATACCAACTGCCAAGGTCCCATGTCTGTGCTTTACACATCACATTTAATACCAAGGTCCCATGTCTGTGCTTTAGTGTATATCAAACCAAGATAATATATGTGCTTTACACTGTGTATATTAAATCAAGGTCCAATATCTGTGCTTTACCAAGATTCAAAATTGTAGTACATAAAACCAAAGTCCCAAGTCTGTGCTTTACATTGTGTATATTAAACCAAGGTCCCACGTCTGTACTTTATATATATGTACGAACAAGGCAGCCATACAATTAAGCTCACCTGTATCTGTGCAATGTTGCGGATAATTAACGTTCTTCAGGGACGAAACAAATATAGGCAAATAGTATTTACGATAACAAAAATTCAATATGATGACCAATCACAAACAAGTAATGACAAGCTAGCCAGCATATCTCCACCAATAACCAACCTTCCTTTCTCTCTTGTTTTTTTAATTAACCATCAAGTTCTGAAATCGAGTTACTCGATTTTGTAAACAGCAAAAATCCAGATAAGACGGAACAGAACCTGCCAACAGATCAGGCTCTATGCTGGCTGCACTTGAGATGATAATGCTAAAACCACATGGCTGAGTAGCAAATAACATAGATCCTGATCAGACGCAGTGTTCTGCTGTGGGAATGCACTTTAATGGTTAACCAAAACTGACATAGCCGCCTTACAAAAGTTGAACTGTCAGTAATACAGGTACATATATTCGGGTTTACATTGATCTGGATCTACATTGTTTGCATAAGCAAATTTTAATCCATTCAGAACTTTAATGGTTAACCAAAACTGACATAGCCGCCTTACCAAAGTTGAACTGTCAGTATAACATATATTTGGGTTTACATTGATTACATTTAGCTTAAAGAAAGATGATTTGATATAGATATAAAGAACGTAAAGTCATACTTGCTACAGAATCTTCGTTGCCATCTGTGAGTTCCATGTAGGAGACATCAGCCATCACACTTAACTGTCAAATATGCAAAGTCTACTAGCATCACAAGCAAACTTACCTAACACTGTCGCATCAAATTATATTCACAAAAGTTCAGAAAATGATGAGCCATAGAATATCTAAGACCAGTTGCCAACATATTTATATATATTTATATATATTTCGGGTTTTACAGTGGAAAGCATAAAATAAAATGGTAAGAAGAGTTTGGATGAATGATGTTTGAGAGAGTATGTTATATGTTATATTTCGGGTTTTACGCCTGCATCAGCACCATTTTGGGCTACCGGTATATCGCCGGCGGGCAGCTTACCTAACAACACCTTTCCTGGGCAGGCTCCAGCAGCTAACCAGTACTTGGGTGCACCAACCTCAGTAAGAAACTGCCAACTCTTTCATATAAATGAGACAGGGCCTGAGCGGGGCTCGAACCCGTGACCATCAGTGATGATAGGTTACAGTGGTATACAAGTCAGCGACCGTAACCACTCGACCACGGAGGCGGACGCTAGTTGCCAACAAGACCGTAGCGCTCAAATTGAACATTGATAAATACATGAAGGAAGATTATTAATAAGTGAGTGAGTATTTGGTTTAATGGCGCATCAGCACATTTCAGGCTATATCGCGCTGGGTTAAGTATATTTTTATACAAATTTATTTTAGCTCGATTGCGAAACAAGTTCTTTCAACTTATATTAATCACTCTCGAGACCTCATTCCTGATGGAATCCATCGCCATGAAGGAGAGAGAAGAGGCGATGTGGAATTTAAATGCCTTGCCTAAGGGCACAATCGTAACGGCTCCAGCGGGGCTCGAACTCCGGACCTTTATATTGTATACAAGATAGTTCAAAATATATGTAGATAACATACATGTATGTAGTAAAATTGTAATGATGAAAGATCAATTGCAACAAAATTTATCAAGCTGTCAGTTGTAAAACTGTATATAAACAAGTAAAACGTTACAATTTATGGAAAAGATGTGATTCTTTTAAAAATGCAATGATGTGTTTAAAATTGACTTATTAATAATAATTTAGGTAAAGTGTTAGTGTTCTATAGTTTCTGGTAGTAAAATCACAGGAACTTTTTTGGAGCCACGTTTAAGGTCCGTTTATTTGATTAATCACAGGAACTTGAGATTGCATCTAAGGCACCAAACACTATGTTGTAGCCAGAACCATGTACCTATATCCTAGGGCACCCACTCTCTATAAATAAACTAGGTCAAATATTAGCTTGTTCATCACAGACGGATCTGTAGTCCAGTGGTAACACGATGGACTGGTAATCCAGGGATCGCAGGTTTGATCCCCCATCTGACCCTAATAAAATTAAGTTTTGCAGATGGGACATTAAATCGAGGTCTCGTGTCGGAGCTGTACACCGTGCACGTAAAAGAACCAGAGGAGAATGGATCTCTCTCTGTATCATTGCACTATCCTCCAAAAATCTAAAATGACTAATCTCTTCAGGAGGTGTCGCTCATATGGGCAACCGGTAGCGACTATAAATAAACGTAAAACATACATAGCTTATTCACTAGTACTGCACAAATATCGATGATGCACGGTCGACAACAGAATTATTTTGTTGAAAAGTTCTATTATGTGTTATTTAGATGGAAGATATTGCATATCACCAACTGCATGAGGTACGTTTATTTGCCTCTAACTAACAAGCCCAGTTGTTTGGCTGTCACACAGTGTTATTGTTATTATGTGTTATTTAGATGGGAGATATTGCATATCACCAACTGCATGAGGTAAGTTTATTTGGCTCTAGCCAACAAGCCCAGTTGTTTGGCTGTCACACAGTGTTAGCTAGTATTTTATTGTTTGTAGGCATTGCATTCCTCTAGTTTATATAGAGGGCTTGTCCTAGGATATATGTACAGGATTCTGGGTGCCTAAAACATGGCTTTTGGTGCCTCATGGATACAATCTCAAGTTCCTGTGGCAAAATACAATCAAGACAAAGATATCAAATGGACAATGATAAAACGTTACAAGGTACCAAGTTCATTGGACCAATTAAAATAGGACATCATAGCCGGGCACCATCGGCTATGTCCCAACATACGGTCCGGACGGCGACTACTACACCAGGACGTCACAAGTGGACAGCAGAATACGTAACCACTGATGTTATCCTATATGAACTGGTGGGTGAACTTACAGCCATTCCAGCGAGACACGTCATCCCTCCGCCAAGTTCTATCACAGACTTCCCACTGAAATATGGACGACAAAAAAAACATTTTGAAAAAATGGAAATCTATTTTTGTTCAGCACCCATTATACTATTAAAGCACTGTCCGTCTGTCTGTGGAAGAAACGTAATGTATAAATAATGCTGTCACAACAACAAAACATGTATGCTTTAGAAGCTTTATAAATCATTAATTGAAAACTGGACATATACCGATAATATAGTAATCAAAGTATATAATGATCCGCTATTCTGTAATGAATGAATGAATGGTGTTTTACGGCGCATCGACATCTAAGGTCATGTAGTGCGCATTAAAGTTATGTTTATTGTCGAGTGTATGAAATAAAATTCTATATAAGTATATGCATTACATAAAAATTAATACTAAGAATGAATGAATGGTGTTTTACGGCGCATCGACATCTAAGGTCATGTAGCGCGCATTAAAGTTATGTTTATTGTCGAGTGTATGAAATAAAATTCTATATAAGTATATGCATTACGTAAAAATTAATACTAAGAAGTTATAAAGACGTAAGATTAATTACAGGTAATATATGAATGAATGATTACTACAAAGGCATGATTAACAATTGATATCACAGCTTATTATAAATACCTATTGCCTTGATGAATGATATGATGGACTCTACTCTGATATAGAGTCGAAGAGTTTTTTAATGTTATCCACATTGTAGTACTGCAACCGGATTGGTTGAAGGTCAACACAGTGTATTAAGATATGCTCCACCGTGTATAGAGTATTACATGGGATACATTCTGGTGCATCATCTCGTGACAACAGCCATGAATGTGATATTCGAGAATGACCAATCCTGAGACGGGCAAGAATGACTTCTTCTCGACGAATAGGCCTGTAAATTGGGCACCATTCGCCAAGTGTTGGTTTGACCGAATGAAGTTTGTTAAAAAATTCACCATCCCATTGGGCCTGCCAAGAGGATTGAATTAAGGTAAGAATTGTAGATTTAAAATCGGTATAACACACTTTAATCCTAGAAATTGATAATGACAAAGCCAGCTTTGCATTCTGGTCAGCCATTTCATTAACTTTTATTCCCATATGACTCGGAAGCCAGCGCTATTCTGTACTGTGGTGTGTAGTAGACACGGGTTCCAATGCAAATGCATTTAGTCTATAGAAATTTATTTTAGCTCGATTGCGAAACAAGTTCTTACAACTTATATTAATCATGCTCGAGACCTCATTCCTGATGGAATCCATCACCACGAGGGAGAGAGAAGAGGCAACGTGGAATTTAAATGCCTTGCCTAAGGGCACAATCGTAACGGCTCCAGCAGGGCTCGAACTCCGGACCTTTTGCACCTGAAGCGAACGCGCATCCACTGCGCTATCACGACTTCCACCAAATGCATTTAAATATATTTCCTGAAGTATTTGCATTTGAAGTTTTGAAATAAACATATTTGATTGAAAATTTCAACTACTTTTCAAACACTTTTTTTTAAATACACAAGCGTTTAAATATTTTTTAGGATAAAATATTTGCATTCGATTGATTTGAAGGAACAGTTCCAGTTTAGCGGTGCCTGGAAGTACAATGTCCAGACGTTATTTATTTATGGGGGTAGCAACCCCACACCCACGCTTAATACCTTCCTCCTCTAAACGGCTATTTTGAAAAGGTTTGTTCAAAAAACCAATAGTCAGTGGGACAGCTAAACTGGAAACTACCTGATTTTGAATGTATTTGACAACATTTTTGCATTTGACAACATTTTTGCATTTGACAACATTTTTGCATTTGCATACTTCACACCCTGTGCGGTATGCAGCACATACTAAGTAAATGGGCTGTGGTTCTGCCCGGAACCATAATAAAACAGCTGAAAATAATAACTTTATTGCAACAAAAACCAGTAACATCTGACATAGTGACGATAGTACTACCTGAACAAGTTTGGCTGCCGGAGACAATGATAGGTAAGAACTTCCTCGGCCGGCCACACACCTGTAACAATTACAGCAACAGTCATCATAATGGTACATGTATATATAGGATCTTACACGAGTGGTGATTTCATACCATAATTTATGAAATGGGTTTTGGAATTTTGTTATTAACCCTTTCAACACCACAGGCTTACAAAAAGTGTAGATCCAGATGAGTCTCATCAGGATCTGCACTTTTTTCCGGTAATATTACTATTTTTAGACAAAAAATACCCACTTTGATAAATGAAAAACTGGTCCAAATGTAATTTTCTTATTAATTTATTGGGCTAAAAATATCATGCACCAGTCCATGTCAGTTACTTGGTGTTGAATGGGGTAAGAGAGCATACAATATGGTATGAAATCACCACAAGTGTAAGATACTTTTTATCACTTTATCATAGTAACAACCACCATCAATTTGAAGAAATAAAATGTTTCTGTTTGCCATTGTATATTTGAGCCGTATTACATTGAGGTGCATCCGTACGCCGTAGAAAATAGTCCCTGATAATCAAACAACTTCACGCAAATCATCGACACAATATTTTTAATCACTGTATGCCTCTAGTATATATTATTTAGCATTTTATTGATCTACAATTAAGCAGTTGATTTTCCACAAATAAAGCATGAACACAAACAAAATGTATATGTCAAATGTGTATTGCAAGCTGTCAATGTCATGCTGCGACCAATCAGAATCTTTCCAGGCTTTATTAAACATGTGAACATATAAGAAATTATGAGAAGACTGTGTTACACTGAATACAAGCAAAGTTATGTGATAAATGTATATTCACACAAGTTTGCAAAATGAAATATATAATGACCACATTATTTAATTATTCACTAGCAACCACACATTGTTACGTTTAATTATCGTCGCTACCGGTTGCCCATAAGAGCGACACCTCCTGAAGAGATTTAGTCATTTTAGATTTTAAGGATAGTGCAATGATACAGACAGTCTCCTCTGGTTCTTTTACATGCACAGTATAAAGCACCGACACAAGACCTCAGTTTAAAGTCCCATCTGAAAGACTGTTAATTTTATTAGGGTCAGACGGGGGATCGAACCTGCGCTCCATGGATTCCCAGTCCATCGTGTTAATCACTGGACTACAGATCCGTCTGAGTAAACACACAACATTTGTGACATTAACTGCTGAGATATTTGTGAGAAAAGTGAACAATGTAGAGATCATCAGTTCCGTAAAGACGTGTATTACTTACAAACATTTCCTGTATTGTTGAATCCCATCAACGCCTCTGGTTTTACATGGTCAGAGAGGTGGCTACAGTGAAGAAAAACAATAGTGTCTTTATAAATATGCATTGCTTAACCCTTTATACATATGCATTGTTTAACGCTTTATACATATGCATTGCTTAACGCTTTATACATATGCATTGTTTAATGCTTTATAAATATGCATTGTTTAATGCTTTATAAATATGCATTGTTTAACGCTTTATAAATATGCATTGTTTAATGCTTTATAAATATGCATTGTTTAATGCTTTATAAATATGCATTGCTTAACGCTTTATAAATATGCATTGTTTAACGCTTTATAAATATGCATTGTTTAACGCTTTATAAATATGCATTGTTTAACCCTTTATACATATGCATTGTTTAACGCTTTATACATATGCATTGTTTAACCCTTTATACATATGCATTGTTTAACCCTTTATACATATGCATTGTTTAATGCTTTATAAATATGCATTGTTTAACGCTTTATAAATATGCATTGTTTAATGCTTTATAAATATGCATTGTTTAATGCTTTATAAATATGCATTGCTTAACGCTTTATAAATATGCATTGTTTAACGCTTTATAAATATGCATTGTTTAACGCTTTATAAATATGCATTGTTTAATGCTTTATAAATATGCATTGTTTAATGCTTTATAAATATGCATTGTTTAATGCTTTATAAATATGCAGTGTTTAACGCTTTATACATATGCATTGTTTAATGCTTAATAAATATGCATTGTTTAACGCTTTAAATATGCATTGTTTAATGCTTTATAAATATGCATTGTTTAACGCTTTATAAATATGCATTGTTTAACGCTTTATAAATATGCATTGTTTAACGCTTTATAAATATGCATTGTTTAACGCTTTATAAATATGCATTGTTTAACGCTTTATAAATATGCATTGTTTAACGCTTTATAAATATGCATTGTTTAACGCTTTATAAATATGCATTGTTTTGCTTTATAAATATGCAGTGTTTAACGCTTTATAAATATGCATTGTTTAACCCTTTATACATATGCATTGTTTAATGCTTAAATATTACATTACTTTAATTAACATTACATAATTAATTAATTAATAACATTACTTAATATTACATTAGTCAAAATCTTTGTAAATCATACAAGAAAATGAAGATTTGTGCTTATTAGTGTAAGATAGGAATTTATTTCATCTTGTGGATAAAGCCACTTGTGGAAATACCAATTTCGGTGATCACTCGATGAAATAAATTCCAATATTACACTAGTAAACATAAATATCCTCTATATTTTTATTTAAAGTGACACTACATCAGTGAAAACACAAATTTCTGCAGAATGTAATTTCCTATAATATGGTAACATTTCTTTCCAAATACTTGCCTCAAAAACTGAGTATTTCAACTAATAAACAAACGTCGTATACGCAGTTTGTTGACATAACAAAATAATGTAAAAATGGTCGACATCCATGGGTAATATAAGGCGCATATCCTGAGTAACAAGATTTATGATACATATTTACAGTTATATTTCACATTTGTGCCTATGCATATTTATTTGTAGACTAATCTGAGTTAACTTATCTCTAAACGACAATATCATGCTTTTAGTATTGACTCCAATTACAAACAAACGTCAATTCAGGAGTGTGGATGGCCGTTATATGAAATCCTACATGTAGATCACAAACACATTGTTTATTTGATGCAATGTTAGTGTTCGAATGTATTCAGAAGAATTTGTAGTAGCAATGCATTTATACATGAAAAAATACATTGGCGTTTTGCGATGTAATGTCGCTTTAAAGACATTTCTTGTTTCATATAGACTAATCTACCTTTGTGAATATCGAACGTTAGCCCTGTGTTCTTTTACATCTTACTCAGTAATAGCTTACCTGATGTACATCTTAAACTCTGGCCATCTAAACGATGTATAGATAAACCATGAGTCTTCATCAATAGTTTTTCCTTTCGATTCCAACTGAGTATCTAAGAGACCAAACGACTTGAAACGGCGCACGGATGCAGCATACTCGCTGGTTAGCAACGATGATCTTCCACTCAGGAGGATCTAGTGTGTTTCAAAGTTAATTAATCGTACACATATATCACATAAATTAGTCTGTAACAAAGTCTATGTGACGTGATTTACAAAAAGGGACCCACAGGGTGGATGACGTTACGTCGAGAAGTTAACCAAAGTTACGTTATGCAATTGAAAATGGCAACGTTCGCGCTATGCATGTAAGTTTAAAGTTCATTTTTAGAACAAATAATCTAAACGGAATTAATGTTGAAAATCGCTTAAGGAAATGACTGAAAAACATAATTCTGGGAAAAAAAGGGACCCACTGGGTGGATGACGTTACGTCGAGAAATGACGTCTAAAGTTACGTCATGCAATTGAAAACGGCAACATTCGCGCTATACATGTAAGTTTAAAGTTCATTTTTAGAACAAATAATCTAAACGGAATTAATGTTGAAAATCGCTTAAGGAAATGACTGAAAAACATAATTCTGGGGGAAAAAAACAAATTTCACCCAGTGGGTCCCTTTTGATAAATCGCGTCACATATTTGTAATTTTACTGGTATTAGTTACTTTACTTATATGTATGTGATAATCAGCTTTTAAATTCATGAAACTATTATAAATAAAAACAAATAGTAAATGTATTATAAACAACAGTGTGCGTTCTACATGTATACATGTATTATTATGCCAATTGTATGAATGGAGCACAACCATGACATCACAACAAGTACATATATCAAGGTGGTCAAAATGTGTAACGTTTAGATACCGGCTATTTGCACAACTTTTAAGAAGTTTTACATTTGAATTTCTACTGTAGCTGTGCATGGCTGTTGATGAATTCAGCGATAAGGCAGGATTTGTAGTGTTATTAGCTCGATGATGATCTTCAGTGACACCAGAATTGCGCCGCCATGTTGGTTGTTTATTTTGTTTACAGAGCGTATGAATACATACAGTGCTCATTTGCATATGATATTACACTAGTGAAATATGAAAAATATGCATTGGCGATATTACACAAATTATGTTATAAATATACATACAGTCAAACCTGTTTTAAGCAGCCAGCCAAGGGAATCACAGAAAGTGGCTGCTTAGCACAGGTGGCTGCTTACTAGAGGTGAAATGTATAATAAAACAACATATTGGGAATCTGGAAACTGGCTGATTAATACAGGTTGGCTGCTTAATAGAGGTTGGCTGCTTAATACAGGTGACCATTAACACAGGTTTGACTGTACATGTATATGTTACTTATCAACAGTGAAACTCTACCATTGTGGAGCAAAGAGACAAGACAAGAAACAGACGATTGATTATGAGCAGGCAGGACATATGACATTTTATCCCTTTGCCTACTAGGTAAATAAAATCACACGGCGATCAGGATCTATGTTGTTTTCTATTCAGCTAAAGTGTTTTAGCTCAGTAAAGAACCTCTGATCTTACTATATGCTGTTTGCAAAAGTGATTTTATCTGCCGCTACCATGCAATGGGTTAACATACATGTAAGCTCTGAGGAGCTTTTGAACTGCCTATTCAACCAATCATAACCCAAGTTCAATCCTCAGACCAGGAAGTATGTGAGATGGTAAGGTCGCCAAATCGGACAGGTGAGTTTTCTCTGGTTACTCAGGTTTCCTCACACACGTCTGACCACATACGCTTTCATCCACTCCAACAGGAGTGATTAAGATACGTTGTTACAGCTTGTTTCACAATCGTTTTAACCCATTTCATTCTGGACACATTTAAAGGCTTTTGCAAACAACATAGATCCAGATCAGCCGCAGCGTTACGCTGCGTGCTGATCAGGATCTATGTTGTTTGCTTCATAGCCAAGTGTCTTAGCAAGATCATCTGAATAGCAAACAGCATAGAGCCTGATCAGACGGCACGTTCCGTGGCGGCTGATCTGTCTCTATTTTCTTTGCAAATACTGTTTGAACGGTATCCAGAATTAAATGGGTTAATGGTCTTATATTATTGTATGCTGTACTGGACAAAATCTGCTAAGCAGACATATAGTTAAATAATAAATGTGTGTATGTGTGATGTATCTAACCTCTCTTAAAATATTCCACCTTTGCAATGCAAGAGAACTTCGGTTCACCCTTCGCTTCTTTGCTCTTGGTGACACAGACATGCCTTCACCTGTATCAGGATTGTTAAGTAGCGTATGGTTCATTGAAGCATCCTCTAAAAGGAGAACATACAATCATCTGCAACAGGTCAAGTTTTGTGTAGAAATTAACAATAAAATAAATAGATGCCTAAGAAGTAAATTAATTTGTTTGTATAATATTGCGACGTAGGTCATTTAATATAAACAGGGTTCCTACTGTCGGTCGTCAATTGTGACAAAAAAACGAATACTGGTGCTATATTTTGTGATTTGCTGAAAATATTTGGAGCAACCTTTTTTTTGTTGGCACATGTTTTGTCAAATGCATGGCTTCAAATATGTATCTGTGAACTAGCTCTTAATTGGCTCTAAGTTTTTCAAATTGGCTATTTTTTTTTTCAATTGGCGACAGAAGTGGCACAGACAAAAATTCAGAAAGAGGGAACCCTGATAAAGTCTGATTATTACGTGTTGCACAAAGAACATCTGACATCAGTGATCTTAGTACATGCAGGTCCATCGCTGGAGCTATTTTGATGATACGCACGGCCAAATATGCTTGTTCCTCGAGTGAGCACAGCGAGCGAGTACGCTAGGGGGGTCCGTGGACATGCCCCCCTCGAGATTTTTGAAATGAGGAAGCAATTTCCTGCATTTCAATGCATTTTGTAACATACAATTGTAGGACTAAAGTTCTTACGACAATCCATCCGTATAAATTAAGGCTAGATGTATAATATACATGATCTATCGCCCCTTATTAATTAAACAAGAACGTAAAATAGCACAAATTAAATTTCAAGATGCATCATATTTGCAATGGGCTCAATTATTCCACCACTCCACACATCACGGCGCCTATGTATCCCTACTACCCCCCCCCCTGGGGGTTTAATGCATTTTTGGAGTTTTCAATTTTTTTCATTTTCTGAGACCAATGATACGCACATGCGTACTTGCGTATGCCCAGCGACGGGCCTGACATGGTATTGGTGTGATGTGATGAATGTACAATGAGGGACCTCATTGGCTTTTCTATTACTTTCCTTGGCAGATAAAGTCTGATTTATCCCTAAACATATAGCGTCCTTTCAGTTGGAATCCTTTGTTTTTACTGTTGTTTCCTAACCAAATGTTATGTTATGATTTTATCCAAATCATGTTAGTTAATTGATAAAAACAATATTACCCATTTTTTACTCATTGGATGTAGGGCCTACTGTAGGATATCTGTCGAGATATAGTAGTTAACATAATAATTATAATATTAGAAAGTGGAAGAAAATTGCTAGTATGGCGTGTAATGTTACTCAAAGCTCACCGAGGTTAGGCCAGGGAATGACATACATATCTATTTTATATTGCCAACCAATCAATTTGTGGTTATGACAGGCTGGCCCCTTTCTGAGACACTTAATCCCGATGTAACCCACCCTGAAAGAGAGAGGCAATGTGGAATTGTGCATTGGCTTTCGGTACATTCATAACGGCTACAGCTGGGCGTAAACTCCGGGTGTCTCACGCTGAGGCGGATGTGCTACAACTGCATTATCATTACTTCCATTGTACATTGTACTTATCATTTAAACGGTTTGGTTAGAAAACCTATATTGTGGGGATCCATGTTTAGTAGGGTAGCTGGATGCGAGAATCCTCATGAATTCAAAAGACTGGTTGAAAAGATATCTTTCTTTCATGTCAAATGCTGGGATGTAGAATTGTTAAATTTAAAATGATGAGAAATTAAAAGCAAAATATAATTTTAAGAGAAATAAAGATAATAAAGCTGCCTCTTGAAGAATGCCAAAGAATGGGGGGGGGGGGTGTCATAGCGACATATATAAGACCTCTAAGTAACCCCAGCATCTGTTTATAGTAATTATTTGATATTTAAATCCTAAACATTTGGACTAAGTCTAACTCTTTTTTTATTTAAGTTTATTTATCGTATCTACAGGTTGCCCATGATTTCAGCGACGGGCAGTTTACCTAACAACACCTTTCCTGGGCAGGCTCCAGCGGTTAACCAGTACTTGATGCACCAACCTCAGTAAGAATCTGCCAACTTTTTCATATAAAGAGACACGGTCTGAGCGGAGCTCAAACCCGTGACCATCAGTGATGGTACATTTAACTCTAAGACTGTAACTGAAACAGTGAAACTGACTGAGTAACAAAACTGAGTAAGGGGACCTCAGTTGGTGGTAGTTCTGATTAAGGTGTATTTGTAAAGATTGTAAACGCATATATATCGCTATATACAACTATCAATGTAAATAACATAACATCAAATCGTTATACATGAATATTCACAGAATTAATAAAGGCCAAACAAACAAAAAAATGATGCAAATAAAATTTCACCGGAAGTTTACAAATTTATCCAAGGGAGCAGTTTATGAATATGACTGATATTTTATTACTTCAACTAGTAAAAGAGAAACCTCAATAAAAGTATCAACTGCATGGCATATTTAATAATTCTAGATTGATCTATGCAATAATAAAATAATAAATAGTTTTGATTTATGTAAAATATAAAAATATAGATCTAATAACTAGTCCACCACAAAAATAAAAACACCTGACAACTTGTAAACAGTCGGAGTATTCTGGCTTTTTTAAACAGTTTATACAAATATTTCAGCATGGTGAAGATTGCTATTCTAGGGTGTGGTCTACTAGGCATTAAAATAGCAGGTAAACTGCCGTGAAACACACACATGATCAAATGTGTGTTCGTTTATAATCGGTTTTCGCGATGGTTTAAACGAACCTAAATGTAACACTATGATAGTATGCATGTGTATGGTTGTTTCTCACATAGTTTAACCATGTGGAGTCAGTAACTGTTGTTTGTAAGGTTGAAGGAAACACAGATCGGTCTCTTTTGACTTGCATCCATGGATGAGCGTTGGGCATCGGATTTGGAATCGATGGTCCTGGATTCGGTACACGGTCACGGCATGTATGTAGTGTCCTTTAGTAAGGCATCACACACACAATGATTAGTGTTAGCCGTTTAAGCCAGGTAAGCCTGCACAGGAATACGTGTCCCTGCAAGTGGTTTGACATAAATGTAGCATACAACAACAAATATACCTGAAAAAGCTGAATGGGGTACATAATTATGATGATGCATATTCCCCATTCTAATGTACCTTGACAATATACCCACTGTTTCTCATACATAGTAGTATACGCTTGGTACGTTGTCTTTGCCGCAAGGGACCTCATGGTGATGTATGCCACTAATACAAATGTAGGTATAAACAGTGAACACTTGTAGATGGATCCTCAGGTTCTTAATTTAAGATAGTTGTGTGATTAGTCATTTTAGATTTTTGGAGGATAATGCAATGATACAGACCCATTCCAGAGTCTCCTCTGGTTCTTTTACGTACTGTTAATTTTATTAGGGTCAGACGGGGGATTGAACCTGCGATCCCTGGATTACCAGTCCAGCGTGTTACCACTGGACTACAGATCCGTCTGTAAAGGATAGTTATAACTTATCTAGGTTTAAATATATTTATTTTTCCAATCAGCACATAATATAAAATGGTAGGATTGGACAGTGTGGGGTCCGTGGTAACTGGTAGAGTGTCAGATTTGGAATCAACGGGTCCCGGGTTTGATACATGGTCACATATATAGTACCCTTGAGCAAGGCAGCTCACACAAATTTCTTAGTACTGGTTAACCGCTTAGATCGTCTAAGCCTGCCCAGAAAAGCATGTCTAGGTCCCTGCAAGGGGTTTGACATAAATGGAACATACATACATTATACATACATAGAAAGCTAATTAGCTTATGGTTGTCCTCTCCTAAAACTTATCTGAAGCATATAGATACTCATTGTGCATCTTGAAAGCCATAAATTTACATAGGTAAGAGATTCAACTTGTTTTGCAATTGAGCTCAAATAAATTTGTGTAAACTAAGAGATTTATTTTTGTAGGTGAATTTGCTTATCATGGACATAGAGTGAAAATCTATTCTAATCATTTGGATTCCCTGAACACCGTTTTCCAGAGGATGGAGGAAGATAAGAGACAATTACGACAGGACTGTATCCTGCTTAACAAAAACTTTATTGTAAGTTATATTATATTGTATGGTGCAGTACGCTCGTTCTCCGCAAGATAAGTGTGATAATGGGAAAAGCTATAAGTATAAGTAACCGTGTGATTGTAGAGAGTGCATACATGCTATTTAATAAAATAACTGTGTGATTGTAGAGAGTGCATACATGCTATTAATAAAATAACCGTGTGATTGTAGAGAGTGCATACATGCTATTTAATAAAATATCCAGTAACCATGTGATTGTAGAGAGTGCATACATGCTATTTAATAAAATATCCAGTAACCATGTGATTGTAGAGAGTGCATACATGCTGTTTAATAAAATATCCAGATTTTGTTCCTTTGCTTGCCAGTTGATCATTAGCGTCTTACTGCCAAACAATCTGTGTTGATCATTAACGTCTTACTGCAAACAACCTGTGTTGATCATTAGCGTCTTACTGCCAAACAATCTGTGTTGATCAGTAGAGTCTTACTGCCAAACAATCTGTGTTGATCATTAGCATCTTACTGCCAACAATCTGTGTTGATCATTAGCGTCTTACTGCCAAACAATCTGTGTTGATCATTAGAGTCTTACTGCCAAACAATCTGTGTTGATCATTAGCGTCTTACTGCCAAACAATCTGTGTTGATCATTAGCGTCTTACTGCCAACAATCTGTGTTGATCATTAGCGTCTTACTGCCAAACAATCTGTGTTGATCATTAGAGTCTTACTGCCAAACAATCTGTGTTGATCATTAGCGTCTTACTGCCAAACAATCTGTGTTGATCATTAGCGTCTTACTGCCAACAATCTGTGTTGATCATTAGCGTCTTACTGCCAAACAATCTGTGTTGATCATTAGAGTCTTACTGCCAAACAATCTGTGTTGATCATTAGCGTCTTACTGCCAAACAATCTGTGTTGATCATTAGCGTCTTACTGCCAACAATCTGTGTTGATCATTAGCGTCTTACTGCCAAACAATCTGTGTTGATCATTAGAGTCTTACTGCCAAACAATCTGTGTTGATCATTAGCGTCTTACTGCCAAACAATCTGTGTTGATCATTAGCGTCTTACTGCCAAACAATCTGTGTTGATCATTAGCGTCTTACTGCCAAACAATCTGTGTTGATCATTAGCGTCTTACTGCCAGACAATCTGTGTTGATCATTAGCGTCTTACTGCTAAACAATCTGTGTTGATCATTAGCATCTTACTGCCAGACAATCTGTGTTGATCATTAGCGTCTTACTGCTAAACAATCTGTGTTGATCATTAGCGTCTTACTGCCAAACAATCTGTGTTGATCATTAGCGTCTTACTGCCAAACAATCTGTGTTGATCATTAGCGTTTTACTGCCAAACAATCTCTGTTGATTAATAACGGCGCAGTCGTGAAATAGTCAGTTAGTGTAAAATGTTATGTGTGAAGTTAAAAAGATAAAAGGATCTACAAAGCTACATTTAAAAGCAGGCGGTTTTAAGTTTGTAAGGAGTACAAGTCCAGACTAGCAACAAAAGTCGGCAGACTGGGACTCAACTATACATGTATGTGTGTTGGTAGACTGTTTCAACTGTTTCATAGCCTGATAGTCCTGGGGGAAGAAGTTAGCGGTTAGTGGTATTTGGTGTTGGACTGTGGAATTAGATATGTTAATTTAAAGGGAATAGGAAGTCGTGATAGCGCAGTGGATGCATGTGCGCTTCAGGTGCGAACGGTCTGGAGTTCGAGCTCCGCTGGAGACGTTACGATTGTGCCCTTAGGCAAGGCATTTAAATTCCACGTTGCCTCTTCTCTCTCCCTCGTGGTGATGGATTCCATCAGGAATGAGGTCTCGAGAGTGATTAATATCAGTTGAAATAACTTGTTTCGCAATCGAGCTAAAATAAATTTGTATAAACTAAAGGGAATAGGCACAATCCGAACTGTAGCAGCAGCCTCAGACAACTGGACAGCAGCCACAGCTAATGTGCACTCAATTATATTATCCATTGTTTATGAAACTTTGTCATTGAGTCTATGGGTATATTGTCAGGGTTCCCTCTGTCTTAATTTTTGTCTGCGCCACTTCTGTTGCCAATTGAAAAATTGAAAAAAAAATGGAGCCAATTTGACAAACTTGTAGCCAACTAAGAGCCATATAGTTCACAGACAAATATTTGAAGCCATGAATTTGACAAAAAATGTTGTGCCAAAAAAAAAATGTTTTAAAAAGTTGCGCTAAATATTTTCGCCAATTCACAAAATTTATCGCCAGTATTTGTTTATTGTCACAATTGGTGCCATTGGTGACCGACAGCGGGAACCCTGAATGTTTAGGCCAATATCAATTACCAGTCGTGCAGCACAGGTAGAACCAGTTACAGCCCTTAAATTGCTGAAGAAATAACATTCATGTCCACTCTCTTACTGAAGCACATGTTTAAATATGTAATGTTTAGAGTAAATATTCTGTACGATTTTACAGGGTCAAGTTTTATGTATGAGTAGGTTGGAAGAGGCAGTGAATGATGCCGACTTCATCTTTGAATGTATTCCTGAAGATCTGGAAATGAAAAAGGATCTGTTTGAAAGTATGTATGTACATTATTGTATACTAAAATATCTGAACATGTGTGATGACAGAGCTCATTCTAGAGGGCGACATGGGCGAAATAGTCGCCCTAGGAACACTGACTTCGCCCCCTGGGGGCTCCCTTATTTTCATACAAAATTTTGTCCTGTAAGCTTCATTGGCCATTGTAAAGCACTCCTTCTATTCAAATGTTGTATTTAATGGTCACGTCTATTTTAACATGATTTGGATGAAATTTATTAAATAATACAATTTAAGGGCGCAATGACGCTCTTTCTCACTCCTCCAAGTCCGCCTCCGTGGTCGAGTGGTTAAGGTCGCTGACTTGTATACCACTGTAACCTATCATCACTGATGGTCACGGGTTCGAGCCCCGCTCAGACCGTGTCTCATTTATATGAAAAAGTTGGCAGTTTCTTACGGAGGTTGGTGCACCCAAGTACTGGTTAACCGCTGGAGCCTGCCCAGGAAAGGTGTTGTTAGGTAAACTGCCCGCCGGCGATATAGCCCAAAATGGTGCTGATGCAGGCGTAAAACCCGAAATATAACATAACATAACTCACTCCTCCAAACCATTTTGACGTACATGTATGATGAACCCTGGACATGCCTTAAATTTTGTGATCTTGCACTGTATGCGAGAGAGAATCCCGTTTTTTATGCCAAAAATTTCAATAAAACATGCTATAGGTGATTTAATTTATTAACAGGGTTCATTCTAGGTCAGAATTTTTGGGAGAAGTGAGAAAGCGCATGATCGCTTCCTTAAATGGTGTTCTTTAATATACTTCTCCAAAATAGGGTTAAAATGCACAGTACAACCATTAAATACAACATTTGAATAGAATGAGTGCTTTATAATGGGCCAGTGTATCTTACTAGACAAAGTATTGTTTGAAAATCGTAAAAACCAAAAAATAATAATTTTTTTTAGGGTGAAGTGGGCCCCCAGAGGGCGAAGTCAGGGTCCCTAGGGCGACTATTTCGCCCACATCACCCTCTAGAATGATCCCTGATACAATTTAAGGGCGCAATGACGCTCTTTCTCACTCCTCCCAAACATTTTGATGTACTTGTATGATGAACCCTGTACATGACTTAAATTTTGTGATCTTGCAGTTGCACTGTATGTGAGAATCCCGTTTTTTATGCCAAGAATTTCAATAAAACATGCTATAGGTGATTTAAGCACTTTTCTTTGCTATGGTGATTTGTTACACAGAGAGTCAAGATCAAGTACATTTAAAACGTTGGATTTCCTTACTTAGCCCGGGTTCCAGCCTGCCAATTTATCACCTTTTTACTATTGGCAAAGCAACCACCTTCATGGTCAAGGTGGTTACGGTTGCTGGCTTGTATACCACTGTAACCAATCATCACTGCTGGTCACGGGTTCGAGCCCGGCTCAGGTCATGTCTCATTTATATGGAAAAAGTTGGCAGTTTCTTACGGAGGTTGGTATACTAAGTACTGGTTAACCGCTGCAGCCTGCCCAGAAAAGGTGTTCTTAGGTAAACTGCCAGCCAACGATATAGCCCAAAATGGTGCTGATGCAGGTGTAAAACCCGTACAAACAAACTATTGGCAAAACTTTATCAGAAATTCATTGCGTCTCAATTATCGGTTTAGGTGTTAAATAAATATATATAAATATACATGTAGATGACGGATATGGCAAACTAAAAGTAAAGTGTTTGTTTATTATAGTGTCACCCTTATTTAAAGGGCCAGCCATTTCTGACTTATGAGACACCTTTTTGTATGAACATCAGTACTTAGCGAATCCTATGCTTGTATGCCAGGTGCCAGGCTGGTAGGCAATCAGTAACCATTATTTAACGAGCTGGCGGCTCACCAACCGGCCTATCAGAACGAACTCCTGTTGAGATATGAACCTTCGACCTCCCGCTCCGCAAAATATATCAACGACTATTCCCAGGCTATTCTTAACTGTAAAACGTGTATGTTTGTTTGTAGAAATTGTGACCGTCTGCTTGAACAGGAATATGTCTTTAAAATGTAATTTACCCATTCTGATTGGTTGTTATACTATAACAATATGAAAACATCCGACACCCAAAAATGTGTTAACCCTTTCCCACATAGAAGCACCTCTTGACGCCATTACCAATACGGCATACATTGACAATGTAGTAGCCAAACCAATGTTCATAATAAAGGCCAGAATCTCATGTAGTCCCAGTAATATCTATGGATGTGGGATAGATATGGTGACTACTTATCCACTGCATGATAGCTAAATGGCTGTCGTTTCTATGGAGATATAATAGCAGGGATCAGTTTAGAGGGCCATGTGGGCGAAATTGTCGCCCTAGGGACCCTGACTTCACCCTCTGGGGACCCCACTTCTCCCTAAAAAAAGGTTTTTACGATTTTCAAACAAAATTTTGTCTAATATGATATATTGTTTTTACGATTTTCAAACAAAATTTTGTCTAATATGATATATTGGCCCATTATAAAGCAGTCCTTCTATTCAAATGTTGTATTTAATGGTTGTACTGTGCATTTCAACTCTATTTTGCAGAATATTATTAAAGAACACCATTTAAGGAAGCGATCACACGCTTTCTCACTTATCCCAAAAATTCTAACCTAGAATGAAGCCTGTAATAGTATATTAACCTAAATCTCTATTAAGGAAAGGGTTAAAACATTAAATTGTTCAAGAATTTGTTTCTATCTGCTCCTATTGCTGTGTGAATGTGATTGTTTCTCTCTCTCCAGGAGTGTCGCATTTATGTAAGTCAACAGCAGTTATTGCAACAAACACCCTGAGATTAAATGCTACAGTCATTGCTGAAAGAACTGTATCTAAAGAGGTATGGCATTATCCGTCCTGCCCTTTTTAGCCCCACCATTTTGCCCTTTAACCCAGCCCTTTTGCCTTTTTTAAAAATAAAATTTGTTTTTTATTTATCTTTTATTAATACATATGCCTCAACAGGTAAGTGTCTTCGGGCGGGCGGGCGGGCAGACCTATATAACTTAAACTCGTCCGACCTTTTCACCGTTTCACCAATATGTACTGCCTTACTGCCTTTGATCAATCACCGTAAGTTAGCAACATTTCCTAGTGTCTGGCCCAAAAATATCCCGTCCCTCACCTCATCGTGGCTCAAGATGCACCCTGCCTCTTTTCTGACCCACCCTGCCCCTTTTCTGACCAACCCTGCCCCTTTTTTGACCCACCCTGCCTCTTTTCTGACCCACCCTTCCCCTTTTTTGACCCACCCTGCCCCTTTTTTGACCCACCCTGCCTCTTTTCTGACCCACCCTTCCCCTTTTTTGACCCACCCTGCCCCTTTTTTGACCCACCCTGCCCCTTTTTGACCCACCCTGCCCTTTTTTGACCCACCCTGGCCTTTTTTCCACACTAGAATAACCCCTAGTACTACCTGAATACTACAACTATCAACTGATTCCGCGTATATCTAGCTAACTACTGCTCTAACATACTGGTCATGCATAATATATTACATTCACAATGTTCAGACTAATCTACTTTCGGATATATCTATTCTCTATTTTCTACATAGCGCCAACTCGGCTCGACATTAACAGTGTCCGTTAGCCCGTGGCTACCTAATTCCCATAAGGACCACAAAGGTTTCCAAGCTGAGTATCCCATTAGGCTAACCTGAAATTGTCTGGACGTCCAAAATCACGTCAATTAAAGAAATAAATTGACACAATTTACAATATTTATATGTAACACGAAAGCAGAAATCTCCATATTTAACATGTTAACTAACTGGTTACAGAATTGTCATATCGTTGTATTTTGTGTCGATCATAATTGTATGCTTCTTATTGGGAAGGGAGATAATAAAAAAAGTAGTCCGGCAAAATACAGTGAGTGATATGCAGTGAGTGATATGGATTATATCTCACTGACAGAACACTGTATTTCATCAATTAGCATAAAATAAACTGTGTCTAGCATGTTATTCCAGTGCCTTTTAGCTCACTGGTGCATCGTTTTCTATCATAAAAACTCTTAAGCCTAAAATAGAAAGACAATTTGTTTGTTTAAGTGTATGATCAAATTATATTTCACTCATGAACATAGAAAGAAAGCTATGATTATTACTCATGGCTAGGGCCGCTTGTGATAATAATGTTTTCAATGTTCATTCGGTGAAATATAATTTGATCATACACTGAAACAAACAAATATCCTCTTTATTATATTTTGGAATCAATGATTAAAGCGACATTACAGCGCAAAAAGCCAAAAATATGCATTGCTACTACAAATTCTTCCGAATACATTCGAACACAAATATTGAATCAATAAATAGTGCCTTTGTTGTCTACAGACTTTCAAAAGTGAAATTAGGATTTCATATACCAGTCATCCACGCTCCTGAATTGACATTTCTTTGTCATTGTAGTCAATAATAAATGCTGGATACTGTCGCTTAGAGATAATAAATTTAACTAAAAATTAGTCTACAAATAAATATGCATAGGCATAAATGTGAGATATAACGGTAAATCTGTACCATAAATCTCGTTATTCGGGATACACAGGTTGTATTACACATGGATGTCGACCCTGTTACATTATTTTGTTATGTCAACAAACCGAGTATACGATGCTTGTTTATTAGTTGAAATACTCTAAGTTGAAAAAAATTATACCATATAATAGGAAATTACATTCTGTATAAATTTGCGTTTTCTCTGATGTAGTGTCGCTTTAGCGTCCGATTTGGCTGTCCGATTAGCACAGTGGTTAGCGCGCTTGCTTCTCACCAATGCAACCCGGGTTCGATTCTCGGACCGGGAAGTATGTGAGATGGTACGGTGGTCGCCAGATCGGACAGGTGGGTTTTCTCCGGGTACTCCAGTTTCCTCCCACGTGAATGACCACATATACGCTTTCATCCGCGCCAACAAGAGTGATTAATATAAGTTGTTAAAACTTGCTTTGCAATTTTTGTGTGTGTGTAAAATTAAAAAAAAAAAAAGATCACATGCATGTTAACCCTTTCCTTCATAGAGATTTAGGTTAATATACCATTATATCTCCATACAAATGACAGCCATTTAGCTATCATGCAGTGGATAAGTAGTCGCCATATCTATCCCACCTCCATAGATATTACTGGGACTACATAGAGATTTAGGTTAATATACTATTATATCTCCATACAAACGACAGCCATTTAGTTATCATGCAGTGGATAAGTAGTCGCCATATCTATCCCACCTCCATAGATATTACTGGGACTACATAGAGATTTAGGTTAATATAATATTATATCTCCATACAAACGACAGCCATTTAGCTATCATGCAGTGGATAAGTAGTGGCCATATCTATCCCACCTCCATAGATATTACTGGGACTACATAGAGATTTAGGTTAATATACTATTATATCTCCATACAAACGACAGACATTTAGCTATCATGCAGTGGATAAGTAGTCGTCATATCTATCCCACCTCCATAGATATTACTGGGACTACATGAGATTTAGGTTAATAAACTATTATATCTCCATACAAACGACAGCCATTTAGCTATCATGCAGTGTATAAGTAGTCGCCATATCTATCCCACCTCCATAGATATTACTGGGACTACATGAGATTTAGGTTAATATACTATTATATCTCCATACAAATGACAGCCATTTAGCTATCATGCAGTGTATAAGTAGTCGCCATATCTATCCCACCTCCATAGATATTACTGGGACTACATGAGATTTAGGTTAATATACTATTATATCTCCATACAAACGACAGACATTTAGCTATCATGCAGTGGATAAGTAGTCGTCATATCTATCCCACCTCCATAGATATTACTGGGACTACATGAGATTTAGGTTAATATACTATTATATCTCCATACAAACGACAGCCATTAGGCTATCATGCAGTGTATAAGTAGTCGCCATATCTATCCCACCTCCATAGATATTACTGGGACTACATGAGATTTAGGTTAATATACTATTATATCTCCATACAAACGACAGCCATTTAGCTATCATGCAGTGGATAAGTAGTCGTCATATCTATTCTATCCCACCTCCATAGATATTACTGGGACTACATGAGATTTAGGTTAATATACTATTATATCTCCATACAAACGACAGCCATTTAGCTATCATGCAGTGGATAAGTAGTCGTCATATCTATCCCACCTCCATAGATATTACTGGGACTACATGAGATTTAGGTTAATATACTATTATATCTCCATACAAACGACAGCCATATAGCTATCATGCAGTGGATAAGTAGTCGCCATATCTATCCCACCTCCATAGATATTACTGGGACTACATAGAGATTTAGGTTAATATACTATTATATCTCCATACAAACGACAGCCATTAGCTATCATGCAGTGGATAAGTAGTCGCCATATCTATCCCACCTCCATAGATATTACTGGGACTACATAGAGATTTAGGTTAATATACTATTATATCTCCATACAAACGACAGCCATTTAGCTATCATGCAGTGGATAAGTAGTGGCCATATCTATCCCACCTCCATAGATATTACTGGGACTACATAGAGATTTAGGTTAATATACTATTATATCTCCATACAAACGACAGCCAATTAGCTATCATGCAGTGTATAAGTAGTCGCCATATGTATCCCACCTCCATAGATATTACTGAGACTACATGAGATTTAGGTTAATATACTATTATATCTCCATACAAACGACAGCCATTTAGCTATCATGCAGTGGATAAGTAGTCGCCATATCTATCACACCTCCATAGATATTACTGGGACTTCATAGAGATTTAGGTTAATATACTATTATATCTCCATACAAACGACAGCCATTTAGCTATCATGCAGTGGATAAGTAGTCGCCATATCTATCCCCCCTCCATAGATATTACTGGGACTTCATAGAGATTTAGGTTAATATACTATTATATCTCCATACAAACGACAGCCATTTAGCTATCATGCAGTGGATAAGTAGTCGCCATATCTATCCCCCCTCCATAGATATTACTGGGACTTCATAGAGATTTAGGTTAATATACTATTATATCTCCATACAAACGACAGCCATTTAGCTATCATGCAGTGGATAAGTAGTCGCCATATCTATCCCCCCTCCATAGATATTACTGGGACTACATAGAGATTTAGGTTAATATACTATTATATCTCCATACAAATGACAGCCATTTAGCTATCATGCTGTGGATAAGTAGTCGCCATATCTATCACACCTCCATAGATATTACTGGGACTTCATAGAGATTGAGGTTAATATACTATTATATCTCCATACAAACGACAGCCATTTAGCTATCATGCAGTGGATAAGTAGTCGCCATATCTATCCCCCCTCCATAGATATTACTGGGACTTCATAGAGATTTAGGTTAATATACTATTATATCTCCATACAAACGACAGCCATTTAGCTATCATGCAGTGGATAAGTAGTCGCCATATCTATCCCCCCTCCATAGATATTACTGGGACTTCATAGAGATTTAGGTTAATATACTATTATATCTCCATACAAACGACAGCCATTTAGCTATCATGCAGTGGATAAGTAGTCGCCATATCTATCCCCACTCCATAGATATTACTGGGACTGCACAGAGATTTAGGTTAATATACTATTATATCTCCATACAAACGACAGCCATTTAGCTATCATGCAGTGGATAAGTAGTCGCCATATCTATCCCCCCTCCATAGATATTACTGGGACTGCACAGAGATTTAGGTTAATATACTATTATATCTCCATACAAACGACAGCCATTTAGCTATCATGCAGTGATATCCATAGATATTACTGGGACTACATGAGATTCTGGCCTTTATTATGAACATTGGTTTGGCTACTACATTGTCGATGTATGTCGTATTGGTAATGGTGTCAAGAGGTGTTTCTATGAGGGAAAGGGTTAACACACAGATGAAAAGGTACAAAACCTACGACAAATACTGGTGCTTTAAAAAACTTTCTTGGTTTGCAGCTATGTGGTAGTTATCTACACAAGATGAAGTGCCATAGTCTGGAACGATGTTGTTCCATATCTGCCCCTATGCAGCATGCTCGCTATTGGTGTCACTGTTACCGGGAAATGGTTAAATTGAAGTACAACATGAATTAATGTGTGGCTCATTATGGTAATGATTATGTCGTTTCTTTTATTGTCTCTTCTCATTTTAGCGTACACTTGGTCTACGATTTCTGTATCCCGTCTATTATATACCCGAAGTTGAGATTATGCCAAATAAACATACATCCGGACTTGTGATTGAAAAAGGTGAGTTTTAGATAGGTTCCCTATCAGCCAGTGTTACGGGAAAGTGCATCATACAGAGTTAGCTGACGTCAAATAAACATACATCCGGACTTGTGATTGAAAAAGGTGAGTTTTAGATAGGTTCCCTATCAGCCAGTGTTCCTGGAAAGTGCATCATACAGAGTTAGCTGACGCCAAATAAACATACATCCGGACTTGTGATTGAAAAAGGTGAGTTTTAGATAGGTTACCTATCAGCCAGTGTTATGGTTAAGTGCATCATACAGAGTTAGCTGACGTCAAATAAACATACATCTGGACTTGTAATTGAAAAAGGTGAGTTTTAGATAGGTTCCCTATCAGCCAGTGTTACTGGAAAGTGCATCATACAGAGTTATCTAACATCCTTAAATAGAATGACACTGCAATGTTTGATTGGTACGATCAAGTTTGCTTGTAGAATATGTTCGTAAATAAGGCTCCGCAATCACAGAGACTAGAGTATGAGAGAACACTTATTCAAATTAACAAGAATTAGCATAATATGGATTATCATTGTTAACATGCCTCGGATGACACACACAGACATGAATACACACAAAGGTTTCAAGTACTGATACTATTCTACCAACAGAACTAAGTTTGTTTACTTTTCCATCACTGGAAACAAAAAGAAAAAACATTATATTTTATATTTTTCTAAAACAGGAAAAAATACCATTTAAGGGCTTCATTTTCATCAAACGAGTACAAAATTATTATTTGTATGTAAAACATTAGATACTACTATGTCTTCTCTATTAATTATCATGTGAAAACAATTGAAGTAGTAGCAATTAATTAAATTATTGGAACTTTAAAAGGTGTTGTGTTTTTTTAAAATTTCTGTTGGTGGTCCCTCTTTGGGGCCCCAAAAATGGAGTCAAAGGGCCTCTCGTGATTGTCTTCTGGGCGTTTTGGAAAGTATACACCCTCATGTTACTTGTGTGAAAATTTGGTGCTTGTTACACCTTCCGAACGAAATCATCATTTTGTTGTCCTTATCTACTACAGGTACACTATGTCTGCATAATTGATCTAACTGTTTGCTTGTAGTGAGGGGTTTGTTAGAGAAGATGGGGAAGACATTATTTTTCCGATCTGGATCCGAGCCTTTGATACTGACCGAGGAACAGAGAGAAGAACGGAGACAAGGTAAATAAATACATACCAAAAGTGAAGGTTTAGTAATGTGGACAAAATCCAACACAACACATGTCTTCTATATAATTACATTACAATTCAACGTTTCGGATCAGGAATAAAAACAATCAATCACTTTTTTTTTATTATTGGGAGGTTTAGTAAGAAACTGTTCTTAAAACATACACAATGTATAGCCAGTGCTCAAGCTAGAGGACGATTCTTGCGAAGTATGCGTTTTATTTTGTGTAGCTTCGTCGCCAATCAGATCGATATCAGTTTCTGTTTCAGTTACCTTATTTCTGGAGTGCATAGTTGCTAATTAACGAAGTCTGTTTGTTGGCTGTGTCGTTTGTCATGTTGCCAGGTATAAACCAAACACTGACTATATCTCAAATTATGCCGTAATCCAATCAAATTACAGACGGATCTGTAGTCCAGTGGTAACATGCTGGACTGTTAATCCAGGGATCGCAGGTTCGATCCCCCGTCTGACCCTAATAAAATTAACAGTCTTTCAGATGGGACGTTAAACCGAGGTCTCGTGTCGGTGCTTTACACCGTGCACGTAAAAGAACCAGAGGAGATTCTGGAATTGGTCTCTGTCTGTATCATGCACTAACTTCCAAAATCTAAAATAACTAATCTCTTCAGGAGGCGTCGCTCATATGGGCAACCGGTAGCGACGATAAATAAACGTAAAACACACTCCAATCAAATTACCACTATCGAGACTTGCAATATGTATAGCAGTGGCGATGTAAAACATTGAGAACAATGTCTTTCATGTGAAGAAGTCATCCAGTTGTCTTTCAGAATGTCAGTTGTTCTACCCGGCTGACCACCCATTCCGTTCATCAAACACTGCAAGGATGGGCACCTAGGGTCTTCCTCCACCAACTAAACTGGAATGTCTCCATATGTCCGTATCTACACGTACAAGCTTTAAATCTAAGCCCACACAATAAGTAAACTAGGTATCATATGTTTGACTTTCAGGTGCGATAGGTCCGGAATTTGAGCCCCACTGGAGCAGTTACGATTGTGCCCTTAGGCAAGGCATTTAATTTCCACGTTGCCTCTTCTCTCTCCCTCGTGGCGATGGATTCCATTAGGAATGAGGTCTCGAGAGTGATTAATATAAGTTTTAGGAACTTGTTTCGCAATCGAACTAAAATAAATTTGACTACATTGTAAGACAGTAATTATTCTGTGATCTGAACCGCTCTATTCCTACTTTATCCTTCTCCCATTCATCGAATGAGTTCTCTCGTTAAATAAAGTCTCTTTATTATTATTATTATATCTTAAGTAAGAAGAGAGCAGATAAAGAGCAGCTCTGGTATGGGAAGCAGCTACGTACATGAGATCCCGAGTTTGAGTCACGGAGGTCACGGTAGTTCCTACCACGCAGTACCAGAAAACATCAGAGGTATAACCAGCAATCCTCTCATTTATCATAGCAATAACGCTGTTTGCATGTTCAGAGATATAACCAGCACTATATTTAGTAATTTAGCAACAATGCTGTTTGCCTGTTCAGAGATATAACCAGCATTATATTTAGTAACAACACTGTTTGCCTGTTCAGAGATATAACCAGCATTATATTTAGTAATTTAGCAACAATGCTGTTTGCCTGTTCAGAGATATAACCAGCATTATATTTAGTAACAACACTGTTTGCCTGTTCCGAGATATAACCAGCACTATATTTAGTAACAACGCTGTTTGCATGTTCAGAGATATAACCAGCATTATATTTAGTAACAACACTGTTTGCCTTTTCAGAGATATAACCAGCACTATATTTAGTAACAACGCTGTTTGCCTGTTCAGAGATATAACCGGCACTATATTTAGTAACAACGCTGTTTGTCTGTTCAGAGATATAACCGGCATTATATTTAGTAATTTAGTAACAACGCTGTTTGCCTGTTCAGAGATATAACCAGCATTATATTTAGTAATTTAGCAACAATGCTGTTTGCCTGTTCAGAGATATAACCAGCATTATATTTAGTAATTTAGTAACAACGCTGTTTGCCTGTTCAGAGATATAACCAGCATTATATTTAGTAACAACGCTGTTTGTCTGTTCAGAGATATAACCGGCATTATATTTAGTAACAACGCTGTTTGCCTGTTCAGAGATATAACCGGCATTATATTTAGTAACAACGCTGTTTGCCTGTTCAGAGATTTAACCGGAATTATATTTAGTAACAACACTGTTTGCATGTTCAGAGATATAACCGGCACTATATTTAGTAACAACACTGTTTGCATGTTCAGAGATATAACCGGCATTATATTTAGTAATTTAGCAACAATGCTGTTTGCCTGTTCAGAGATATAACCAGCATTATATTTAGTAATAACTGTGTTTGTTTGTTCAGATATTTCGTGTTTGTGTGAAATAATTATTTTGAAATTTCAGCTTCAGCCCCACCTACAGACACTGACACAGACTGTGCAATATGCATGGACAAAGCACGAGATTGTGTGATGAGACCATGTCATCATATGGTGACATGCTACACGTGCGCCGCGATGTTAATCAACCGGAGAGACGGGTGTCCCATCTGTAGGAAGGACATTATTGAAATAATACGAGTGTATAGTGGATGAATGAACACGTTCCGTTGCACTCTAGTCGGTACAATATGAACAGCTCTGTTGCACTCTAGTCGGTACAATATGAACAGTTCCGTTGCACTCTAGTCGGTACAATATGAACAGCTCCGTTGCACTCTTGGCGGTACAATATGAACAGTTCCGTTGCACTCTAGTCGGTACAATATGAACAGTTCCATTGCACTCTAGTCGGTACAATATGAACAGTTCCGTTGCACTCTAGTCGGTACAATATGAACAGTTCCGTTGCACTCTAGTCGGTACAATAGGAACATGTTCCGTTGCACTCTAGTCGGTACAATATGAACAGTTCCGTTGCACTCTAGTCGGTACAATATGAACAGTTCTGTTGCACTCTAGTCGGTACAATATGAACAGCTCTGTTGCACTCTAGTCGGTACAATATGAACAGCTCCGTTGCACTCTTGGCAGTACAATATGAACAGCTCCGTTGCACTCTAGTCGGTACAATATGAACACGTTCTGTTGCACTCTAGTCGGTACAATATGAACAGTTCCGTTGCACTCTAGTCGGTACAATATGAACAGCTCCGTTGCACTCTAGTCGGTACAATATGAACAGTTCCGTTGCACTCTAGTCAGTACAACATGAACAGTTCTGTTGCACTCTAGTCGGTACAATATGAACAGTTCCATTGCACTCTAGGCGGTACAATATGAACAGCTCCATTGCACTCTTGGTGGTACAATATGAACAGTTCCGTTGCACTCTAGTCGGTACAATATGAACAGCTCCGTTGCACTCTAGTCGGTACAATATGAACAGTTCCGTTGCACTCTAGTCGGTACAATATGAACAGTTCCGTTGCACTCTAGTCGGTACAATATGAACAGTTCCGTTGCACTCTAGTCGGTACAATATGAACAGTTCTGTTGCACTCTAGTCAGTACAATATGAACAGTTCCGTTGCACTCTAGTCAGTACAATATGAACAGTTCCGTTGCACTCTAGTCAGTACAATATGAACAGTTCTGTTGCACTCTAGTCGGTACAATATGAACAGTTCCGTTGCACTCTAGTCGGTACAATATGAACAGTTCTGTTGCACTCTATTCGGTACAATATGAACAGTTCCGTTGCACACTAGTCAGTACAATATGAACAGTTCTGTTGCACTCTAGTCGGTACAATATGAACAGTTCCATTGCACTCTAGGCGGTACAATATGAACAGCTCCGTTGCACTCTAGTCGGTACAATATGAACAGCTCCGTTGCACTCTTGGCGGTACAATATGAACAGTTCCGTTGCACTCTAGTTGGTACAATATGAACACGTTCTGTTGCACTCTAGTCGGTACAATATGAACAGTTCCGTTGCACTCTAGTCGGTACAATATGAACAGCTCCGTTGCACTCTAGTCGGTACAATATGAACAGCTCCGTTGCACTCTTGGCGGTACAATATGAACAGTTCCGTTGCACTCTAGTCGGTACAATATGAACAGCTCCGTTGCACTCTAGTCGGTACAATATGAACAGTTCCGTTGCACTCTAGTCGGTACAATATGAACAGTTCCGTTGCACTCTAGTCGGTACAATATGAACAGTTCCGTTGCACTCTAGTCGGTACAATATGAACAGTTCCGTTGCACTCTAGTCAGTACAATATGAACAGTTCCGTTGCACTCTAGTCAGTACAATATGAACAGTTCCGTTGCACTCTAGTCGGTACAATATGAACAGTTCTGTTGCACTCTAGTCGGTACAATATGAACAGTTCTGTTGCACTCTAGTCGGTACAATATGAACAGTTCCGTTGCACTCTAGTCGGTACAATAGGAACATGTTCCGTTGCACTCTAGTCGGTACAATATGAACAGTTCCATTGCACTCTAGTCGGTACAATATGAACAGTTCTGTTGCACTCTTGTCGGTACAATATGAACAGCTCCGTTGCACTCTAGTCTGTACAATATGCAACGGATAAGTCATCTCCTGGCTGCAGTAATTATGTGAGGATAGTAGTGAGGATAGTAGTGAGGGTAGTAGTGAGGATAGTAGTGAGGGTAGTAGTGAGGATAGTAGTGTGGGTAGTAGTGTGGGTAGTAGTGAGGGTAGTAGTGAGGGTAGTAGTGTGGGTAGTAGTGAGGGTAGTAGTGAGGGTAGTAGTGAGGATAGTAGTGAGGATAGTAGTGAGGGTAGTAGTGAGGATAGTAGTGTGGTAGTAGTGTGGGTAGTAGTGAGGATAGTAGTGAGGGTAGTAATGAGGGTAGTAGTGAGGGTAGTAGTGTGTGTAGTAGTGAGGGTAGTAGTGAGGGTAGTAGTGAGGATAGTAGTGAGGGTAGTAGTGAGGATAGTAGTGTGGGTAGTAGTGTGGGTAGTAGAGGGTAGGTAGTGAGGGTAGTAGTGAGGGTAGTAGTGTGGGGTAGTAGTGAGGGTAGTAGTGGGGTAGTGGTGAGGGGGGGGTTAGTGGTGAGTAGTGTGAGGGTAGTAGTGAGGGTAGTAGTGAGGGTAGTAGTGAGGGTAGTGGTGAGGGTAGTGGTGAGGGTAGTAGTGAGGGTAGTAGTGAGGGTAGTGTGAGGGTAGTGGTGGGGTAGTAGTGAGGGTAGTCGTGAGGGTAGCGTGAGGGTAGTAGTGAGGGTAGTGGTGAGGGTAGTGGTGAGGGTAGTAGTGAGGGTAGTGGTGAGGGTAGTGGTGAGGTAGTCGTGTGAGGGTAGTCGTGAGGGTAGTCGTGAGGGTAGTGGTGAGGGTAGTGGTGAGGGTAGTGGTGAGGGTAGTAGTGAGGGTAGTAGTGAGGGTAGTGGTGAGGGTAGTGGTGAGGGTAGTGGTGAGGTAGTCGTGAGGGTAGTCGTGAGGGTAGTGGTGAGGGTAGTAGTGAGGGTAGTGGTGAGGGTAGTAGTGAGGGTAGTAGTGAGGGTAGTAGTGAGGATAGTAGTGAGGGTAGTGGTGAGGGTAGTGGTGAGGGTAGTAGTGAGGGTAGTGGTGAGGGTAGTAGTGAGGATAGTCCTAAAACATGATTCCTTTGATGTGCCTTATGAACCTATATAAAGTAAGTGGTTCAAGGAAATATTTACTGTAGCACAGTCAAACCTGTGTTAGTGGTCACCTCTATTAAGCAGCCAATCTGTATTAAGCAGCCAGTTTCCAGATTCCCAATATGTTGTTTTATTATATATTTGACCTCTATTAAGCAGCCACCTGTTAAGCAGCCACTTTCTGAGATTCCCTTGGGTGGCTGCTTAACACAGGTTTGACTATGTCCATTCTACCAGAGAGGACACTCCATATTTTATACTTGTATAGGTGTCAAGGTCATACCTAAATGCTTATCCCTGATTCCACAACGGAAGACGCCATTTACTCATCTTATCTCCATACTGTTGATAAGCAGTAGGCGCACTGTACTACTGACATTGGGGTCTCCGTGGCCGAGTGGTTACAGTTGTACTACTGACATTGGGGTCTCCATGGCCGAGTGGTTACAGTTGTACTACTGACATTGGGGTCTCCGTGGCCGAGTGGTTACAGTTGTACTACTGACATTGGGGTCTCCATGGCCGAGTGGTTACAGTTGTACTACTGACATTGGGGTCTCCATGGCCGAGTGGTTACAGTTGTACTACTGACATTGGGGTCTCCATGGCCGAGTGGTTACAGTTGTACTACTGACATTGGGGTCTCCATGGCCGAGTGGTTACAGTTGTACTACTGACATTGGGGTCTCCATGGCCGAGTGGTTACAGTTGTACTACTGACATTGGGGTCTCCATGGCCGAGTGGTTACAGTTGTACTACTGACATTGGGGTCTCCATGGCCGAGTGGTTACAGTTGTACTACTGACATTGGGGTCTCCGTGGCCGAGTGGTTACAGTTGTACTACTGACATTGGGGTCTCCGTGGCCGAGTGGTTACAGTTGTACTACTGACATTGGGGTCTCCGTGGCCGAGTGGTTACAGTTGTACTACTGACATTGGGGTCTCCATGGCCGAGTGGTTACAGTTGTACTACTGACATTGGGGTCTCCATGGCCGAGTGGTTACAGTTGTACTACTGACATTGGGGT
>CM026404.1:59957273-59967636 GCA_014843695.1 Archivesica marissinica
GTGACTCCTGTACTGACCCTATACATTTTGGTGCGTGTAGCCTAATCTATGGCCGGGCTGAGCATTCAAATCGTATTATTAACGCACACAATTTAATCACCTTAGTTTATAATATATGAGTGTTAACTAAACTTTTTAGTACGCTCGCCCATATGGTTCGCCGGAGGCGAAGGTAAATAAGCTCAATAATCATCATCATCACCATCATCATCATCATCATCATCTGATCATTTTGCCATAATTAAAAAGTGAAAAATCGACAGACTGGAACCCAGGTTTTGGTGGATGATTCACGAGAGCTAACGATAAATACTTACACCAACAAAAAACAGTGCACTTGCCTTAGATGTAAAATGTATATCCTTTTAGAAAACAAATGTGGTATTATATCAACATGTGCTAAATATTGGTTGTAATGTGTGAAGGATTAATTTCTTCACTCATGATAGTAAAATCCATATTTCTAAGAATTGTAACGAAAAAGTAATGCTCAATAAAAAGTGCAGAGTTGGTTTAATGGTGTTAGTATATGTATATCAAGACAACTAACTGCATGCTAGCCTAGGAACAGGCGTTGATATAGTTTGCCTTATCCGTGAAATAAATTTATTTAACACACAAACCGTTAGTTGAGCCGCATTGAGTCGTTTTGCTATAAGTAAAATCGTGAAAAATCGACTGACTGGAACTCAGGCTAACTGTATGCATACAAGAGATTGTTTGATGTGGACCTTTTTCTTGTAATGGGTTTTCAAGAGTACTAAGTGCATATACATGTATGTATATGAAAATAATTTGTGGATTTGAAGTTATTTGTTGTGGTGAAAAGTTCATGACAACTATAACTGTAATTATGCAAGCGATTCCAGATTTGAATCTACTGGTTGTGGTGGCGGTGGGTTTCATAGCGTACCAGCATAGAGGTAATTCCAAATCCATTGCACCAACATGGCACACTATAGTTATAACTACTGTCCGCTCAAGTGAACTACGTCAAGGATCGGGACGCCGGATTAGCAACGGCTACGACCCGGCATCATATCTTGCAATATGTAATGATCCGTAGCGATCCGTATCACATCCGCTCACTCCGTTAAGGATCGGGACGCCGGATTAGCAACGGCTACGATCTGGCATCATATCTTGCAATATGTAATAATCCGTAGCGATCCGTATCACATCCGCTCACTCCGTCAAGGATCGGGACGCCGGATTAGCAACGGCTACGATCTGGCATCATATCTTGCAATATTTAATGATCCGTAGAGGTCCGTATCACAATCGCTCACTCCGTCAAGGATCGGGACGCCGGATTAGCAACGGCTACGATCTGGCATCATATCTTGCAATATGTAATGATCCGTAGAGGTCCGTATCACATCCGTCATTAATATATATATTTATATCGGTGAACAATTTAGAACATGTTCATCGCGGAGCATAGTACTTCCTTACTGATCCATAGTAGAACGTAATAACCCGTTCTAATCCGCAATAAACCGTTCTTATCCATACTTAATCGTAGTAATACCCGTACTAATCCGTTTTAATCCTTACTAAAACGTCAGTGAATTGGTGTTATACGCAACGCATACGTCGTACCACGTGGTCCCTCACAACACGAACCGTAACGGTCAGTATCTGTAACACCTATATTTCTTTGAATCGTAGGTTTTGTCAGCCTACCGCTTTAACCACTCGACCATTCAGCCATGTTGGATAACTTGATATATTTGATAGTATTCAATCCGTGTTTAAACCCAACTCGCCAATGTTTCTTTACACCAGCTGTTTGCAAACAAGTGACTGACCTGATTAATCGGACAGTACCAACAGCTTAATTAGGTCACATCATGTATATCTCCAGTATATCATGTGGTTAGTGTCGCTAATATGAAGGACAGTCCATTTTTAACATGTGAAGTATAAAACTAGAATAGAGTACATTTGCTTCTTTTATGTTGCGTGGTTGCGTATTATGATTAGGGATGGCAACGAATGGTGAGTGTGATATTCGAATATTCGGATGATCTTCCGAATCATTAAACTCTTTGTATGTTTTCAAGGGCTACAGTTAGTACCTGTAAAACAAATGCTTCTCAGTTTGTGTCCCATCAAATAGACTGCATTAATCAATTAGTGACCCCTGTAAGGTGTGAACAACATGTCATCACCCTCCTTTGTTATTTGGAGCCAAATCGCGTTGACATTTCTCACCTTCGGGCACGCATTGGGTCATTCTTTGTTTTCGAAACTTAATTGATTGAAATTTAAACAAATATATATATCCTTTTAAGTTATGATTTAACTGCAATTTATTAAAATTTGATTTGAATTTTTTTCTTTTAATATTCGAATATGGTTTTAATATTCGAATATTCGGACGTTCGAACGAATATTCGAATATTCGAACATTCGTTGCCATCCCTAATTATGATCAAACAATCTCTTTGACGTTGCGCTAGAGCGTAGAATGTTAATACAATGTAGTGTTATTATGTTTATTTATCGATTGTATGTATCCTCTAGTTATATGTTTATTGTTTGTCAGATGGCAGTTTCCCCGGCAAATCTCCTCACGGCGTGCACGTCACGGTCGAGGCACATCTCGCAGCAGCAGCCTAGGACACATAGATCTTCAGCGTGTCGCACTCTCTTCCGGTGTGCCTGCGCATCATCTGTTTGACTTGACATTGCTGGAGTTACGAGTACTCACAGCTTTTATCCAACACTGTCCAGCAGTCAAGAAGATCAACACGTACATATCGGGAAGCGACACGCGACTCGCTGATGTCTAACTGCATGGTCCGTTTTTATGCTGTTGCGAGATGACCAGCAGTGAGAGGGTGGCACTAAACAGGACCGTTTCGAAAGAAGTACTACCTGACTTGTCACCCTGCGAAGCTAGATGATGCCTCCTCATGGTGTCATTAGATTGGACAAATAGAGGTGGCAGTGGGTGGGCGAGGACATTGATGCTCGGCCCATGTCACAATAAAAGCGACCATATGTTTAAGATGGTAATGGGTTTGTAAATAATAATTTACTGATAGTATTATACACATGTATTATACAAACTCAACAAATACTATATAATTATACGGAGCTTGTAGAAACTAGTATACTAGTGTGTGTATCAATTTTGAGCCCATCGTCATACTTGCTGTTTGCTTGCATGCCTTACTGTGGGGCGGATTAGAAATACTCTACACTGCACGCGTATCCATTTGCACACAATGCTGGTGAAATATACAATCATGATTATAAGATAGATATGGATATGGCAGCTGCATTTGGAGGTAGAATAGTCTATTGAGAGTATTTAGTAAACATGTATGGAATCAGGAGAACAATTATTTAAAGTCACAACCGATTTCTTTCAAATCTCACATAAAGCATGCAACGTCACACTTCATACATTGTTATTTACGTTAGAGGATTAACTGTAATGTTGATGGACAATGAAATGCTTCGATTTCCCCACTCTCATGTGACAACATACTAGTAGTACATACTACTACTATATATCATGTCTTTAACGAATGCCATGTGTGTGTTTTACGTTTATTTATCGTCGCTGCCGGTTGCCCATATGAGCGACGCCTCCTGAAGAGATTAGTCATTTTAGATTGTGGAGGATAGTGCAATGATACAGAGAGAGACCCATTCCAGAGTCTCCTCTGGTTCTGTTACGTGCACGGTGTAAAGCACCGACACGAGACCTCGGTTTAACGTCCCATCTGAAAGACTGTTCATTTTATTAGGGTCAGACGGGGGATCGAACCTGCGATCCCTGGATTACCAGTCCAGAACGAATGTCAGTGATCAGCTCAACATTTTATTTTAGATTTGTGTGTGTGTGATTTTAATACAGCGCCATTGTATACATATATCTATTCTAACATGAAATTACGCTATTAGGACAAACTGCTTTGATGCTGGGAATGAACACTAAGATTGTCGGCTTTGAGTTATAATAGGCATACTTGACAAAGCACATAGACAGAGAAGGAACTAGTATTCTTCCTTGAAAAACTCCTAAACTGTCATATTAAAATTTGAGATTGATGTTAAATACGACATACACATTGTTATTTAGCAGTACATTAGTAGTACATGTACCCGACTACATCTTACGGCACTTTTGTAAATGGATTGTACTATACAATGTAGATAAATCCATTTTGTGTGTTTTACGTTTATTTATCGTCGCTACCGGTTGCCCAATATGAGCGATTTATCGTCGCTACCGGTTGCCCATATGAGCGACGCCTCCTGAAGATATTAAATCATTTTAGATTTTGGAGGATAGTGCATGATACAGACAGAGACCCATTCCTGGGAACATGGCTTTGTCACGACGTCGAATAGTTAACGGGGTAGCAACGTCATAATGATGACGTCAAATATATTGCATATATGACGTTGCTGCAACATCGGATTTGATTACCATAGTCACTGCCATAACACTGCGTCAACGTCATTACGTCGGATTCTGGTCGCGATCAACAACACGACGTAGTAGCAACGTCACAAAACGGCGTTGTCAACGACGTCGACCATCTAATGTTGTAGCAATGTTGTATTTTGGCTACCGACGTTGCAACCACACAACAACTTTGCTTGGATGTATTAGTGCACGGTAGTGAATATACAGACTGCTATGTATTAGTTTCCTGACGCTGAACTTATAGCGTTGTACAATGTAGTACTTACGACGTTGTCGTCGACGTTGAATATCTAACGTTGCTACACATCGCTGGTTACCATAGTCGCTGCTACAACACAACGGATTAACCACATTTCCAAGGTTGCAAATATCTGACGTTATTACATGGTTGGATATGCAACGTTCATGTTACAACGTCGTATTTTAGTCGCGACCACAATACGGCGTTGTAGCAACGTCATAAAACGACGTTGTCAATGACGTATGTGATATAACCTTGTAGCAAGGGTGGATTTTGATTACAGATGTTGCAACCACAAAACAGTTATTAACCAATGTGTTTCCGAGGCACGACAGTGAATATACAGAATGTTATTTATACCTGTATTAGTGCACGGCAGTGAATATACAGACTGTTATTTATACCTGTATTAGTACACGGCAGTGAATATACAGAATGTTATTTATACCTGTATTAGTGCACGGCAGTGAATATACAGACTGTTATTTATACCTGTATTAGTGCACGGCAGTGAATATACAGACTGTTATTTATACCTGTATTAGTGCACGGCAGTGAATATACAGACTGTTATTTATACTTGTATTAATGCACGGCAGTGAATATACAGACTGTTATTTATACCTGTATTAATGCACGGCAGTGAATATACAGACTGTTATTTATACCTGTATTAATGCACGGCAGTGAATATACAGACTGTTATTTATACTTGTATTAATGCACGGCAGTGAATATACAGACTGTTATTTATACTTGTATTAATGCACGGCAGTGAATATACAGACTGTTATTTATACCTGTATTAGTACACGGCAGTGAATATACAGACTGTTATTTATACCTGTATTAGTACACGGCAGTGAATATACAGACTGTTATTTATACCTGTATTAGTGCATGGCAGTGAATATACAGACCGTTATTTATACCTGTATTAGTGCACGGCAGTGAATATACAGACTGTTATTTATACCTGTATTAGTGCACGGCAGTGAATATACAGATTGTTATTTATACTTGTATTAGTACACGGCAGTGAATATACAGACTGTTATTTATACCTGTATTAGTGCATGGCAGTGAATATACAGACTGTTATTTATACCTGTATTAGTACACGGCAGTGAATATACAGAATGTTATTTATACCTGTATTAATGCACGGCAGTGAATATACAGACTGTTATTTATACTTGTATTAATGCACGGCAGTGAATATACAGACTGTTATTTATACCTGTATTAGTGCATGGCAGTGAATATACAGACTGTTATTTATACCTGTATTAGTACACGGCAGTGAATATACAGATTGTTATTTATACTTGTATTAATGCACGGCAGTGAATATACAGACTGTTATTTATACCTGTATTAATGCACGGCAGTGAATATACAGACTGTTATTTATACTTGTATTAATGCACGGCAGTGAATATACAGACTGTTATTTATACTTGTATTAATGCACGGCAGTGAATATACAGACTGTTATTTATACCTGTATTAGTGCATGGCAGTGAATATACAGACTGTTATTTATACCTGTATTAGTACACGGCAGTGAATATACAGATTGTTATTTATACTTGTATTAATGCACGGCAGTGAATATACAGACTGTTATTTATACTTGTATTAATGCACGGCAGTGAATATACAGACTGTTATTTATACTTGTATTAATGCACGGCAGTGAATATACAGACTGTTATTTTTACCTGTATTAGTACACGGCAGTGAATATACAGACTGTTATTTATACCTGTATTAGTGCATGGCAGTGAATATACAGACTGTTATTTACACTTGTATTAGTGCATGGTAGTGAATATACAGACTGTTATTTATACCTGTATTAGAGCACGGCAGTGAATATACAGACTGTTATTTATACTTGTATTAATGCACGGCAGTGAATATACAGACTGTTTTTATACTTGTATTAATGCACGGCAGTGAATATACAGACTGTTATTTATACCTGTATTAGTGCACGGCAGTGAATATACAGACTGTTATTTATACCTGTATTAGTGCACGGCAGTGAATATACAGACTGTTATTTATACCTGTATTAGTACACGGCAGTGAATATACAGACTGTTATTTATACCTGTATTAGTGCACGGCAGTGAATATACAGATTGTTATTTATACCTGTATTAGTGCATGGCAGTGAATATACAGACTGTTATTATACCTGTATTAGTACACGGCAGTGAATATACAGACTGTTATTTATACCTGTATTACAATAGACAATACAGACTGCTATTTATACTGATATTAATACACGTTAGGGACAATACAGACTGCTATTTATTCTGATATTAATACACGTTAGGGACAATAGAGACTGTTATTTATTCTGATATTAGTACACGTTAGGGACAATACAGACTGCTATTTATTCTGATATTAATACACGTTAGGGACAAGACAGACTGCTATTTATTAAGTTTAAACTTTATTTATTTTTATTAGCGATCTGGCGACCACCGTACCATCTCACATACTTCCCGGTCCGAGGATCGAACCCGGGATACATTGGTGAGAAGCGATCGCGCTAACCACTGCGCTAATCGGACAGCCGTTTATTTATTTATTTATTCTGATATTATTGCATGTTAGGGAATAGTACAGACTATTATCACTAGTTCGACACATATGTTGTGTGTTTTACGTTTTTTATCGTCGCTACCGGTTGCCCATATGAGCGACGCCTCCTGAAGAGATTAGTCATTTTAGAGTTTGGTGGATAGTGCAATGATACAGACAGAGACCCATTCCAGAGTATCATCTGGTTCTTTTACGTGCACGGTGTAAAGCACCGACACGAGACCTCGGTTTAACGTCACATCTGAAAGACTGTTCATTTTATTAAGGTCAGACGAGGGATCGAACCTGCGATCCCTGGATTACCAGTCCAGCGTGTTACCACTGGACTACAGATCCGTCTGTATTCTTCGACACATAGATGGTGTTCGCTAATTATATACATGAATACGTATGTGCAAAATGACAACGAAAATTCAATATACTTATCATATATGAAACACTGCGAAAAGGAATTGAACAAAGAAACGTTTCCATGACAACAAGTTCACAACATATGTCATTTATGCTGGGAAGAAGATGGTGCATGTTCAAGATGCCGTACATATCAAAATGGTAGCATGCTCGATTGGTTGAATATGCAAACACAAGCTCAAATATGAACTCGTGCTAAATTTTATTTAGGCATTCAAATATATGATTTACAAGGGAGACTACCTATGTATGGACTATCGTAAACGTACGAGTTTGTCAATTAAAGTGTGACTGATCAATAGGTATTATGGACCGACCTGCGGAATTTTTGGTATTTTGATCCGAGTTAATAACAACAGGCTTGAGCGCGCTCGGGCTTTTACGTATTAATGTGAGAAAATATTCTTCTTTGCTTTTGAAAAAAGTTAACACCTAATAAATAAAGCGTGTTTCAATCAGGTTCATTCAAACATGTAACAACATAAGAAAACTCATTTGAAACGCGATATGCTAGATTTAGTTGTGTTTTATAATAAACTGATGCTACAGGTCAGTCAGTCCACAGCTAGGACATGCTATCCTATACATTACAATGCGATTGTTATCAATGACAACGAAATGGAATTGTGTGAAAAACCTTAAGTTCGCATGTTTGTGTTATATTCGCTCTTTAAATTGAAACGGTTCGCGTCGAGGACTGAAAAGGACAAAATATGTTCGCGTATATATTAAAGGTGCATCGGTCCGTGGCATACCAGTGGTAATTGTAGCGATACACGCGAGTGATTGTACAGGTATTGGGAACATTTACACCCCTCAAACGTACGGCACGCTGTTTACTTATATATATCTAACATATTCGGGACATTTAAATGCGAGGACAAAATACTAAAGGATTTTAATGCAAATCGCTTGAAATAACAAACACTTCAAGCTTCATGTAATGGATGTAGACCTTACTTAATTGCTGTAGACATGAAGAGTGTTTGGGGAATTATAATCGAAACTGAGTGATAAAAACTATTATTTAGATAAGTTAATGCAACCACCTGCTAAGCTAAGTGATATGAATTATACGATACTATAATAGAAAAGTTAGCTGATAAATAAAATATGATCAGTTTAGTGTTACTGGCAATTTTCGTTGTCCATGCTCCGCATGTTGTATCGGCGGCGGACTGCCCTGACGCCGGCGTGGTGGTGGTAGCCAGTGTGTTCGCTACTCTAGCCGTTGTATTGGTCGTACTTGGAATTCTTGGACTTTTGATCTGGAAGCGTCGCAGAGGTTGGTGACCATTTACTTTATTTCTTTGCACTGTTATTTCCGCTATTGTGTGTCGCTCCACATATGTTGGAGACTGTCACGGGCACTGGTGTATGTCGCTCCACAGATGTTGCAGAATTTCACGTGTGTATGTCGCTCCACAGATTGTGCAGACTTTCACGTATTATGTCGCTCCACATAGGTTGGAGACTTTCACTGGTGTATGTCGCTGCACATAGGTTGGAGATTTTCACTTGTGTATGTCGCTCCACAAAGGTTGGATACTTTCACGTGTGTATGTCGCTCTGCAGAGGTTGGAGACTTTCACTTGTGTATGTCGCTCTGCAGAGGTTGGATACTTTCACTTGTGTATGTCGCTCCACAGAGGTTGGAGACTGTCACTTGTGTATGTCGCTCTGCAGAGGTTGGAGAGTTTCACTTGTGAATGTCGCTCTGCAGAGGTTGGATACTTTCACTTGTGTATGTCGCTCTGCAGAGGTTGGATACTTTCACTTGTGTATGTCGCTCTGCAGAGGTTGGAGACTGTCACTTTGTATGTCGCTCTGCAGAGGTTGGATACTTTCACTTGTGTATGTCGCTCCACAGAGGTTGGATACTTTCACTTGTGTATGTCGCTCCACAGAGGTTGGAGACTGTCACTGGTGTATGTCGCTCCACAGAGGTTGGAGACTGTCACTTGTGTATGTCGCTCCACAGAGGTTGGAGACTGTCACTTGTGTATGTCGCTCTGCAGAGGTTGGATACTTTCACTTGTGTATGTCGCTCCACAGAGGTTGGAGACTGTCACTGGTGTATGTCGCTCTGCATAGGTTGGAGATTTTCACTTGTGTATGTCGCTCTGCAGAGGTTGGAGACTGTCACTGGTGTATGTCGCTCCACAGAGGTTGGAGACTTTCACTGGTGTATGTCGCTCCACAGAGGTTGGAGACTTTCACTGGTGTATGTCGCTCTGCAGAGGTTGGAGATTTTCACTTGTGTATGTCGCTCTGCAGAGGTTGGCGACTGTCACTGGTGTATGTCGCTCTGCAGAGGTTGGAGATGTTCACTTATGTATAATTATGGTATCCTATTGTCATGCTTATCTAAAATCGCTGTGTTGCCAAATGAGTCTGGCACTAGTACTGATTGCGTATGCATGCGTGCACAGACACGCACACGTGTGATATACTATAGTATATCTACTTTAATCGTGCACAAGTATACTAGAGGACATAGAAAACGCACACTTCGGATAAGTGTGTTTTTCCATGAAAAAACAATAACTATATAAATACATAGTTTTAAACATTTTGGAATATGTTTAGTTGTTCAGTTTGTGTTTTGTAATAAATATGTGATATATTTGATGGAT
>CM026404.1:59968636-60193154 GCA_014843695.1 Archivesica marissinica
ATCCACTATTCTTACTAAGCGATGTACCATCCACTATTCTTACTAAGCGCTGTACCATCCACTATTCTTAGCAAGCGCTGTACCATCCACTATTCTTAGTAAGCGCTGTACCATCCACTATTCTTAGTAAGCGCTGTACCATCCACTATTCTTAGTAAGCGCTGTACCATCCACTATTCTTACTAAGCGATGTACCATCCACTATTCTTAATAAGCGCTGTACCAACCACTATTATTAGTAAGCGCTGTACCATCTACTATTCTTACTAAGCGCTGTACCATCCACTATTCTTAGTAAGCACTGTACCATCCACTATTCTTAGTAAGCACTGTACCATCCACTATCCTTAGTAAGCGCTATACAATCCACTATTCTTATTAAGCGCTGTACCATCAACTATTCTTACTAAGCGCTGTACCATCAACTATTCTTACTAAGCCCTGTACCATCCACTATTCTTACTAAGCGCTGTACCATCCACTATTCTTAGTAAGCGCTGTACCATCTACTATTCTTACTAAGCGCTGTACCATCCACTATTCTTACTAAGCGCTGTACCATCCACTATTCTTACCAAGCGCTGTACCATCCACTATTCTTAGTAAGCGCTGTACCATCCACTATTCTTAGTAAGCGCTGTACCATCCACTATTCTTAGTAAGCGCTGTACCATCCACTATTCTTACTAAGCGCTGTACCATCCACATTCTTAGTAAGCGCTGTACCATCCACTATTCTTAGTAAGCGCTGTACCATCCACTATTCTACTAAGCGCTGTACCATCCACTATTCTTACTAAGCATGTACTATCCACTATTCTTACTAAGCCCTGTACCATCCACTATTCTTAGCAAGCGCTGTACCATCCACTATTCTTAGTAAGCGCTGTACCATCCACTATTCTTAGTAAGCGCTGTACCATCCACTATTCTTAGTAAGTGCTGTACCATCCACTATTCTTAGTAAGCGCTGTACCATCCACTAGTCTTACTAAGCGCTGTACCATCCACTATTCTTACTAAGCGATGTACTATCCACTATTCTTACTAAGCCCTGTACCATCCACTATTCTTAGCAAGCGCTGTACCATCCACTATTCTTAGTAAGCGCTGTACCATCCACTATTCTTAGTAAGCGCTGTACCATCCACTATTCTTAGTAAGCGCTGTACCATCCACTATTCTTACTAAGCGATGTACCATCCACTATTCTTAATAAGCGCTGTACCATCCACTATTCTTAGTAAGCGCTGTACCATCTACTATCCTTAGTAAGGGATATACAGTCCACTATTCTTATTAAGCGCTGTACCATCAACTATTCTTACTAAGCGCTGTACCATCAACTATTCTTACTAAGCCCTGTACCATCCACTATTCTTACTAAGCGCTGTACCATCCACTATTCTTAGTAAGCGCTGTACCATCTACTATTCTTACTAAGCGCTGTACCATCCACTATTCTTAGTAAGCGCTGTACCATCCACTATTCTTAGTAAGCGCTGTACCATCCACTATTCTTACTAAGCGCTGTACCATCCACTATTCTTAGTAAGCGCTGTACTATCCACTATTCTTAGTAAGCGCTGTACCATCCACTATTCTTAGTAAGCTCTGTACCATCCACTATTCTTACTAAGCCCTGTACCATCCACTATTCTTACTAAGCGCTGTACCATCCACTATTCTTAGTAAGCGCTGTACCATCTACTATTCTTACTAAGCGATGACCATCCACTATTCTTAGTAAGTGCTGTACCATCCACTATTCTTAGTAAGCACTGTACCATCCACTATTCTTAGTAAGCGCTGTACCATCCACTATTCTTACTAAGCGCTGTACCATCCACTATTCTTACTAAGCGCTGTACCATCCACTATTCTTACTAAGCTATGTACTATCCACTATTCTTACTAAGCCCTGTACCATCCACTATTCTTAGCAAGCGCTGTACCATCCACTATTCTTAGTAAGCGCTGTACCATCCACTATTCTTAGTAAGCGCTGTACCATCCACTATCCTTAGTAAGCGCTGTACCATCCACTAGTCTTACTAAGCGCTGTACCATCCACTATTCTTACTAAGCGCTGTACCATCCACTATTCTTAGTAAGCGCTGTACCATCCACTATTCTTACTAAGCGCTGTACCATCCACTATTCTTACTAAGCGATGTACTATCCACTATTCTTACTAAGCCCTGTACCATCCACTATTCTTAGCAAGCGCTGTACCATCCACTATTCTTAGTAAGCGCTGTACCATCCACTATTCTTAGTAAGCGCTGTACCATCCACTATTCTTAGTAAGCGCTGTACCTTCCACTATTCTTACTAAGCGATGTACCATCCACTATTCTTAATAAGCGCTGTACCAACCACTATTATTAGTAAGCGCTGTACCATCTACTATTCTTACTAAGCGCTGTACCATCCACTCTTCTTAGTAAGCACTGTACCATCCACTATTCTTAGTAAGCACTGTACCATCTACTATCCTTAGTAAGGGCTATACAGTCCACTATTCTTATTAAGCGCTGTACCATCAACTATTCTTACTAAGCGCTGTACCATCAACTATTCTTACTAAGCCCTGTACCATCCACTATTCTTACTAAGCGCTGTACCATCCACTATTCTTAGTAAGCCCTGTACCATCTACTATTCTTACTAAGCGCTGTACCATCCACTATTCTTACTAAGCGCTGTACCATCCACTATTCTTACCAAGCGCTGTACCATCCACTATTCTTAGTAAGCGCTGTACCATCCACTATTCTTAGTAAGCGCTGTACCACCCACTATTCTTAGTAAGCGCTGTACCATCCACTATTCTTACTAAGCGCTGTACCATCCACTATTCTTAGTAAGCGCTGTACCATCCACTATTCTTAGTAAGCGCTGTACCATCCACTATACTTAGTAAGCGCTGGACTATCCACTATCCTTAGTAAGCGCTGTACCATCTACTATTCTTAGTAAGCGCTGTACCATCCCCTATTCTTACTAAGCGCTGTACTATCAACTATTCTTTGTAAGCGCTGTACCATCTACTATTCTTACTAAGCGCTGTACCATCCACTATTCTTAGTAACCGCTGTACCATCCACTATTCTTAGTAAGTGCTGTACCATCCACTATTCTTAGTAAGCGCTGTACCATCCACTAGTCTTACTAAGCGCTGTACCATCCACTATTCTTACTAAGCGCTGTACCATCCACTATTCTTAGCAAGCGCTGTACCATCCACTATTCTTAGTAAGCGCTGTACCATCCACTATTCTTAGTAAGCGCTGTACTATCCCCTATTCTTACTAAGCTCCGTACCATCCACTATTCTTTGTAAGCGCTGTACCATCTACTATTCTTACTAAGCGCTGTACGATCCACTATTCTTAGTAAGCGCTGTACTATCCACTATTCTTAGTAAGTGCTGTACCATCCACTATTCTTAGTAAGCGCTGTACCATCCACTAGTCTTACTAAGCGCTGTACCATCCACTATTCTTACTAAGCGCTGTACCATCCACTATTCTTAGTAAGCGTTGTACCATCCACTATTCTTAGTAAGCGCTGTACCATCCACTATTTTTAGTAAGCGCTGTACCATCCACTATTCTTAGTAAGTGCTGTACCATCCACTATTCTTAGTAAGCGCTGTACCATTCACTAGTCTTACTAAGCGCTGTACCATCCACTATTCTTACTAAACGCTGTACTATCCACAATTCTTAGCAAGCGCTGTACCATGCACTATTCTTACTAAGCGCTGTACCATCCACTATTCTTAGTAAGCGCTGTACCATCCACTATTCTTACTAAGCGCTGTACCATCCACTATTCTTAGTAAGCGCTGTACCATCCATTATTCTTAGTAAGCACTGTACCATCCACTATTCTTAATAAGCACTGTACCATCCACTATTCTTAGTAAGCGCTGTACCATCCACTATTCTTAGTAAACACTGTACCATCCAATATTCTTAGTAAGCGCTGTACCATCGACTACTCTTACTAAGCGCAGTACTATCCACTATTCTTACTAAGCGCTGGACCATCCACTATTCTTGGTAAGCGCTGTACCATCCACTATTCTTAGTAAGCACTGTAACATCCACTATTCTTACTAAGCGCTGTACCATCCCCTATTCTTACTAAGCGCTGTACCATCCCCTATTCTTACTAAGCTCTGTAACATCCACTATTCTTAGTAAGCGCTGTACCATCTACTATTCTTACTAAGCACTGTACCATCCACTATTCTTAGTAAGCGCTATACCATCCATTATTCTTAGTAAGCGCTGTACCATCCACTTTTCTTACTAATCGCTGTACCATCCACTATTCTAAGTAAGCACTATACCATCCACTATTCTTAATAAGCGCTGTACCATCCCCTATTCTTACTAAGCGCTGTACTATTCCCTATTCTTACTAAGCGCTGTACCATCCACTAGTCTTAGAAAGCGCTGTACCATCTACTATTCTTACTAAGCACTCTACCATCCACTATTCTTAGTAAGCACTGTACCATCCACTATTCTTAGTAAGTGATGTACCTTCCACTATTCTTAGTAAGCGCTGTACCATCCACTATTCTTACTAACCGCTGTACCAACCACTATTATTAGTAAGCGCTGTACCATCTACTATTCTTACTAAGTGCTGTACCATCCATTATTCTTAGTAAGCACTGTACCATCCACTATTCTTAGTAAGCACTGTACCATCCACTATCCTTAGTAAGGGCTATACAGTCCACTATTCTTATTAAGCGCTACCATCCACTATTCTTAAGCGCTGTACCATCACTATTCTTACTAAGCGCTGTACCATCCACTATTCTTACTAAGCGCTGTACCATCCACTATCCTTAGTAAGCATTGTACCATCCACTATTCTTAGTAAGCGCTGTACCATCCACTATTCTTACTAAGCGCTGTACCATCCACTATTCTTACTAAGCGCTGTACCATCCACTATTCTTAGTAAGCACTGTAACATCCACTATTCTTACTAAGCGCTGTACCATCCCCTAATCTTACTAAGCGCTGTACCATCCCCTATTCTTACTAAGCACTGTAACATCCACTATTCTTAGTAAGCGCTGTACCATCTACTATTCTTACTAAGCACTGTACCATCCACTATTCTTACTAAGCGCTGTACTATCCACTATTCTAAGTAAGCGTTGTACCATCCACTATTCTTAGTAAGCGCTGTACCATCCACTATTCTTAGTAAGCGCTGTACCATCCACTATTCTTAGTAAGTGCTGTACCATCCACTATTCTTAGTAAGCGCTGTACCATTCACTAGTCTTACTAAGCGCTGTACCATCCACTATTCTTACTAAACGCTGTACCATCCACAATTCTTAGCAAGCGCTGTACCATGCACTATTCTTACTAAGCGCTGTACCATCCACTATTCTTAGTAAGCGCTGTACCATCCACTATTCTTAGCAAGCGCTGTACCATCCACTATTCTTAGTAAGCGCTGTACCATCCACTATTCTTAGTAAGCGCTGTACCATCCACTATTCTTAGTAAGCACTGTACCATCCACTATTCTTAGTAAGCGCTGTACCATCCACTATTCTTAGTAAACACTGTACCATCCAATATTCTTAGTAAGCGCTGTACCATCGACTACTCTTACTAAGCGCAGTACTATCCACTATTCTTACTAAGCGCTGGACCATCCACTATTCTTGGTAAGCGCTGTACCATCCACTATTCTTAGTAAGCACTGTAACATCCACTATTCTTACTAAGCGCTGTACCATCCCCTATTCTTACTAAGCGCTGTACCATCCCCTATTCTTACTAAGCACTGTAACATCCACTATTCTTAGTAAGCGCTGTACCATCTACTATTCTTACTAAGCACTGTACCATCCACTATTCTTAGTAAGCGCTGTACCATCCACTATTCTTAGTAAGCGCTGTACCATCCACTATTCTTACTAAGCGCTGTACCATCCACTATTCTTAGTAAGCACTATACCATCCACTATTCTTAATAAGCGCTGTACCATCCCCTATTCTTACTAAGCGCTGTACCATTCCCTATTCTTACTAAGCGCTGTACCATCCACTAGTCTTAGTAAGCGCTGTACCATCTACTATTCTTACTAAGCACTGTACCATCCACTATTCTTAGTAAGCACTGTACCATCCACTATTCTTAGTAAGTGCTGTACCATCCACTATTCTTAGTAAGCGCTGTACCATCCACTATTCTTACTAAGCGCTGTACCAACCACTATTATTAGTAAGCGCTGTACCATCTACTATTCTTACTAAGCGCTGTACCATCCATTATTCTTAGTAAGCACTGTACCATCCACTATTCTTAGTAAGCACTGTACCATCCACTATCCTTAGTAAGGGCTATACAGTCCACTATTCTTATAAGCGCTGTACCATCATATTCTTATTAAGCGCTGTACCATCAACTATTCTTAGTAAGCGCTGTACCATCCACTATTCTTACTAAGCGCTGTACCATCCACTATTCTTAGTAAGCGCTGTACCATCCACTATTCTTAGTAAGCGCTGTACCATCCACTATTCTTAGTAAGCGCTGTACCATCCACTATTCTTACTAAGCGCTGTACCATCCACTATTCTTACTAAGCGCTGTACCATCCACTATTCTTACTAAGCGCTGTACCATCCACTATTCTTAGTAAGCGCTGTACCATCCACTATTCTTAGTAAGCGCTGTACCATCCACTATTCTTAGTAAGCGCTGTACCATCCACTATTCTTACTAAGCGCTGTACCATCCACTATTCTTACTAAGCGCTGTACCATCCACTATTCTTAGCAAGCGCTGTACCATCCACTATTCTTAGTAAGCGCTGTACCATCCACTATTCTTAGTAAGCACTGTACCATCCACTATTCTTAGTAAGCGCTGTACCATCCACTATTCTTACTAAGCGATGTACCATCCACTATTCTTACTAAGCACTGTACCAACCACTATTATTAGTAAGCGCTGTACCATCTACTATTCTTACTAAGCGCTGTACCATCCACTATTCTTAGTAAGCACTGTACCATCCACTATTCTTAGTAAGCACTGTACCATCCACTATTCTTAGTAAGCGCTGTACCATCCACTATTCTTAGTAAGCACTGTACCATCCACTATTCTTAGTAAGCGCTGTACCATCCACTATTCTTACTAAGCGCTGTACCATCCACTATTCTTACTAAGCGATGTACCATCCACTATTCTTACTAAGCGCTGTACCATCCACTATTCTTAGCAAGCGCTGTACCATCCACTATTCTTAGTAAGCGCTGTACCATCCACTATTCTTAGTAAGCGCTGTACCATCCACTATTCTTAGTAAGCGCTGTACCATCCACTATTCTTACTAAGCGCTGTACCATCCACTATTCTTACTAAGCGCTGTACCATCCACTATTCTTACTAAAAGCCTGTACCATCCCTATCTAACCTGTACATCCACTATTCTTAGTAAGCTGTACCATCATTCTTATAAGCCTGTACCATCCTATTCTTAGTAAGCGCTGTACCATCCACTATTCTTAGTAAGCGCTGTACCATCCACTATTCTTACTAAGCGCTGTACCATCCACTATTCTTACTAAGCGCTGTACCATCCACTATTCTTAGCAAGCGCTGTACCATCCACTATTCTTAGTAAGCGCTGTACCATCCACTATTCTTAGTAAGCGCTGTACCATCCACTATTCTTAGTAAGCGCTGTACCATCCACTATTCTTAGTAAGCGCTGTACCATCCACTATTCTTACTAAGCTGTACCATCCCTATTCTTAGTAAGCGCTGTACCATCCACTATTCTTACTAAGCGCTGTACCATCCACTATTCTTAGTAAGCGCTGTACCATCCACTATTCTTACTAAGCGCTGTACCATCCACTATTCTTAGTAAGCGCTGTACCATCCACTATTCTTAGTAAGCGCTGTACCATCCACTATTCTTACTAAGCGCTGTACCATCCACTATTCTTAGTAAGCGCTGTACCATCCACTATTCTTAGTAAGCGCTGTACCATCCACTATTCTTAGTAAGCGCTGTACCATCCACTATTCTTAGTAAGCACTGTACCATCCACTATTCTTAGTAAGCGCTGTACCATCCACTATTCTTAGTAAGCGCTGTACAATCCACTATTCTTAGTAAGCACTGTACCATCCAATATTCTTAGTAAGCGCTGTACCATCCACTATTCTTACTAAGCGCTGTACCATCCACTATTCTTAGTAAGCGCTGTACCATCCACTATTCTTAGTAAGCGCTGTACCATCCACTATTCTTAGTAAGCACTGTACCATCCACTATTCTTAGTAAGCGCTGTACCATCTACTATTCTTACTAAGTGCTGTACCATCCACTATTCTTAGTAAGCGCTGTACCATCCACTATTCTTAGTAAGTGCTGTACCATCCACTATTCTTAGTAAGCGCTGTACCATCCACTAGTCTTACTAAGCGCTGTACAGTCCACTCTTCTTACTAAGCGCTGTACCATCCACTATTCTTAGTAAGCGCTGTACCATCCACTATTCTTAGTAAGCGCTGTACCATCCACTATTCTTACTAAGCGCTGTACCATCCACTATTCTTAGCAAGCGCTATACCATCCACTATTCTTACTAAGCGCTGTACCATCCACTATTCTTAGTAAGTGCTGTACCATCCACTATTCTTAGTAAGCGCTGTACTATCCACTATTCTTAGTAAGCACTGTACCATCCAATATTCTTAGTAAGCGCTGTACCATCGACTACTCTTACTAAGCGCTGTACTATCCACTAATCTTACTAAGCGCTGTACCATCCACTATTCTTAGTAAGCGCTGTACCATCCACTATTCTTAGTAAGCGCTCTACCATCCACTATTCTTAGCAAGCGCTGTACCATCCACTATTCTTAGTAAGCGCTGTACCATCCACTATTCTTAGTAAGCACTGTACCATCCACTATTCTTAATAAGCACTGTACCATCCACTATTCTTAGTAAGCGCTGTACCATCCACTATTCTTAGTAAACACTGTACCATCCAATATTCTTAGTAAGCGCTGTACCATCGACTACTCTTACTAAGCGCAGTACTATCCACTATTCTTACTAAGCGCTGGACCATCCACTATTCTTGGTAAGCGCTGTACCATCCACTATTCTTAATAAGCACTGTAACATCCACTATTCTTACTAAACGCTGTACCATCCCCTATTCTTACTAAGCGCTGTACCATCCCCTATTCTTACTAAGCACTGTAACATCCACTATTCTTAGTAAGCGCTGTACCATCAACTATTCTTACTAAGCACTGTACCATCCACTATTCTTAGTAAGCGCTATACCATCCACTATTCTTAGTAAGCGCTGTACCATCCACTTTTCTTACTAAGCGCTGTACCATCCACTATTCTTAGTAAGCACTATACCATCCACTATTCTTAATAAGCGCTGTACCATCCCCTATTCTTACTAAGCGCTGTACCATTCCCTATTCTTACTAAGCGCTGTACCATCCACTAGTCTTAGAAAGCGCTGTACCATCTACTATTCTTACTAAGCACTGTACCATCCACTATTCTTAGTAATCACTGTACCATCCACTATTCTTAGTAAGTGCTGTACCTTCCACTATTCTTAGTAAGCGCTGTACCATCCACTATTCTTACTAACCGCTGTACCAACCACTATTATTAGTAAGCGCTGTACCATCTACTATTCTTACTAAGCGCTGTACCATCCATTATTCTTAGTAAGCACTGTACCATCCACTATTCTTAGTAAGCACTCTACCATCCACTATCCTTAGTAAGGGCTATACAGTCCACTATTCTTATTAAGTGCTGTACCATCAAATATTCTTATTAAGCGCTGTACCATCAACTATTCTTAGTAAGCGCTGTACCATCAACTATTCTTACTAAGCCCTGTACCATCCACAATTCTTACTAAGCGCAGTACCATCCACTATTCTTAGTAAGCGCTGTACCATCTACTATTCTTACTAAGCGATGTACCATCCACTATTCTTACTAAGCGCTGTACCATCCACTATTCTTAGTAAGCACTGTACCATCCACTATTCTTAGTAAGCGCTGTACCGTCCACTATTCTTACTAAGCGCTGTACCATCCACTATTCTTACTAAGCCATGTACCATCCACTATTCTTAGCAAGCGCTGTACCATCCACTATTCTTAGTAAGCGCTGTACCATCCACTATTCTTAGTAAGCACTGTACCATCCACTATTCTTAGTAAGCGCTGTACCATCCACTATTCTTAGTAAGCACTGTACCATCCACTATTCTTAGTAAGCGCTGAACCATCCACTATTCTTAGCAAGCGCTGTACCATCCACTATTCTTAGTATGCGCTGTACCATCCACTATTCTTAGTAAGCACTGTACCATCCACTATTCTTAGTAAGCGCTGTACCATCCTCTATTCTTAGTAAGCGCTGTACCATCCACTATTCCTACTAAGCGCTGTACCATCCACTATTCTTAGCAAGCACTGTAACATCCACTATTCTTACTAAGCGCTTTACCCTCCCCTATTCTTACTAAGCGCTGTACCATCCCCTATTCTTACTAAGCACTGTAACATCCACTATTCTTAGTAAGAGCTGTACCATCTACTATTCTTACTAAGCGCTGTACCATCCACTATTCTTAGTAAGCGCTATACCATCCACTATTCTTAGTAAGCGCTGTACTATCCACTATTCTTACTAAGCGCTGTACCATCCACTATTCTTAGTAAGCGCTATACCATCCACTATTCTTAGTAAGCGCTGTACCATCCACTATTCTTACTAAGCGCTGTTCCATCCACTATTCTTAGTAAGCACTATACCATCCACTATTCTTAATAAGCGCTGTACCATCCCCTATTCTTACTAAGCGCTGTACCATTCCCTATTCTTACTAAGCACTGTACCATCCACTATTCTTAGTAAGCGCTGTACCATCCACTATTCTTAGTAAGTGGTGTACCATCCACAATTCTTAGTAAGCGCTGTACCATCCACTTTTCTTACTAAGCGCTGTACCATCCATTATTCTTAGTAAGCACTGTACCATCCACTATCCTTAGTAAGGGCTATACAGTCCACTATTCTTATTAAGCGCTGTACCATCAAATATTCTTATTATGCGCTGTACCATCCACTATTCTTACTAAGCGATGTACCATCCACTATTCTTACTAAGCGCTGTACCATCCACTATTCTTAGTAAATGCTGTACCATCCACTACTCTTAGTAAGCACTGTACCATCCACTATTCTTAGTAAGCGCTGTACCATCCACTCTTCTTACTAAGCGCTGTACCATCCACTATTCTTACTAAGCGCTGTACCATCCACTATGCTTAGCAAGCGCTGTACCATCCACTATTCTTAGTAAGCGCTGTACCATCCACTATTCTTAGTAAGCACTGTACCATCCACTATTCTTAGTAAGAGCTGTACCATCCAGTATTCTTACTAAGCCCTGTACCATCCACTATTCTTAGCAAGCGCTGTACCATCCACTATTCTTAGTAAGCGCTGTACCATCCACTAATCTTAGTAAGCGCTGTACCATCCACTATTCTTAATAAGCGATGTACCATCCACTATTCTTACTAAGCGCTGTACCAACCACTATTATTAGTAAGCACTGTACCATCTACTATTCTTACTAAGCGCTGTACCATCCACTATTCTTAGTAATCTCTGTACCATCCACTATCCTTAGTAAGGGCTATACAGTCCACTAATCTTATTAAGCACTGTACCATCAACTATTCTTACTAAGCCCTGTACCATCCACTATTCTTACTAAGCGCTGTACCATCCACTATTCTTAGTAAGCACTGTACCATCTACTATTCTAACTAAGCGCTGTACCATCCACTATTCTTACTAAGCGCTGTACCATCCACTATTCTTAGTAAGCGCTGTACCATCCACTATTCTTAGTAAGCGCTGTACCATCCACTATTCTTAGTAAGCGCTGTATCATCCACTATTCTTACTAAGCGCTGTACCATCCACTATTCTTACTAAGCGCTGTACCATCCACTATTCTTACTAAGCTATGTACCATCACCTATTCTTACGAAGCGCTGTACCATCCCCTATTCTTAATAAGCGCTGTACCATCCACTATTCTTAGTAAGCGCTGTACCATCCACTATTCTTACTAAGCGCTGTACCATCAATATTCTTAGTAAGCACTGTACCATCCACTATTCTTAGTAAGCGCTGTACCATCTACTATTCTTACTAAGCGCTGTACCATCCACTATTCTTACTAAGCGCTGTACCATCCACTATCCTTAGTAAGCGCTGTACCATCCACTATCCTTAGTAAGCACTGTACCATCCACTATTCTTAGTAAGCGCTGTACCATCCACTCTTCTTACTAAGCGCTGTACCATCCACTATTCTTACTAAGCGCTGTACCATCCACTATGCTTAGCAAGCGCTGTACCATCAACTATTCTTAGTAAGCGCTGTACCATCCACTCTTCTTAGTAAGCACTGTACCATCCACTATTCTTAGTAAGAGCTGTACCATCCAGTATTCTTACTAAGCGCTGTACCATCCACTATTCTTACTAAGCGATGTACTATCCACTATTCTTACTAAGCCCTGTACCATCCACTATTCTTAGCAAGCGCTGTACCATCCACTATTCTTAGTAAGCGCTGTACCATCCACTAATCTTAGTAAGCGCTGTACCATCCACTATTCTTAATAAGCGATGTACCATCCACTATTCTTACTAAGCGCTGTACCAACCACTATTATTAGTAAGCACTGTACCATCTACTATTCTTACTAAGCGCTGTACCATCCACTATTCTTAGTAAGCACTGTACCACCCCCTATTCTTAGTAAGCACTGTACCATCCACTATCCTTAGTAAGGGCTATACAGTCCACTAATCTTATTAAGCACTGTACCATCAACTATTCTTACTAAGCGCTGTACCATCAACTATTCTTACTAAGCCCTGTACCATCCACTATTCTTACTAAGCGCTGTACCATCCACTATTCTTAGTAAGCACTGTACCATCTACTATTCTAACTAAGCGCTGTACCATCCACTATTCTTACTAAGCGCTGTACCATCCACTATTCTTAGTAAGCGCTGTACCATCCACTATTCTTAGTAAGCGCTGTACCATCCACTATTCTTAGTAAGCGCTGTATCATCCACTATTCTTACTAAGCGCTGTACCATCCACTATTCTTACTAAGCGCTGTACTATCCACTATTCTTACTAAGCTATGTACCATCACCTATTCTTACGAAGCGCTGTACCATCCCCTATTCTTAATAAGCGCTGTACCATCCACTATTCTTAGTAAGCGCTGTACCATCTACTATTCTTACTAAGCGCTGTACCATCAATGTTCTTAGTAAGCACTGTACCATCCACTATTCTTAGTAAGCGCTGTACCATCTACTATTCTTACTAAGCGCTGTATCATCCACTATTCTTACTAAGCGCTGTACCATCCACTATCCTTAGTAAGCGCTGTACCATCCACTATCCTTAGTAAGCACTGTACCATCCACTATTCTTAGTAAGCGCTGTACCATCCACTATTCTTAGTAAGCGCTGTACTATCCCCTATTCTTACTAAGCGCTGTACCATCCACTATTCTTTGTAAGCGCTGTACCATCTACTATTCTTACTAAGCGCTGTACCATCCCCTATTCTTACTAAGCACTGTAACATCCACTATTCTTAGTAAGAGCTGTACCATCTACTATTCTTACTAAGCGCTGTACCATCCACTATTCTTAGTAAGCGCTATACCATCCACTATTCTTAGTAAGCGCTGTACCATCCACTATTCTTAGTAAGCGCTGTACCATCCACTATTCTTAGTAAGTGCTGTACCATCCACTATTCTTACTAAGCGCTGTACCATCCACTATTCTTAGCAAGCGCTGTACCATCCACTATTCTTACTAAGCGCTGTACCATCCACTATTCTTAGCAAGCGCTGTACCATCCACTATTCTTAGTAAGCGCTCTACCATCCACTATTCTTAGTAAGCACTGTACCATCCACTATTCTTAGTAAGCTCTGTACCATCCACTATTCTTAGTAAGCGCTGTACAATCCACTATTCTTAGTAAGCACTGTACCATCCAATATTCTTAGTAAACGCTGTACTATCCAATATTCTTAGTAAGCGCTGTACCATCGACTACTCTTACTAAGCGCTGTACTATCCACTATTCTTACTAAGCACTGTACCATCCTCTATTCTTAGTAAGCGCTGTACCATCCACTATTCTTAGTAAGCGCTATACCATCCACTATTCTTAGTAAGCGCTGTACCATCCACTATTCTTAGTAAGCGCTGTACCATCCACTATTCGTAGTAAGTGCTGTACCATCCACTATTCTTAGTAAGCGCTGTACCATCCACTAGTCTTACTAAGCGCTATACCATCCACTATTCTTACTAAGCGCTGTACTATCCACTATTCTTAGCAAGCGCTGTACCATCCACTATTCTTAGTAAGCGCTGTACCATCCACTATTCTTAGTAAGCGCTGTACCATCCACTATTCTTAGTAAGTGCTGTACCATCCACTATTCTTAGTAAGCGCTGTACCATCCACTAGTCTTACTAAGCGCTGTACCATCCACTATTCTTACTAAGCGCTGTACCATCCACTATTCTTAGCAAGCGCTGTACCATCCACTAATCTTAGTAAGCGCTGTACCATCCACTATTCTTAGTAAGCACTGTACCATCCACTATTCTTAGTAAGCGCTGTACCATCCACTATTCTTACTAAGCGCTGTACCATCCTCTATTCTTAGCAAGCGCTGTACCATCCACTATTCTTAGTAAGCACTGTACCATCCAATATTCTTAGTAAGCGCTGTACCATCGACTACTCTTACTAAGCGCTGTACCATCCACTATTCTTACTAAGCGCTGTACCATCCACTATTCTTAGTAAGCGCTGTACCATCCACTATTCTTAGTAAGCACTGTAACATCCACTATTCTTACTAAGCGCTGTACCATCCCCTATTCTTACTAAGCGCTGTACCATCCCCTATTCTTACTAAGCACTGTAAAATCCACTATTCTTAGTGAGCGCTGTACCATCTACTATTCTTACTAAGCGCTGTACCATCCACTATTCTTACTATGTGCTGTACCATCCACTATTCTTAGTAAGCGCTATAATATCCCATATTCTTAGTAAGCGCTGTACCATCCACTATTCTTACTAAGTGCTGTACCATCCACTATCCTTAGTAAGTGCTGTACCATCCAATATTCTTAGTAAGTGCTGTACCATCTACTATTCTTAGTAAGTGCTGTACCATCCACTATTCTTAGTAAGTGCTGTACCATCCACTATTCTTAGTAAGCACTGTACCATCCACTATCCTTACTAAGTGCTGTACCGTCCACTAATCTTAGTAAGTGCTGTACCATCCAATATCCTTACTAAGCGCTGTACCATCCACTATTCTTAGTAAGTGCTGTACCATCCACTATTCTTAGTATGTGCTGTACCATCCACTATCCTTACTAAGCGCTGTACCATCCACTATTCTTAGTAAGCGCTGTACCTTCCACTATCCTTACTAAGCGCTGTACCATCCACTATTCTTAGTAAGTGCTGTACCGTCCACTATTCTTAGTAAGTGCTGTACCGTCCACTATTCTTAGTAAGCACTGTACCATCCACTATTCTTGGTAAGCGCTGTACCATCCACTATTCTTGGTAAGCGCTGTACCATCCACTATTCTTAGTAAGCACTGTACCATCCACTATTCTTGGTAAGCGCTGTACCATCCACTATTCTTGGTAAGCGCTGTACCATCCACTATTCTTAGTAAGCACTGTACCATCCACTATTCTTAGTAAGTGCTGTACCATCCACTATTCTCAGTAAGCACTGTACCTTCTACTATCCTTACTAAGCGCTGTACCATCCACTATTCTTAGTAAGTGCTGTACCATCCACTATTCTTAGTAAGCACTGTACCATCCACTATTCTTAATAAGCACTGTACCATCCACTATTCTTAGTAAGCGATGTACCATCCACTATTCTTACTATGTGCTGTACCATCCACTATTCTTAGTAAGTGCTGTACCATCCACTATTCTTAGTAAGCGATGTACCATCCACTATTCTTACTATGTGCTGTACCATCCACTATTCTTAGTAAGCGATGTACCATCCACTATTCTTACTATGTGCTGTACCATCCACTATTCTTAGTAAGTGCTGTACCATCCACTATTCTTAGTAAGCGATGTACCATCCACTATCCTTACTAAGTGCTGTACCATCCACTATTCTTACTAAGCGCTGTACCTTCCACTATTCTTAGTAAGCACTGTACCATCCACTATTCTTAGTAAGTGATGTACCATCCACATGGAAGGTTAATCTCGCTGACTTTGTTGGTCTTTTTACTATTACCTCCCTTGACACATCAAGTCTGATTTATCCCGAATGTAAATATGGCATTTGTTTTTACTGTTGTTCCCTAACCAGATGTTGCGGTATGATAAATGTGATTTCATTAAAATCGCCTTAATTAATTGATAACAATTCTTTACAATATGGTATATGTAGGGATATAATGGTTTAATGATCACATGATGAGAAAACGGATGCAATTTGCTAGCATGTTGTGCAAAGCAAAACACGACAAGAACAGAGGAAACACTTGGACCTATCTACTTTTAGGGATTGTTCAGGGAAAATAGCTGACCGATATGCCTCGCATGCCGCTCGGGGCTATAGAACTTAAGACAATGCCTGTCATGTCTCACTAACCGCTCTCAATGCTAACAACTTTATATTGTAGCATCCTCATGGAAAGGAATTTACATAAACTCTCAGCTTGTTTTCCAATCCATTTCAAATATCCTGTGTATTGTAAACTGTATATAATTATATTGAATGAACTGAATAAAATATGTTTAAACTAACGTGTTGTTGACACAAGACGCCGATTAAGGATCGAGTTGAGGTTTGTGGAATCGGATGCAGGGGATCTGTGGCGATTTAGCATTACGGGTGGCCTTAGACCATGGACGGAGGTTATTCCACCCCCTCTTCAAATCCCAAAAGTTTGAGATTGGAGAAAAGCTTTATAGCTTCCAGGCCATACCCGCATCTGTAGAGTTAAAATGAAAACTACCATACTATAGGTATATTGATAATACCTTTAGCCAGGTATATTGTGTAGTTTGTATATTTACACCGTAGTGGCGTCATTGGATTCTCAGGTCACATGGGTAACAACAAAGCCGCCATTATTGATCACCGTACATTCAATATCAAAGGATAACACGTATATAATCGGACATGTAAGGTTATCTCACGCAATAATTTATTCTATTATTTGACTTTCCTATTATTTATTTATTTTATTTATTTATTTATTTATTTAATTTAATTTATTTATTATATTTATTTTATTATTTATTTTATTATTAATTTTATTATTTATTTTATTATTTATTTTATTATTTATTTTATTTATTTATTTTTATGTTTATTTATTTTTATGTTTATTTATTTATTTATTTATACATCTATTTATGCATTATACATGACATAAATATTAATGTATTTAATGTCAATGAAGACATCCGGTCTAGATATTGACAGTCAATAAATAATTGCAATAAAATAATCATCTGTAAAATATTTGTAAAATGCCTGTTGTAGATAAAGTACCAAAAATGGGAAATTCGATAGAACAGTAAGAGATAATATATTTGAGGCTATTAATTTTGTTATTGACAGAGTTTTCAAGAGATCTAATTGTAAAAGTGTGTGTTTATTCTAGTGTCAGCCATTAATAACTTATGTGACACTTATTTATTTTTTATGAACATCAGTACATGTACTTCCCGAATGCTATGCATGCAGGCCAGGCGCCAGGCCGGTAGGCAATCGGTAACCATTATTTAACTAGCTGGAGCTTCAACAACAGGCCATACCAGAACGAACCCCTGACGATGTTCGGATCTTCGACCTCCCGCTCCCGTAGGCAGACGCCTTAACCACTAGGCCACGGAGACGGTACATTTGAAGCTTCTGTTTATATGGTGGATGTAGCCTGGGAACAGGCGTCGATATATTTTGCCTGGTCAGTCAAATAAATATATTTTAACATCGAGACTATTAATTGGGCCGTATTGAGTTTCTGATCATTCGGTTCGAGCTAGAACCAAAACACGGATAGTTTTTCTACCAATGAAAAACATCATTACAAACGCTGGATCTAGCCGAAAGCATTCAAACGTTAAACTGTTTCTGATGTCCGTTTTTGGAGATTTATGACTGTTTGAACCTTAAAAAATGACATACAAACGGCGAGAAATATGATAAATCGGGTCGAGAATTGGTCGCGCGTCGCGTGCGAAGACATAGAGATCAGAGAACATGGAAAAGAAAAAAGATATAATATTACAAGAGATACGAGGACAGTTTAGAGTGACTCCTAAACAGACCCTATGTATTTTGATGCGTGTAGCCTAAGTTATGGTCGGGCTGAGTTATCAAATAACATTACCCATCTAATTCACACATTTTAGAATTAAGATGCGTGTTAGTACAGCGTGACCCCCCTACTGACTCTATATATTTTGGTGCGTGCAGCCTAATCTATAGCCGGGCTGAGCATGCAAATAATATTATACATCAAACATATGCATACATCTACGAATATGAGATGTGAGATAGTATCGAGTGACTCCTGTACTGACCCTATACATTTTGGTGCGTGTAGCCTAATCTATGGCCGGGCTGAGCATTCAAATCGTATTATTAACGCACACAATTTAATCACCTTAGTTTATAATATATGAGTGTTAACTAAACTTTTTAGTACGCTCGCCCATATGGTTCGCCGGAGGCGAAGGTAAATAAGCTCAATAATCATCATCATCACCATCATCATCATCATCATCATCTGATCATTTTGCCATAATTAAAAAGTGAAAAATCGACAGACTGGAACCCAGGTTTTGGTGGATGATTCACGAGAGCTAACGATAAATACTTACACCAACAAAAAACAGTGCACTTGCCTTAGATGTAAAATGTATATCCTTTTAGAAAACAAATGTGGTATTATATCAACATGTGCTAAATATTGGTTGTAATGTGTGAAGGATTAATTTCTTCACTCATGATAGTAAAATCCATATTTCTAAGAATTGTAACGAAAAAGTAATGCTCAATAAAAAGTGCAGAGTTGGTTTAATGGTGTTAGTATATGTATATCAAGACAACTAACTGCATGCTAGCCTAGGAACAGGCGTTGATATAGTTTGCCTTATCCGTGAAATAAATTTATTTAACACACAAACCGTTAGTTGAGCCGCATTGAGTCGTTTTGCTATAAGTAAAATCGTGAAAAATCGACTGACTGGAACTCAGGCTAACTGTATGCATACAAGAGATTGTTTGATGTGGACCTTTTTCTTGTAATGGGTTTTCAAGAGTACTAAGTGCATATACATGTATGTATATGAAAATAATTTGTGGATTTGAAGTTATTTGTTGTGGTGAAAAGTTCATGACAACTATAACTGTAATTATGCAAGCGATTCCAGATTTGAATCTACTGGTTGTGGTGGCGGTGGGTTTCATAGCGTACCAGCATAGAGGTAATTCCAAATCCATTGCACCAACATGGCACACTATAGTTATAACTACTGTCCGCTCAAGTGAACTACGTCAAGGATCGGGACGCCGGATTAGCAACGGCTACGACCCGGCATCATATCTTGCAATATGTAATGATCCGTAGCGATCCGTATCACATCCGCTCACTCCGTCAAGGATCGGGACGCCGGATTAGCAACGGCTACGACCCGGCATCATATCTTGCAATATGTAATGATCCGTAGCGATCCGTATCACATCCGCTCACTCCGTTAAGGATCGGGACGCCGGATTAGCAACGGCTACGATCTGGCATCATATCTTGCAATATGTAATAATCCGTAGCGATCCGTATCACATCCGCTCACTCCGTCAAGGATCGGGACGCCGGATTAGCAACGGCTACGATCTGGCATCATATCTTGCAATATTTAATGATCCGTAGAGGTCCGTATCACAATCGCTCACTCCGTCAAGGATCGGGACGCCGGATTAGCAACGGCTACGATCTGGCATCATATCTTGCAATATGTAATGATCCGTAGAGGTCCGTATCACATCCGTCATTAATATATATATTTATATCGGTGAACAATTTAGAACATGTTCATCGCGGAGCATAGTACTTCCTTACTGATCCATAGTAGAACGTAATAACCCGTTCTAATCCGCAATAAACCGTTCTTATCCATACTTAATCGTAGTAATACCCGTACTAATCCGTTTTAATCCTTACTAAAACGTCAGTGAATTGGTGTTATACGCAACGCATACGTCGTACCACGTGGTCCCTCACAACACGAACCGTAACGGTCAGTATCTGTAACACCTATATTTCTTTGAATCGTAGGTTTTGTCAGCCTACCGCTTTAACCACTCGACCATTCAGCCATGTTGGATAACTTGATATATTTGATAGTATTCAATCCGTGTTTAAACCCAACTCGCCAATGTTTCTTTACACCAGCTGTTTGCAAACAAGTGACTGACCTGATTAATCGGACAGTACCAACAGCTTAATTAGGTCACATCATGTATATCTCCAGTATATCATGTGGTTAGTGTCGCTAATATGAAGGACAGTCCATTTTTAACATGTGAAGTATAAAACTAGAATAGAGTACATTTGCTTCTTTTATGTTGCGTGGTTGCGTATTATGATTAGGGATGGCAACGAATGGTGAGTGTGATATTCGAATATTCGGATGATCTTCCGAATCATTAAACTCTTTGTATGTTTTCAAGGGCTACAGTTAGTACCTGTAAAACAAATGCTTCTCAGTTTGTGTCCCATCAAATAGACTGCATTAATCAATTAGTGACCCCTGTAAGGTGTGAACAACATGTCATCACCCTCCTTTGTTATTTGGAGCCAAATCGCGTTGACATTTCTCACCTTCGGGCACGCATTGGGTCATTCTTTGTTTTCGAAACTTAATTGATTGAAATTTAAACAAATATATATATCCTTTTAAGTTATGATTTAACTGCAATTTATTAAAATTTGATTTGAATTTTTTTCTTTTAATATTCGAATATGGTTTTAATATTCGAATATTCGGACGTTCGAACGAATATTCGAATATTCGAACATTCGTTGCCATCCCTAATTATGATCAAACAATCTCTTTGACGTTGCGCTAGAGCGTAGAATGTTAATACAATGTAGTGTTATTATGTTTATTTATCGATTGTATGTATCCTCTAGTTATATGTTTATTGTTTGTCAGATGGCAGTTTCCCCGGCAAATCTCCTCACGGCGTGCACGTCACGGTCGAGGCACATCTCGCAGCAGCAGCCTAGGACACATAGATCTTCAGCGTGTCGCACTCTCTTCCGGTGTGCCTGCGCATCATCTGTTTGACTTGACATTGCTGGAGTTACGAGTACTCACAGCTTTTATCCAACACTGTCCAGCAGTCAAGAAGATCAACACGTACATATCGGGAAGCGACACGCGACTCGCTGATGTCTAACTGCATGGTCCGTTTTTATGCTGTTGCGAGATGACCAGCAGTGAGAGGGTGGCACTAAACAGGACCGTTTCGAAAGAAGTACTACCTGACTTGTCACCCTGCGAAGCTAGATGATGCCTCCTCATGGTGTCATTAGATTGGACAAATAGAGGTGGCAGTGGGTGGGCGAGGACATTGATGCTCGGCCCATGTCACAATAAAAGCGACCATATGTTTAAGATGGTAATGGGTTTGTAAATAATAATTTACTGATAGTATTATACACATGTATTATACAAACTCAACAAATACTATATAATTATACGGAGCTTGTAGAAACTAGTATACTAGTGTGTGTATCAATTTTGAGCCCATCGTCATACTTGCTGTTTGCTTGCATGCCTTACTGTGGGGCGGATTAGAAATACTCTACACTGCACGCGTATCCATTTGCACACAATGCTGGTGAAATATACAATCATGATTATAAGATAGATATGGATATGGCAGCTGCATTTGGAGGTAGAATAGTCTATTGAGAGTATTTAGTAAACATGTATGGAATCAGGAGAACAATTATTTAAAGTCACAACCGATTTCTTTCAAATCTCACATAAAGCATGCAACGTCACACTTCATACATTGTTATTTACGTTAGAGGATTAACTGTAATGTTGATGGACAATGAAATGCTTCGATTTCCCCACTCTCATGTGACAACATACTAGTAGTACATACTACTACTATATATCATGTCTTTAACGAATGCCATGTGTGTGTTTTACGTTTATTTATCGTCGCTGCCGGTTGCCCATATGAGCGACGCCTCCTGAAGAGATTAGTCATTTTAGATTGTGGAGGATAGTGCAATGATACAGAGAGAGACCCATTCCAGAGTCTCCTCTGGTTCTGTTACGTGCACGGTGTAAAGCACCGACACGAGACCTCGGTTTAACGTCCCATCTGAAAGACTGTTCATTTTATTAGGGTCAGACGGGGGATCGAACCTGCGATCCCTGGATTACCAGTCCAGAACGAATGTCAGTGATCAGCTCAACATTTTATTTTAGATTTGTGTGTGTGTGATTTTAATACAGCGCCATTGTATACATATATCTATTCTAACATGAAATTACGCTATTAGGACAAACTGCTTTGATGCTGGGAATGAACACTAAGATTGTCGGCTTTGAGTTATAATAGGCATACTTGACAAAGCACATAGACAGAGAAGGAACTAGTATTCTTCCTTGAAAAACTCCTAAACTGTCATATTAAAATTTGAGATTGATGTTAAATACGACATACACATTGTTATTTAGCAGTACATTAGTAGTACATGTACCCGACTACATCTTACGGCACTTTTGTAAATGGATTGTACTATACAATGTAGATAAATCCATTTTGTGTGTTTTACGTTTATTTATCGTCGCTACCGGTTGCCCAATATGAGCGACGCCTCCTGAAGATATTAAATCATTTTAGATTTTGGAGGATAGTGCATGATACAGACAGAGACCCATTCCTGGGAACATGGCTTTGTCACGACGTCGAATAGTTAACGGGGTAGCAACGTCATAATGATGACGTCAAATATATTGCATATATGACGTTGCTGCAACATCGGATTTGATTACCATAGTCACTGCCATAACACTGCGTCAACGTCATTACGTCGGATTCTGGTCGCGATCAACAACACGACGTAGTAGCAACGTCACAAAACGGCGTTGTCAACGACGTCGACCATCTAATGTTGTAGCAATGTTGTATTTTGGCTACCGACGTTGCAACCACACAACAACTTTGCTTGGATGTATTAGTGCACGGTAGTGAATATACAGACTGCTATGTATTAGTTTCCTGACGCTGAACTTATAGCGTTGTACAATGTAGTACTTACGACGTTGTCGTCGACGTTGAATATCTAACGTTGCTACACATCGCTGGTTACCATAGTCGCTGCTACAACACAACGGATTAACCACATTTCCAAGGTTGCAAATATCTGACGTTATTACATGGTTGGATATGCAACGTTCATGTTACAACGTCGTATTTTAGTCGCGACCACAATACGGCGTTGTAGCAACGTCATAAAACGACGTTGTCAATGACGTATGTGATATAACCTTGTAGCAAGGGTGGATTTTGATTACAGATGTTGCAACCACAAAACAGTTATTAACCAATGTGTTTCCGAGGCACGACAGTGAATATACAGAATGTTATTTATACCTGTATTAGTGCACGGCAGTGAATATACAGACTGTTATTTATACTTGTATTAATGCACGGCAGTGAATATACAGACTGTTATTTATACTTGTATTAATGCACGGCAGTGAATATACAGACTGTTATTTATACCTGTATTAGTGCATGGCAGTGAATATACAGACTGTTATTTATACCTGTATTAGTGCACGGCAGTGAATATACAGATTGTTATTTATACCTGTATTAGTGCACGGCAGTGAATATACAGACTGTTATTTATACCTGTATTAGTGCATGGTAGTGAATATACAGACTGTTATTTATACCTGTATTAGTGCACGGCAGTGAATATACAGATTGTTATTTATACCTGTATTAGTGCATGGTAGTGAATATACAGACTGTTATTTATACCTGTATTAGTGCACGGCAGTGAATATACAGACTGTTATTTATACCTGTATTAGTGCATGGCAGTGAATATACAGACTGTTATTTATACCTGTATTAGTGCACGGCAGTGAATATACAGACTGTTATTTACACTTGTATTAATGCACGGCAGTGAATATACAGATTGTTATTTATACCTGTATTAGTACACGGCAGTGAATATACAGACTGTTATTTATACCTGTATTAGTGCATGGCAGTGAATATACAGACTGTTATTTATACCTGTATTAGTGCATGGCAGTGAATATACAGACTGTTATTTATACCTGTATTAGTACACGGCAGTGAATATACAGACTGTTATTTATACCTGTATTAGTGCACGTCAGTGAATATACAGACTGTTATTTATACTTGTATTAATGCACGGCAGTGAATATACAGATTGTTATTTATACTTGTATTAATGCACGGCAGTGAATATACAGATTGTTATTTATACTTGTATTAATGCACGGCAGTGAATATACAGATTGTTATTTATACTTGTATTAATGCACGGCAGTGAATATACAGACTGTTATTTATACCTGTATTAATGCACGGCAGTGAATATACAGACTGTTATTTATACTTGTATTAATGCACGGCAGTGAATATACAGACTGTTATTTATACTTGTATTAATGCACGGCAGTGAATATACAGACTGTTATTTATACCTGTATTAGTGCATGGCAGTGAATATACAGACTGTTATTTATACCTGTATTAGTACACGGCAGTGAATATACAGATTGTTATTTATACTTGTATTAATGCACGGCAGTGAATATACAGACTGTTATTTATACCTGTATTAATGCACGGCAGTGAATATACAGACTGTTATTTATACTTGTATTAATGCACGGCAGTGAATATACAGACTGTTATTTATACTTGTATTAATGCACGGCAGTGAATATACAGACTGTTATTTATACTTGTATTAATGCACGGCAGTGAATATACAGATTGTTATTTATACTTGTATTAATGCACGGCAGTGCATATACAGACTGTTATTTATACTTGTATTAATGCACGGCAGTGAATATACAGACTGTTATTTATACTTGTATTAATGCACGGCAGTGAATATACAGATTGTTATTTATACCTGTATTAGTACACGGCAGTGAATATACAGACTGTTATTTATACCTGTATTAGTGCATGGCAGTGAATATACAGACTGTTATTTACACTTGTATTAGTGCATGGTAGTGAATATACAGACTGTTATTTATACCTGTATTAGAGCACGGCAGTGAATATACAGACTGTTATTTATACTTGTATTAATGCACGGCAGTGAATATACAGACTGTTATTTATACTTGTATTAATGCACGGCAGTGAATATACAGACTGTTATTTATACCTGTATTAGTGCACGTCAGTGAATATACAGACTGTTATTTATACCTGTATTAGTGCATGGCAGTGAATATACAGACTGTTATTTATACTTGTATTAATGCACGGCAGTGAATATACAGACTGTTATTTATACCTGTATTAGTGCATGGCAGTGAATATACAGATTGTTATTTATACCTATATTAGTGCACGGCAGTGAATATACAGATTGTTATTTATACCTGTATTAGTGCACGGCAGTGAATATACAGACTGTTATTTATACCTGTATTAGTGCATGGTAGTGAATATACAGACTGTTATTTATACCTGTATTACAATAGACAATACAGACTGCTATTTATACTGATATTAATACACGTTAGGGACAATACAGACTGCTATTTATTCTGATATTAATACACGTTAGGGACAATAGAGACTGTTATTTATTCTGATATTAGTACACGTTAGGGACAATACAGACTGCTATTTATTCTGATATTAATACACGTTAGGGACAAGACAGACTGCTATTTATTAAGTTTAAACTTTATTTATTTTTATTAGCGATCTGGCGACCACCGTACCATCTCACATACTTCCCGGTCCGAGGATCGAACCCGGGATACATTGGTGAGAAGCGATCGCGCTAACCACTGCGCTAATCGGACAGCCGTTTATTTATTTATTTATTCTGATATTATTGCATGTTAGGGAATAGTACAGACTATTATCACTAGTTCGACACATATGTTGTGTGTTTTACGTTTATTTATCGTCGCTACCGGTTGCCCATATGAGCGACGCCTCCTGAAGAGATTAGTCATTTTAGAGTTTGGTGGATAGTGCAATGATACAGACAGAGACCCATTCCAGAGTATCATCTGGTTCTTTTACGTGCACGGTGTAAAGCACCGACACGAGACCTCGGTTTAACGTCACATCTGAAAGACTGTTCATTTTATTAAGGTCAGACGAGGGATCGAACCTGCGATCCCTGGATTACCAGTCCAGCGTGTTACCACTGGACTACAGATCCGTCTGTATTCTTCGACACATAGATGGTGTTCGCTAATTATATACATGAATACGTATGTGCAAAATGACAACGAAAATTCAATATACTTATCATATATGAAACACTGCGAAAAGGAATTGAACAAAGAAACGTTTCCATGACAACAAGTTCACAACATATGTCATTTATGCTGGGAAGAAGATGGTGCATGTTCAAGATGCCGTACATATCAAAATGGTAGCATGCTCGATTGGTTGAATATGCAAACACAAGCTCAAATATGAACTCGTGCTAAATTTTATTTAGGCATTCAAATATATGATTTACAAGGGAGACTACCTATGTATGGACTATCGTAAACGTACGAGTTTGTCAATTAAAGTGTGACTGATCAATAGGTATTATGGACCGACCTGCGGAATTTTTGGTATTTTGATCCGAGTTAATAACAACAGGCTTGAGCGCGCTCGGGCTTTTACGTATTAATGTGAGAAAATATTCTTCTTTGCTTTTGAAAAAAGTTAACACCTAATAAATAAAGCGTGTTTCAATCAGGTTCATTCAAACATGTAACAACATAAGAAAACTCATTTGAAACGCGATATGCTAGATTTAGTTGTGTTTTATAATAAACTGATGCTACAGGTCAGTCAGTCCACAGCTAGGACATGCTATCCTATACATTACAATGCGATTGTTATCAATGACAACGAAATGGAATTGTGTGAAAAACCTTAAGTTCGCATGTTTGTGTTATATTCGCTCTTTAAATTGAAACGGTTCGCGTCGAGGACTGAAAAGGACAAAATATGTTCGCGTATATATTAAAGGTGCATCGGTCCGTGGCATACCAGTGGTAATTGTAGCGATACACGCGAGTGATTGTACAGGTATTGGGAACATTTACACCCCTCAAACGTACGGCACGCTGTTTACTTATATATATCTAACATATTCGGGACATTTAAATGCGAGGACAAAATACTAAAGGATTTTAATGCAAATCGCTTGAAATAACAAACACTTCAAGCTTCATGTAATGGATGTAGACCTTACTTAATTGCTGTAGACATGAAGAGTGTTTGGGGAATTATAATCGAAACTGAGTGATAAAAACTATTATTTAGATAAGTTAATGCAACCACCTGCTAAGCTAAGTGATATGAATTATACGATACTATAATAGAAAAGTTAGCTGATAAATAAAATATGATCAGTTTAGTGTTACTGGCAATTTTCGTTGTCCATGCTCCGCATGTTGTATCGGCGGCGGACTGCCCTGACGCCGGCGTGGTGGTGGTAGCCAGTGTGTTCGCTACTCTAGCCGTTGTATTGGTCGTACTTGGAATTCTTGGACTTTTGATCTGGAAGCGTCGCAGAGGTTGGTGACCATTTACTTTATTTCTTTGCACTGTTATTTCCGCTATTGTGTGTCGCTCCACATATGTTGGAGACTGTCACGGGCACTGGTGTATGTCGCTCCACAGATGTTGCAGAATTTCACGTGTGTATGTCGCTCCACAGATTGTGCAGACTTTCACGTATTATGTCGCTCCACATAGGTTGGAGACTTTCACTGGTGTATGTCGCTGCACATAGGTTGGAGATTTTCACTTGTGTATGTCGCTCCACAAAGGTTGGATACTTTCACGTGTGTATGTCGCTCTGCAGAGGTTGGAGACTTTCACTTGTGTATGTCGCTCTGCAGAGGTTGGATACTTTCACTTGTGTATGTCGCTCCACAGAGGTTGGAGACTGTCACTTGTGTATGTCGCTCTGCAGAGGTTGGAGAGTTTCACTTGTGAATGTCGCTCTGCAGAGGTTGGATACTTTCACTTGTGTATGTCGCTCTGCAGAGGTTGGATACTTTCACTTGTGTATGTCGCTCTGCAGAGGTTGGAGACTGTCACTTTGTATGTCGCTCTGCAGAGGTTGGATACTTTCACTTGTGTATGTCGCTCCACAGAGGTTGGATACTTTCACTTGTGTATGTCGCTCCACAGAGGTTGGAGACTGTCACTGGTGTATGTCGCTCCACAGAGGTTGGAGACTGTCACTTGTGTATGTCGCTCCACAGAGGTTGGAGACTGTCACTTGTGTATGTCGCTCTGCAGAGGTTGGATACTTTCACTTGTGTATGTCGCTCCACAGAGGTTGGAGACTGTCACTGGTGTATGTCGCTCTGCATAGGTTGGAGATTTTCACTTGTGTATGTCGCTCTGCAGAGGTTGGAGACTGTCACTGGTGTATGTCGCTCCACAGAGGTTGGAGACTTTCACTGGTGTATGTCGCTCCACAGAGGTTGGAGACTTTCACTGGTGTATGTCGCTCTGCAGAGGTTGGAGATTTTCACTTGTGTATGTCGCTCTGCAGAGGTTGGCGACTGTCACTGGTGTATGTCGCTCTGCAGAGGTTGGAGATGTTCACTTATGTATAATTATGGTATCCTATTGTCATGCTTATCTAAAATCGCTGTGTTGCCAAATGAGTCTGGCACTAGTACTGATTGCGTATGCATGCGTGCACAGACACGCACACGTGTGATATACTATAGTATATCTACTTTAATCGTGCACAAGTATACTAGAGGACATAGAAAACGCACACTTCGGATAAGTGTGTTTTTCCATGAAAAAACAATAACTATATAAATACATAGTTTTAAACATTTTGGAATATGTTTAGTTGTTCAGTTTGTGTTTTGTAATAAATATGTGATATATTTGATGGAATCCTTCGTATTTCGTTTTCATGTAATAATAATCATATAATGTAGGTGTGCGTTTTCTATGTCCTCTAGTATATATAACGCGTTGTGATATTATCATAAGGAATCGATAGTTTTGATATATATATATAGATATATACGAACAACAGTTGCGAACTCATGCAGCGTGTATATAATCACATTTGCTTATTATTTTGTTTAACAGCTGTTGGAGAAAATGTTTAATGTTGACATATGTTGTAATTGATGTTTTAGTATGCTGCCACTTCATATATTAACATGAAAACATTATGTTTACATGTGATTCATAAATCATTTCACGAGACAGAATTCCGCTTGCCTATGATCATCCTTGTATCTTCCTTGTTGTAATGTCGGGACTGAACATACATAGGTAGTGATCTATAATTTAGCTGTTTTGGGTTTCTTTGGTATTTTTTGTTTAAACTTTATTTATTTTACAACGATTGCGAAGCAAGTTCTAACAACTTATATTAATCACTCTCGTTGGCTCGGATAAAAGCGTGTATGTGGTCATTCGTGTGGGAGGAAACTGGAGTACCGGAGAAACCCCACCTGTCCGATCTGGCGACCACCGTACTATTTCACATACTTCCCGGTCCGAGGGTCGAACCCGGGTTGCTTGGTATGGTGTGTTAACTAATTCCAATGCCTTTAAGTGTATGATCAAAAATAAATGTATGTATACACACCGCTCCGCCCCTCTCCCCCGTTGTTACTCGGAGTGACGCCCCCAAACGTATATTAGTTATTGTACATGTTAGATGCTAAGATGCTTCAACTCCAGAAATATCCCTTGTTCGTTTACGTGAACGGTGTATAGCATCTCGGTTTAATTTCCCATCTGAAAGACAGTTAATATTATTAATATAGAGGAGAAGAATTATATAAGACTCTGTCTTCCATTCTAATCCTGTTTCTGTATTCTGATTATGCGTGGTGTATGCATTGTTCAATATGTATTATATTGGGAAATAAAATATGTTTAAACTAATATTATTAGGGTCACCGACGGGGGATCAAACCTGTTATCCCTAGATTCGCAGTCCAACGTGTTAACCACTGGACCACTTATCTGTCTATAACCAAGCTTGACTAGAATTCTATAATTATGATACACTGCCACCAAAAAGAAACTGTGCACTTACCTTAGAGGTAAAATATATATCATTTTAGAAAATAATACAGGCACATTTGGTATCAAGATGAGCGAAATATTGGGTATATTAGTGCAATGTGTGAAGGATTATTTTCTTCACTCATGATAGTAATATCTATAATTCTAAAATTTGTAACGAAAAAGTAACGCCCAATATAAACGTGCAGGTTTTTATTGTGTGCCAGTATATTATGGGTGGTTATATGGGTTGTTATAGGGACTGATTTACTATAGTGTATGTATACAATGTCGATCGGGTATAATATGCGAGGATTTAAATAGACAACAGCTAGTTTGTATACGCCTAAAGGTAGCCATTCCGATTAGCGCAGTGGTTAGCGCGTTCGCTTCTCACCAATGCAACCCGAGTTCGATCCTCGGACCGGGAAGTATGTGTGTGTTATACGTTTATTTATCGTCGCTACCGGTTGCCCATATGAGCGACGCCTCCTGAAGAGATTAGTCATTTTAGATTTTTGGAGGATAGTGCAATGATACAGACAGAGCCCAATTCCAGAGTCTCCTCTGGTTCATTTACGTGCACGGTGTACAGCACCGACACGATACCTCGGTTTAACATCCCATCTGAAAGACTGTTAATTTGATTAGGGTCAGACGGGGGATCAAACATGCGATCCCTGGATTACCAGTCCTGCGTGATACCACTGGACTACATATCCGTCTGTACCGGGAAGTATGTGAGATGGTACGGTGGTCGCAAGATCGGACAGGTGGGTTTTCTCCGGGTACTCCGGTTTCCTCCCACATGAAAGACCACATCTACGCTTTCATCCGCGCCAACGAGAGTGATTAATATAAGTTGTTAAAACTTGCTTCGCAATCGTTGTAAAATAAATAAAGTTTAATCTTTAATTCAGTAAATAATATATGTATGTTGCAATGATACTAAATGTAATTTTGAACAGCACGTGTTTTTAAAATGTAAATTTTATTCAATTTGGTATGTACATATATTCTGTTAGACGAACCAAGACATATCATTAACACAGATGAATGGAATGTAAATTGAAGGTTAGTTTTTCACATTGGGCGTCCCTACTAATTATGCTGGCGTCAACAGTTGTGCATCCGTTGAATTGGTTAGAATCGGATACATTAGATTCTCCTGATTAAATTACGACTGATAAACGTCCCGGGTTTAATTGATTTGCTGCTAAATGGTAGTTTGATAACATTTCTCCCTTGCGTGTGTCTTGTAGTATATTCGGGTAGTTTTGCTGCTTATTTGAGTTTTACAGTTTATTTGTATAGTTATATAGTTATGTGTATAGTTCTACAGTTTATTTGTATATTTCTACAGTTTATTTGTGTAGTTCTACAGTTATTTGTATAGTTCTACAGTTTATTTGTATAGTTCTACAGTTTATTTGTATATTTCTACAGTTTATTTGTATATTTCTACAGTTTATTTGTATAGTTCTACAGTTCATGTGTATAGTTCTACAGTTTATTTGTATAGTTTTACAGTTCATGTGTATAGTTTTACAGTTCATGTGTATAGTTCTACAGTTTATTTGTATAGTTCTACAGTTCATGTGTATAGTTCTACACTTTATTTGTATAGTTCTACAGTTCATGTGTATAGTTTTACAGTTCATGTGTATAGTTTTACAGTTTATTTGTATAGTTCTACAGTTTATTTGTATAGTTCTACACTTTATTTGTATAGTTCTACAGTTTATTTGTATAGTTCTACACGTTATTTGTATAGTTCTACACTTTATTTGTATAGTTCTACACTTTATTTGTATAGTTCTACAGTTTATTTGTATAGTTCTACAGTTTATTTGTATAGTTCTACACTTTATTTGTATAGTTCTATAGTTTATTTGTATAGTTCTACACTTTATTTGTATAGTTCTACACTTTATTTGTATAGTTCTACACTTTATTTGTATAGTTCTACAGTTTATTTGTATAGTTCTACAGTTTATTTGTATAGTTCTACAGTTTATTTGTATAGTTCTACACTTTATTTGTATAGTTCTACAGTTTATTTGTATAGTTCTACAGTTTATTTGTATAGTTTTACAGTTTATTTGTATAGTTCTACTGTTTATTTGTGTAGTTCTACAGTTTATTTGTGTAGTTCTACAGTTTATTTGTATAGTTCTACAGTTTATTTGTATAGTTTTACAGTTTATTTGTATAGTTCTACTGTTTATTTGTGTAGTTCTACAGTTTATTTGTGTAGTTCTACAGTTTATTTGTATAGTTCTACAGTTTATTTGTATAGTTCTACAGTTTATTTGTATAGTTTTACAGTTTATTTGTATAGTTCTACAGTTTATGTGTATAGTTCTACAGTTTATTTGTGTAGTTCTACAGTTTATTTGTATAGTTCTACACTTTATTTGTATAGTTCTACAGTTTATTTTTTATAGTTTTACAGTTTATTTGTGTAGTTCTACAGTTATTTGTATAGTTCTACAGTTTATTTGTATAGTTCTACTGTTTATTTGTGTAGTTCTACAGTTTATTTGTATAGTTCTACAGTTTATTTGTGTAGTTCTACAGTTTATTTGTGTAGTTCTACAGTTATTTGTATAGTTCTACAGTTTATTTTTTATAGTTCTACAGTTATTTGTATAGTTCTACAGTTTATTTGTATAGTTATACAGTTTGTTTGTATAGTTCTACTGTTTATTTGTGTAGTTCTACAGTTATTTGTATAGTTCTACAGTTTATGTGTGTAGTTCTACAGTTATTTGTATATTTCTACACTTTATTTGTATAGTTTTACAGTTTATTTGTATATTTCTACACTTTATTTGTATAGTTCTACAGTTTATTTTTTATAGTTTTACAGTTTATTTGTGTAGTTCTACAGTTATTTGTATAGTTCTACAGTTTATTTGTATAGTTCTACTGTTTATTTGTGTAGTTCTACAGTTTATTTGTATAGTTCTACAGTTTATTTGTGTAGTTCTACAGTTTATTTGTGTAGTTCTACAGTTATTTGTATAGTTCTACAGTTTATTTGTATAGTTCTACTGTTTATTTGTGTAGTTCTACAGTTTATTTGTATAGTTTTACAGTTTATTTGTGTAGTTCTACAGTTTATTTGTGTAGTTCTACAGTTATTTGTATAGTTCTACCCTTTATTTGTATAGTTCTACACTTTATTTGTATAGTTCTACAGTTTATTTGTATAGTTCTACAGTTATTTGTATAGTTCTACAGTTTATTTGTATAGTTCTACAGTTATTTGTATAGTTCTACAGTTTATTTGTATAGTTCTACAGTTTATTTGTATAGTTCTACAGTGCATTTGTATAGTTCTACAGTGCATTTGTATAGTTCTACAGTGCATTTGTATAGTTCTACAGTGCATTTGTGTAGTTTAACAATTAATGTTAGCAGTTTTACAGTTTAGTTACATGTAGGCAGTTCTACAGTGCATTTGTGTAGATGTACAGGTAATTTGAGTAGTTTCACATTTCACTATGCACGTAGAAGTAACTATTTCCTTGTTGACTTGTACGTTAAGTGCCAATAACATTAGTAATTATGACATAATAATGCATCAAATATGTTCGTTTAATGGGAACATTTTGCATTCTCAGTGAGTGAGAGTAGTCAGCGCTGACTTGTCATAATATGTCAAAGCTTATCAATTATAACATGCACAATACAATACTGCCTACATTTGTTTATACAAATCTATTTTAGCTCGATTGCGAAACAAGATCTTTTAACTTATATTAATCACTATCGATACCTCATCCAATTACAGACGCATCTGTAGTCCAGTGGTAACACGCTGGACTGGTAATCCAGGGATCGCAGGCTCGACCCCCCGTCTGACTACATGTATAATAAAATTAACAGTCTTTCAGAGTGGACGTTAAACCGGGGTCTCGTGTCGGTGCTTTACACCGTGCACGTAAAAGAACCAGAAGAGACTTTGGAATGGGTCTCTGTCTGTATCATTGCACTATCCTCCAACAATCTAAAATCACTAATCTCTTCAGGAGGCGTCGCTCATATGGGCAACCGGTAGCGACGATAAACAAACGTAAAAACACACACACATTCCTGATGGAATCCATCGCCATGAAGGAGAGAGAAGAGGCAATGTGGAAATTAAATGCCTTGTCTAAGGGCACAATCGTAACGGCTCCAGCGGGGGCTTACATTGAATAGCAGAACTTCTAATGAGTTTAAAAAGTAATCTAAGGTATATATTAATGGTGCAGATAATGCTTTTCAAGCTGTGTATTTGATAATTAATGTTCACAATTTGAATATATTTATTTTATGTGAATCCATTTTTATCTATTACGCATGCTCACCAATTTACAACTATAAGGAACTACTATATAATATAGTACATTACAACCCGTGGTTAGCACGCTCGCTTCTCACCAATGCAACAGGGTGAGATCTCCGGGTACTCCGGTTGCTCCGGTTTCCTCCCACACGAAGGACGACATATACGCTTTTCCCCGGGCCTGCGACAGTGATTAATGTAAGTTGTTAAAGCTTGTTTCGCAATCGTTGTAAAATAAATAAATAAAGTTTATACGATATACGTTACCACACGTTACTACACTAGAAATGACAGTCGAATTCAAGCACAATGGATATAATACCATGTAATATCGTGTAATATCGTGTAATATCGTGTACTATCGAGTAAATGGTATAATATATATTTTAAACTGTTTATGATCAATTTGAATAGCCTGCAGTAATCTAAGCTAAAGTACATTTATAATGGATCCATTTTCCTATAAACCCGAAACTGTATGCAGGCACTATTTTCATTATTAACCAATCAGAACATAATTGAAGGAAGACGGTTCAACTGGAAATAACATGTATTGCATTATTAAGCACAACTTAAACACATTACGATAACGAGTTTGCGAAATATTAAAACAGGTTTTGGCACTTTTATAACTAAATATCTGGGCTGGAACGTGAATGTAAATACTAGCTTATTATTCAATGAAAGAGCATCACTAGTCTAGTCAGGTACGTAACTACTATAAGACAGTGACAGCCCGCCGGGCGTGCACATTGTCCAGAAAATAAACATCTAAATCCAAAAAATGCACTAACACTGTAGGGGGTGGGGATATGACGAAGAGTTGGGTTGTCAACTTTGATGTCACATACAGTCTGCACAACATGAAATGTGAAATTCATATTTCTGAAAATATCGACTATTTAAACATCCAAGACATAATTATACTAGTATTTAAATACCCCAGAATGCACCATTGACGTTATATTTGAAGTACAGTCAATCCTTCTTAAGCAGCCAGCCAAGGGAATCACAGAAAGTGCTGCTTAGCACAGGTGGTTGCTTAATAGAGGTCACATGTATAATAAAACAACATATTGGGATTCGGGAAACTGGGCGCATAACACAGGTTGATATAGGTGACCACTAACACAGGTGTGACTGTATTTTTTATGACATTGTGCAGATGAATTCAACTGCAATATATACACACGTACCGTACACTAGGAATTCAACTACAATATATACACGTACCGTATACTAGGAATTCAACTACAATATATACACGTACCGTACACTAGGAATTCAACTACAATATATACACGTACCGTATACTAGGAATTCAATTACAATATATACACGTACCGTACACTAGGAATTCAACTTAAATATATACACGTACCGTACACTAGGAATTCAACTACAATATATACACGTACCGTATACTAGGAATTCAACGACAATATATACACGTATCGTATACTAGGAATTCAACTGCAAATATATCTAGCAATCATTTTTATGAAGGCAGCTAATTTATTCTGTCCGTCTAGTCGGGTCAAATATTTCGGCGAGGCGAGGTTCCCATGTTTTATTTGGTTTGTTCATGTCCAGTCAGTGTATAAGTGTTAGCCTGATTGATAGCTTTTATTGCCCTTGTCACCGACTGTCACACTTTATCGAGTTTACATGGGGAATATGCTCAAAACACCTGTACCGGCCAGGCTAAGTAGGCCACAATGCGACGAGCAAAAGGACAGTGATACAGTGTTACTGATTCAAAAATTTAATTATAGCTGTTATTGTTCCATTCTATTCTATGCTGATTTGACGGGTGTAACATGGATGTGGTCAACGGTCAGCGTGACACGCCGCATGGGGTCATAAAAGTGCGTGACCACTAACATTAAGTATTATTCAAGTAATAGTTAAAGCAGCATTACATCGTATGAAATAAAAGATAGTTGAAAAATTCAAATTTCACGTATGGGTAGCAATGTTGCTACACATTCTAACATTATACTTTGTATGCTTATATTCATTTGGTAAACAGTGTTTTTTATAGATAAAACAAACTCGAACTTTCCGAGTCAATCGGTCACTCACTTGTTTACAACCGGAACGCATCGTCCGCACTTGTTTACATTCGGAATGCATCGTCCCCATTTGTCCCACGTTGTCTTTTTAATTAAATTACTTGATATGTTGATTCATACCTCTGTTAGCTAAGTCTTTTAGGGACATTTCTACATTCCCGCGAGGGGTTCGACATTAGAGGAAGATAGATAGATAGTCTTTCATGTTCAAAATATATACGTTGTTTTCTACATCCTCTATTGTTTCACGCATGCGCGCTGTGCGTGCTTAAATTTCGTGTGTTGATAAACAAATTCGCGTATACGACGGTTTAAATTTATTGGAATTTTATCGTTTCTGAGCGACTATTTCGATTTTTGTAAACACACACACATTAGTATTTATATTTTACCCAACACATCCTTTATTGTTTTCTGTCAATTGTTGCGAACTTGCAGATACAGTCAAACCTGTGTTAGTGTTCACCTCCATTGAGTAGCCAACATGTATTAAGCAGCCAGTTTCCAGATTCCAAATCGGTTGTTTTATTATATATTTTACCTCTATTAAGCAGTCATCTGTGCTAAGCAGCCACTTTCTCTGACTCCCTTGGTATGCTGCTTAAGACAGGTTTGACTGTATACTTGTAAATCAACACCGTCACTGAAAGACAATAAGGAAATAGTTGAATAAAAGTTACCCTTAGCTTCCTGCTTCATCCTTGGCCGTATGTATTATTGCATGGTGTTATATGTATTCTATGTTTCGCAATCAATATTGCTTAACCCTTTCAACACCACACCACAGGCCCCTAAATAGGCTTATGAAAAGTGTAGATCCAGATTAGCCGGCTCGTGACGAGCCGTCTCATCAGGATCTGCACTTTTTTGCCAGTAATAATTATTACTATTTTTAGATAAAATTACCCATTTTGATAAATGAACTGGTCCAAAGGTAATTTTCTTATTAATTTATTGGTCTAAAAATATCATGCACCAGTCCATGTCAGTTACTTGGGGTTGAATGGGTTAAACCAACAGCGTAACAATGGACACTGCTCTGTGTGTGGTTTAGAATAGTCTGGGCCCCAGTCTGTCGATTTGCTCACGTGCTTACTTCTGGCAAATGACATATTATTTATTAATTATTATTATCAAAAACTCAATACGGCTCAATTAATTGTCTCGGTGTTGACCTCTTCAGGAGGCGTCGCTCATATGGTCAACCGGTAGCGACGATAAATAAACGTAAACACACACACATATGTTACATCTTCAGCCAACCGCACTGTACACATTGTGCACGTGACAACGTTTAGTTTAGCTCGTTAGATCTATCAAATTATGTCAAGTTCCGCTTAATATTACTGTATGAAATGCTTTCATCAATGTCATGTTTTATTGCAATTTAGATCTATAACAAATTACTTATAACACGACCAATAACATGTACAATATTAATATAGTATTACAATACAAATTGTAAAACATAAATATACCTCATCCCTATTGTTCATTTGTAATAAAATAAGATATAAACAGTACACGTGACCAACGTAGTGCTTACGGTCTGTGTGTTTTACGTTTATTTATCGTCGCTACCGGTTGCCCATATGAGCGACGCCTTCTGAAGAGATTAGTCATTTTAGATTTTGGAGGATAGTGCATGATACAGACAGAGACCCGTTCCAGAGTGTCCTCTGGTTCTTTTACGTGCACGGCGTAAAGCACCGACACAAGACCTCGGTTTAACGTCCCATCTGAAAGACTGTTAATTGTATTAGGGTCAGACGGGGGATCGAACCTGTGACCCCTGGATTACCAGTCCAGCGTGTTACCACTGGACTACATATCCGTCTGTAATTGGATGAGGTATCGATAGTGATTAATATAAGTTAAGATAGTGTATCCATCTTTTTTGAGCTCGATTGCGAAAGTTCTTACAACTTATATTAATCACTTTCGAGACCTCATTCCTGATGAAATACATCGCCACGAGGGAGAGAGAAGAGAAATGTGGAATTTAAATACACAATCGTACCCAGACGGTTCTCTAGTCCAGTGGTTAACACGTTGAACTCGTACTCCAGGTATAGCATTTTCGATCCCCCGTCTGACCCTAATACAATTTCAGATGGGATTTTAAACCGAGGTCTGGTGTCGGTGCTTTACAACGTGCACGTAAAAGAACCAGAGGAGACTCTGCAATTGGTCTATGTCTGTATCATTGCACTATCCTCCAAAAATCTAAAATTACTAATCTCTTCAGGAGGCGTCGCTCATATGGGCAACCGGTAGCGACGATAAATAAACGAAACACACACACACATTACATATTTTGTACCGTGTCCGTGGCCTAGTGGTTAATGCGTCGAAGGTTCGAACCTCCCCAAGGGTTCTTTCTGATATGGCCGGTTGGTGAGCCGCCAGCTAGTTAAATAATGGTTACCGATTGCCTATCAGCCAGGCGCCTGACCCACAAGGATATGATTCGGGAAGTACTGATGTCCATAAGAGTGTCTCATAAGTCAGAAATGGCTGGCCCCTTTCAATAGGGATGACACTATAATAAACAAACACCTTTCCTTTTTTTTTACTTTTTATTTTGTTCCACTGTCTGGGTTCTTTGTGTGTGTGAATGTCAACTATTTATGCTTCAAGGAACAACTTACGTATCGCAAATGTGCAAAATCATATACGTTTGAAGACATATGGTTAGGGCTATATTTACAATGTTAACTCAAGAACATATTTACATTCCGATGATAAAAGCAAATTTATGCTATATTGATGTTTGTAATTTTTGGTTTTAATTTAAACGCTACATAGAGATACATTGATTTGTCCGATATAGTGCACATCATCATATCCTTTCATAATGTATGATCCTTGGATGAACAAATATGTTAAATATTTCTCATTTTGAAAGCCACTATTGTAGATCAGCTAAATAGCGAATTCTATTTACAGAAGTAAAATGTCTCACTGTTTTCATTTGTAAGAGAACGAGACACTCGTTATTAAACTGGATCAGCTGAGATGTGGTGGACATACGAGTGCTTTGACGCACACTTGGGCCTGAAATAAAGTAATAAAAAGGCAACAAACAAATATTTCCATGTTTTACACAGTTTTTTTTCAGGCCCAATTTATACTATAAACTCAATGTCAAATCAAAAATTATTCGCTCATTTCACAAAGCACTATTCCTTCCGTCTGTGGATCAGCTTGCCTGCTTGTCTTATAGAAGGCGCCATATCAGCTGATCCGATCATCACCTCATGCTTGCTGTAGGCCTATCATGTATTCACAATTTAAGAACGGAATGGTGGACATTAAAAAATATACTCAAACTATACTTATATATACTCGTTACTTTTATTTAAAATTTTAATAACTGGTTTGAAAATACAATAGATACGGTATTGTTTACATTACATGTACGATGACACAATGACCTCGCTGTTGTTGTTACTGTTGCTGCAGTTGTTGTTGCTGCTGCTGGTGGTGGTGGTGCTTTGCTGTAATCAGCACTTGTATCTGATAACAAACAATACGGACACACCAACACTTGTATCTGATACCAAACAATACGGACACACCAACACTTGTATCTGATACCAACCAATACGGACACACCAACACTTGTATCTGATACCAAACAATACGGACAAACCAACACTTGTATCTGATACCAAACAATACGGACACACCAACACTTGTACCTGATACCAAACAATACGGACAAACCAACACTTGTATCTGATACCAAACAATACGGACAAACCAACACTTGTACCAAACAATACGGACAAACCAACACTTGTATCTGATAACAAACAATACGGACACACCAACACTTGTATCGTATCTGATACCAAACAATACGGACAAATCAACACTTCCTTAAAAAGCAAACTATTCAGTTACCTTGTATTTCCTGTAATGTGTTTACACCTGGTGGATAGCGCATGTATTTCAAACGCCACAGTTGTGCTACTTGTACACCAAACGTAACATGATATATTTCCACGTCATACCATTTCATTGTTCGGATACAACATAAGTCTAGGATTTCAAAGAGGTTGTCTTTTTCAACTAGCTACACTTGATTACATCACGAGTTGCATGTGGTAACACCCACGAGTTGCACCTGGTAACGCTCGCGAGTTGCATGTGGTAACACCCGCGAGTTGCATCTGGTAACACCCGCCGCGAGTTGCATCTGGTAACACCCGCGAGTTGCATCTGGTAACACCCGCCGCGAGTTGCATCTGGTAACACCCGCGAGTTGCATGTGGTAACGCCCGCGAGTTGCATCTGGTAACGCTCGCGAGTTGCATGTGGTAACACCCGCCGCGAGTTGCATCTAGTAACACCCGCCGCGAGTTGCATCTAGTAACACCCGCGAGTTGCATGTGGTAACGCCCGCGAGTTGCATCTGGTAACGCTCGCGAGTTGCATGTGGTAACACCCGCGAGTTGCATCTGGTAACGCTCGCGAGTTGCATGTGGTAACGCTCGCGAGTTGCATGTGGTAACACCCGCGAGTTGCATCTGGTAACGCTCGCGAGTTGCATCTGGTAACGCTCGCGAGTGCATGTGGTAACACCCGCGAGTTGCATCTGGTAACGCTCGCGAGTTGCATCTGGTAACGCTCGCGAGTTGCATCTGATAACGCTCGCGAGTTGCATTGGTAACACCCGAGTTGCATCTGGTAACGCCCGCGAGTTGAATCTGGTAACACCCGCGAGTTGCATCTGGTAACCCGCGAGTTGCATTGGTAACACCCGCGAGTGCATCTGGTAACGCTCGCGAGTTGCATTGGTAACGCTCGCGAGTTGCATGTGGTAACACCCGCGAGTTGATGTGGTAACGCTCGCGAATGCATGTGGTAACACCCGCGAGTGCCTCTGGTAACGCTCGCGAGTTGCATCTGGTAACGCTCGCGAGTGCATCTGTGACACCCACGAGTTGCATGTGGAACGCTCGCGATTGCATGTGGTAACACCCGCGAGTGCTGTGGTAACGCTCGCGAGTTGCATGTGGTAACACCCGCGAGTTGCATCTGGTAACGCTCGCGAGTTGCATTGGTAACACCCGCGAGTTGCATCTGGTAACGCTCGCGAGTTGCATCTGGTAACAGAGTGCATCTGGTAACACCCGGAGTGCATCCTGGTAACACCCACGAGTTGCATATGGTAACACCCGCGAGTTGCATCTGGTAAGACACGCGAGTTGCATCTGGTAACACCGGCGAGTTGCATCTGGTAAGACACGCGAGTTGCATCTGGTAACACCCGCGAGTTGCATCTGGTAACGCCCGCGAGTTGCATCTGATAACGCTCGCGAGTTGCATGTGGTAACACCCGCGAGTTGCATGTGGTAACACCCGCGAGTTGCATCTGGTAACGCCCGCGAGTTGCATCTGGTAACGCTCGCGAGTTGCATCTGGTAACGATCGCGAGTTGCATGTGGTAACACCCGCGAGTTGCATGTGGTAACGCTCGCGAATTGCATGTGGTAACACCCGCGAGTTGCCTCTGGTAACGCTCGCGAGTTGCATCTGGTAACGCTCGCGAGTTGCATCTGGTGACACTCACGAGTTGCATGTGGTAACGCTCGCGAGTTGCATGTGGTAACACCCGCGAGTTGCATGTGGTAACGCTCGCGAGTTGCATGTGGTAACACCCGCGAGTTGCATCTGGTAACGCTCGCGAGTTGCATGTGGTAACACCCGCGAGTTGCATCTGGTAACGCTCGCGAGTTGCATCTGGTAACACCCGCGAGTTGCATCTGGTAACACCCGCGAGTTGCATCTGGTAACGCTCGCGAGTTGCATCTGGTAACGCTCGCGAGTTGCATCTGGTAACGCTCGCGAGTTGCATCTGGTAACACCCGCGAGTTGCATCTGGTAACGCTCGCGAGTTGCATCTGGTAACACCCGGAGGTGCATCTGGTAACACCCGCGAGTTGCATCTGGTAACACCTGCGAGTTGCCTCTGGTAAGACACGCGAGTTGCCTCTGGTAAGACCTGCCAGTTGCATCTGGTAACACATGTTTTGACGGGTACTCTAGTTTAATTTAGTTTATAATCATATTTTATTTTTAATTTAACCTTTATTTATTTTACAACGATTGCGAAGCAAGTTTCAACAACTTATATAAATCACTCTCGTTGGCGCGGATGAAAGTGTAAATGTGGTCATTCGTGTGGGAGGAAACCGGAGTACCCGGAGAAAACCCACCTGTCCGATCTGGCAACCACCGTACCATCTCACATACTTCCCGGTCCGATGATCGAACCCGGGGTGCATTGGTGAGAAGCGAGCGCGCTAACCACTGCGCTAATCGCTAATCATATTTTATTGCTTTTCGTTTTACATATACATATGAATGCAAAACATGACACATTAAATAAAGGCAAACGGGTCGGGCAAGTTCTAGCAACAGTAGTTACGGGCCCTTCCCGACAAGATAGTAAATGAACAGAATAGCGACCGGTATAGGTACTCTAGTATAGATAACAATCGACAAATGTACGTTCGCATGTAACTGGTGCAGTATGCAACACATTCACAATACAATTTAACTTTCTGTGTATTTAAAACACTGTCGTGACGTCATACCATTGTACTTGCAGTCCATTATTATTAATATTGGACTGGTGTCAAAAGGCCAGAGTATTATATTAAATCCTACGCGTAAATGGACGAAATTAACAATTTTAATTAGTAGGATCTTGTTGCATAAGTGTGTGTGTTGTAAGTAAGATATAAGCCTCAAACGGATCCAATATGTAAAACATTGGTACTGTCTCCGGCGATACGCGCCTCACACAGTCTATATTAATAGTATTTGCATATTGGATCGTTTTCGGCTTATATACTATACATAAATATTCCAGAAATGTTTTTGATTGGATCAAATTTGCATAGACATGTTCGTGTTGCGACTTTCCGTCTTAGCCTTGTTCGTGCCTCCACACTGTGCACGTCGGGAACAAGGCACAGCTCACAGCAGGACATTTGGTCACCGTTCCGAAGTGACCAATCCACGCCGCTGACGCATACAAACGAGGACCCGCATCGACTCTTTTGAGTGTCAACACTTACCTAGATCAGCGACAGCTAGTACTGGGGCGCTGAAGAGGCGACGAGTGACTGGGTAGGAGAAGACGGCAGTCGTTTCGCGTGGATGGCGCACCCGTCGCCTCGAACTCTTTTATCTGTCTCCAATGACGGGCGAGCGGTTGGAGACGGAGTGATGCGACCACGACCCCGGATGCGTCAACGGGATGGACAACGACGGAACAACCGAACCATTTTGCTGCTGTGAGCCGACTAATCGTGGAGGATGTGGCCCTAAAAAGCACCGAGAAAGTTTAAGATACCACCGAGAAAAATAACCACCTTGGACATGATGGCGGAGGGAGACGTTACAGCACATCAACTACCAGACCTTCAACCACCTTGGACATGATGGCGGAGGGAGACGTTACAGCACATCAGCGACCAGACCTTCAACCACCTTGGACATGATGGCGGAGGGAGACGTTACAGCACATCAACTACCAGTACCACAATCTTCTAGAACATAACCACCTTGGACATGATGGCGGAGGGAGACGTCACAGCACATCAATTACCAGTACCACAATCTTCTAGAACATAACCACCTTGGACATGATGGCGGAGGGAGACGTCACAGCACATCAACTACCAGTACCACAATCTTCTAGAACATAACCACCTTGGACATGATGGCGGAGGGAGACGTTACAGCACATCAACTACCAGTACCACACTCTTCTAGAACATAACCACCTTGGACATGATGGCGGAGGGAGACGTCACAGCACATCAACTACCAGTACCACACTCTTCTAGAACATAACCACCTTGGACATGATGGCGGAGGGAGACGTTACAGCACATCAATTACCAGTACCACAATCTTCTAGAACATAACCACCTTGGACATGATGGCGGAGGGAGACGTCACAGCACATCAACTACCAGTACCACACTCTTCTAGAACATAACCACCTTGGACATGATGGCGGAGGGAGACGTTACAGCACATCAATTACCAGTACCACAATCTTCTAGAACATAATCAGCTTGGACGTAAGCAACATAGACTCAACCAACAAGGAATAATTATCGAGTAAACTAATCATCTTGGACTTAAGCAACATAGACTCAACCAACAAGGAATAATTATCGAGTAAACTAATCATCTTGGACGTAAGCAACATAGACTCAACCAACAAGGAATAATTATCGAGTAAACTAATCATCTTGGACGTAAGCAACATAGACTCAACCAACAAGGAATAATTATCGAGTAAACTAATCATCTTGGACGTAAGCAACATAGACTCAACCAACAAGGAATAATTATCGAGTAAACTAATCATCTTGGACCGAAATCTTCACGGGAATCTACAACTTCAATCTTCAATCTACACCACTCTACAAGACACCGACGACACAACACTTCATCGAATAATCAATGGTGGGAAAGCACGTTTGCTCGCCCATATTATATACCGGCGGCGAGGGTAAATAAACTGAATCATCATCACTTCCGTCTTAGCTGCCCAATTAGGAATATTACATGTGATCATCCGGGCACTATCTCGTGCTTTCACGTGCCATTTTGGATAGCTTCCTGATATGAACTATTGTTTGGCTGAGACATTTGCATATTCCGTGAACTTACTTCGTTAATAATCGGATTTCCGAAGTAAAATATGAGCTTTAGATTATGGTACACTTACTTACTGACTTGATTCAAATATTAACGGTAAAAACCTAACGCATGTCCTGGTCGTAGTTCACGGAAACTTACGAAGGCGGAGATTAATGAGTCTCAGTTTAATGTTGTCAAGTAATAATGTTCGGAATGCTGGATTGTTTTAGGTTGGTAAATGAGTACTTAGGTGTTTCAGGTGCCAAAGGTCCGGAGTTCGAGCCCCGCTGGAGCCGTTACGATTGTGCCCTTAGGCAAGGCATTTAAATTCCACGTTGCCTCTTCTCTCTCCCTCGTGGCGATGGATTCCATCAGGAGTGAGGTCTCGATAGTGATTAATATAAGTTGAAATAACTTGTTTCGCAATCGAGCTAAAATAAATGTGTATAAACTAGTACTTAGCCTGGGTTCCCGTCTGTCGATTTTATACTTTTTAAACTTCTGGCAAAATGACAAATGATCAGAAACTCAATACGACCCAATTGATGGTCTCGGTGTTAAAAATATATTTATTTGACTGACCAGGCAAAATATATGAACGCCTGTTCCCAGGCTAGTGAGCACTATATCTACACTACTATTGACCTGTAACGATTAGTGGCGAGTACTGGCACTGGGTAAAGGGGTGTCCGTGGCCGAGTGGTTACCGTCGTTGACTTCAAATCACTTGCCCCTTCACCGGAATCCACTGAACCTGGACCGTCGAATTATTTCATGTGTGGAAGTTATCCAGCTGGCTTGTGGAAGGTCGATGGTTCTACCCGGGTACCCGTCCGTACCTGAAATACTGCTCCGAGGGGCACCCCGGGGTCTTACTCCACCTATAATGGCTGGAGAGGCGCCATACCATATTAACCCCCCAAAACAAACACAACCAAACTAATTTATAAAAATGTATTTCGGCTCGATTGCGAAACAAGTACTTACAACTTATATTAATCACTCTCGAAACGTCATACATGGTCTGACCCTAATAAAATAACAGTCTTTCAGATGGGACGTTAAACCGAGGTCTCGTGTCAATGCTTTACACCGTGCACGTAAAAGAACCATAGGAGACTCTGGAATTGGTCTCTCTCTCTGTATCATTGCACTATCCTCCAACAATCTAAAATGACTAACATCTTCAGGAGGCGTCGCTCATATGGGCAACCGGTAGCGACGATAAATAAACATAAAACACACTCATTCATGGTGGAATCCATCGCCACGGCTGTTGGTGCGATTTTAAACTCCCAAAAAACAAATAAACAGACAAAAAAACATCTCGAACAATTTAAACTGTCCTTTTTAGAAATTGCAAATACAGTCAAACCTCAAGCAGCCAGCTAAGGGAATCACAGAAAGTGGCTGCTAGAGCACAGGTGGCTGCTTAATTGAGGATCAAATGTACAATAAAAGATATTGTGAATCTTGAAACTGGCTGCTTGATAGAGGTTGACTTCTTAATAGAGGTGACCACTAACGCAGGTTTGACTGTATTAATACAGGTTGGCTGCGTAATAAAGGTGACCACTATCGTAGGTTTGACTGTATTAATATAGGTTGGCTGCTTAATAAAGGTGATCACTATCGCAGGTTTGACTGTATTAATACAGGTTGGCTGCTTAATAAAGGTGACCACTATCGTAGGTTTAACTATATTAATATAGGTTGGCTGCTTAATAAAGGTGACCACTATCGTAGGTTTGACTGTATTAATACAGGTTGGTTGCTTAATAGAGGTGACCACTATCGTAAGTTTGACTGTATTGATACAGGTTGGCTGCTTAATAAAGGTGACCTCTATCGTAGGTTTGACTGTATTAATACAGGTTGACTGCTTAATAGAGGTGACCACTATCGCAGGTTTGACTGTATTAATACAGGTTGGCTGCTTAATAGAGGTGCTCACTATCGCAGGTTTGACTGTATTAATACAGGTTGGCTGCTTAATAAAGGTGACCACTATCGCAGGTTTAACTGTATTCTCGGTATGAAGCAGCAGCCAAATATGCATGATGGACCGTCAGGGTCGCAACACCGTCGTTACTGCGGTGATTAGTTGCTGTTTTATCAGAATATAGCATCATAAATCACTCTGAATCACCATAAAATCATCATCCTATCTGGCAATCATCACCAAATTGACCGATTCACCCCCACCAACATACAAATACAGTTATTGATTGTTTGTAATCTATCAACATAACCAATACGTCCTCCCTGGACCTTCAACCTCACCATGGAAAGGATGACCGTTTACATCCTTCTCGTCTCTTTGAAGAGGCTTTAAGATGTTGTGTGTGTGTTTTACGTATATTTATCGTCGCTACCGGTTGCCCATATGAGCGACGCCTCCTGAAGAGATTAGTGATTTTAGATTTTGGAGGATAGTGCAATGATACAGACAGAGACCCATTCCACAGTCTCCTCTGATTCTTTTACGTGCATGGTGTAAACCGTTTAACGTCCCATCTGTTAATTTTATTAGGGTCATACGGTGGATCGAACCTGCGATCCCTGGATTACCAGTCCAGCGTGTTACCACTGGACTACAGATCCGTCTGTTTAAATATGTTTTCCTATGTGTGTCTGTTTTATAATATTCTTGATAAACGTTACAGTTGACGAAATACTGACTTCACAATTATGTGCAGATGGCATGTAATTAATTTTTTAATTTTTACTTAACGTCGCTACCGGTTTCCCATATGAACGACGGACAGATTTACCTAACAACACCATTCGGCAGCAAGCTCCATCGGTTAACCAGTACTTGGTGCACCAACCTCCATAAGATTCCTCGGCTGTTAACTTTTTCATATAAATGAGATTCGGCCTGAGCGGGGCTCGAAGCCGTGACCGTCAGTGATGATAGGTTACAGTGGTAGAAGTCAGCGACCGTAACCACTCGACCACGGAGGCGGTCTTGCGGGTAATACTAACCCAGTAGCTATATATATTGCCACAGCGGCGTACCGTAAAACACTACTGGCAACTAATCGGGTAAAATAAACGGATTTGGGCTGTAACTGGGGTGTTTGGTTGTAAAAATGCGACTAAAACTTGTTTTGACGGATTTACATGGGAGAATGAAAGCAACTAGCAACGTGTTGTTAGCTTGAGACTTATTTTTTTAAAGTTTGCGTTTTCCAAATGCCTCACTGTGTCTACACTTGCCCGCAAGGTTGAACAACGTTCATATGAAAAACTAAAGTGAAAGTAGCAAGTGAATATTTATTACATCTCCAACAACACTTTCTGGAATGAATATACGTGCACATACCTGTAAAGTACCTGACTACATATGACATTTCTGGTGATAAATGATAAACTAGTAACACGACTTAATATAATTATGTTATATATATTGCATTGCAAATATGGGGTACAGGGGCGGGTTAAGGTTGCATGGTTTGACTATGTCTTTTCTCACAGCTGGGGAATTTACATTGTTGTTTCTTTGTTCTGACCTATTTAGGGCTTATGTGATATTTGTGAAACTGCAATAACCGATGTTCAATCTTTCTAATAATCAACGAATTATTTTCAAGTGCTGAAGCTATCAAGCTGGCTCGTGGAAGCTCGGTGGTTCTACCCGGGTGCCACTCTGTGTCTGAAATATTGCTCGGAGACACTCGAGGGTCTTCCTCCACCAATATTAGCGTGGACGTCGTGATAGCGCAGTGGATGCACGTTCGCATCAGGTGCGAACGGTCCGGAGTTCGAGCCCCGCTGGAGCCGTTACGATTGTGCCCTTAGGCAAGGCATTTAAATTCCACGTTGCCTGTTCTCTCTCTCCCTCGTGGCGATGTATTCCATCAGGAATGAGGTCTCGAGAGTGATTAATATAAGTTATAAGAACTTGTTTCGCAATCGAGCTAAAATATAGTTGTATAAACTAAACTATTAGCTGGATAGTTCCCATATGACCAAAGCTGTTGGTGCGACTTTAAACCCGAAAAAGAATGAAAACAAATAATAATAACCGCCCCATTCTGTATTATATAATTTTTTATCCTACCTTCATGCGAAATAACGTACAAAAACGGCCTGCCTAATAAATTTTGCTTTATTAGTCAGTGCCTAATAAAGCTTTCATGCCGTCATAAGGCTAACCGTGGATATAAATAGAAATATCAATGCGCAACATATTACCAAGTGCGTAGCGAGTTTGTAAGCTGTCATGGCTAGTTTGTTTGTTTTTGTGCCGGGTGCACACTCAGAATGTAGGATAAATAGAATATTAGGTTACTGTCTTATAAATTTTAATTTATTAGGCTCGTCTCCGAAAAAATACAAGGCTCGGCAGAGCCTCGCCTTGTATTTGTTCTCCAACTCGCCTAATAAATTAAAATTTATAAGACAGTAACCTAATATTCTCTATATATTACATTGGTGCATATACTTGTATACCACTGTAACCTATCATCACTGATGGCCACGGGTTCGAGCCCCGCTCAGGCCGTGTCTCATTTATATGAAAAAGTTGGCAGTTTCTTACGGAGGTTGGTGCATCCAAGTACTGGTTAACCGCTGGAGCCTGCCCAGGAAAGGTGTTGTTAGGTAAACTGCCCGCCGGCGATATAGCCCAAAATGGTGCTGATGCAGGCGTAAAACCAGAAATATATATATATACATTGGTGCATTATGAAATGATTAAATTGGGCGTATACAGCATACTAGCGAACATCCCACTTGCGCAAGAACGCATCTATTTGATATCAGCTCGAACTCATGACCCCTTTCTCGGAAGATATGCGTTCTAACCAATAAACAAATGTGTCCAGAATTCATTTAATAATAAATTTATTTCAAGCATGTATTGGAATAATTTATTGTGTGTTTTACATTTATTTATCGTCGCTACCGGTTGCCCATATGAGCGACGCCTCCTGAAGAGATTAGTCATTTTAGATTTTTAGAGGATAGTGCAAATGATACAGACATAGACCCATTACAGAGTATCCACTGGTTCTTTTACGTGCACGGTGTACAGCACGACCTCGGTTTAAAGTCCCATCTGAAAGACTGTTAATTATGAATAATATATTATAAATATACGTCCGGGTACGATACAATCACTATTCTTAATAAGTTAGTATCTCTACATAGCCCGCCTCTTGCCCAACCACCGGAGCATGCTTTAACTATTCACAAATATTGCTGACGTGAGCAATACAGATCATATGTCTTTTATTGCATTAATTTGCCTAATTTCATTCTCCACCGGCCGAGAAAATAAGGTAAATATAGACAGGCATGTGCCTTATGATATCGAATACCACCACATATACCACACTTACTCCATTACAGCCGTAAGCTAATACCGCTACGCATACACTATACAGCCATTTTCGTTTCACATTACCTCTCATGGGCCTACCGGTTTTCGGACCTTAGGGTTTGTCGGTGAATAACTTGTAGTCTTTTTTTGTTATAGTAGATAAAATAATACTAATATGTACATTGATTATTCCTAAATTGAATGCCCATGACTAAACCCACATTGCATAACATCGTTTACAATAATACTACAATGGCACGTGCATGTGAATTCAACATGGCATACAAAAAAAACGCACCTGTTTTCGATCCACCAATCAAATTTCATGTAACAGAAATGAATTGTGTTTTCCGGCATTTTCACATGACTGGCATGTGATCTTGGACAGTAATCCATGAGCGTTCATCCGTTACAAACGTTGCTATATATCATCTGTATAAGGGTTTTTTAAGGTAGAAATAAATGAAAGCATCAACATTTACATACTTTCGAACTATAGTGTGAATATTTATGTGTTATGCGCTCATTTTCCTGTTTGGCAGTTCTAGCGTAGCACGTAGCTACTATAAGGCCCTGTTTATCCCAGAAAATATAAAATCTGAAACCTTAAAGATGCATAAAAACTGCAGGGGTGTGTGGGAAGGATTACATTCTTGGAGGTCACGTGCATTCTGCCCAACATAAAAAGTCAAATTCATATCTCTGGAAATATCGATATAATATAAGTGTTCTATGCTGGTGTTTAGAGGGTATATTGTACACAGTGTATGGTTGCGATCACGTGTTCTATGCTGATGTTTAGAGTGTATATTGTACACAGTGTATGGTTGCGATCACGTGTTCTATGCTGATGTTTAGCGGGTATATTGTACACAGTGTATGGCTGCGATCACGTGTGCTATGCTGATGTTTAGAGGGTATATTGTACACAGTGTATTGTTGCGATCACGTGTTCTATGCTGGTGTTTAATGGGTATATTGTGCACAGTGTATGGTTGCGATCACGTGTTCTATGCTGGTGTTTAGAGGGTATATTGTACACAGTGTATTGTTGCGATCACGTGTTATATGCTGATGTTTAGAGGGTATATTGTACACAGTGTATGGTTGCGATCACGTGTTCTATGCTGATGTTTAGAGGGTATATTGTACACAGTGTATGGTTGCGATCCCGTGTTCTATGCTGGTGTTTAGAGGGTATATTGTACATAGTGTATTGTTGCGATCACGTGTTCTATGCTGGTGTTTAGAGGGTATATTGTACACAGTGTATGGTTGCGATCACGTGTTATATGCTGGTGTTTAGAGGGTATATTGTACACAGTGTATGGCTGCGATCACGTGTTCTATGCTGGTGTTTAGAGGGTATATTGTACACAGTGTATGGTTGCGATCACGTGTTATATACTGATGCTTAGAGGATATATTGTACACAGTGTATGGTTGCGATCACGTGTTATATGCTGATGTTTAGAGGATATATTGTACACAGTGTATGGTTGCGATCACGTGTTATATGCTGATGTTTAGAGGATATATTGTACACAGTGTATGGTTGCGATCACGTGTTATATGCTGATGTTTAGAGGATATATTGTACACAGTGTATGGTTGCGATCACGTGTTATATGCTGATGTTTAGAGGGTATATTGTACACAGTGTATTGTTGCGATCACGTGTTATATGCTGATGTTTAGAGGGTATATTGTACACAGTGTATGGTTGCGATCACGTGTTATATGCTGATGTTTAGAGGGTATATTGTACACAGTGTATTGTTGCGATCACGTGTTATATGCTGATGTTTAGAGGATATATTGTACACAGTGTATGGTTGCGATCACGTGTTATATGCTGATGTTTAGAGGGTATATTGTACACAGTGTATGGTTGCGATCACGTGTTATATGCTGATGTTTAGAGGATATATTGTACACAGTGTATGGTTGCGATCACGTGTTATATGCTGATGTTTAGAGGGTATATTGTACACAGTGAATGGTTGCGATCACGTGTTATATGCTGATGTTTAGAGGATATATTGTACACAGTGTATGGTTGCGATCACGTGTTATATGCTGATGTTTAGAGGGTATATTGTACACAGTGAATGGTTGCGATCACGTGTTATATGCTGATGTTTAGAGGATATATTGTACACAGTGTATTGTTGCGATCACGTGTTATATGCTGATGTTTAGAGGGTATATTGTACACAGTGTATTAATATAACCGAGTGGTCTGTATTACACAGTCTATTAATGTTCAGCATAAATGCTACAGTTAGGTAATTTTATGATAGGGCTGTCAAATATGACAGGCTGATCTACTGCACCCACACAGATCGGCGGGACAGGATGTCACATTTATTACGATTAGGTGTTTCTTTATTATATACAAAAAGCCGTTATTATTTGTTTCAATTATAGTTATAGTTTACTAAAAATCTTCTTTGTGTGTTTTATTTTTTCCTGACAACAGGTGGTAAAAAAGATATTAGTTAGACATTTATTTAGGCGTATACCTTCCACGTTCTGTCTTAAAGGTTAATGAGAATTCAAAGTTACATGTTTCTAGCAAACGATTTTTACAGTCTAATCAATAGTGATGTTTTTATTATTAAGTTGGATCCTGCTTTGCATTAAGGCACTATATCACTGACCCCTCTCAGACCCACCCCCTCCCACAACCACATTACCTTTACTCGCAATTTCATTACAGCCAGGTATGTTTCTTTCTTAGACGGTTTTATATTCATCTATACATATATTTGTAAATTCGTGGAATGAGAAACATCGGCCAGTTACTGCCCCTGAATACTCCCTAAATGACGATAGGTCATATTAAATATTTTCCTCTGTTTTTATCGTTGTTTTCTTTGTACAACATGCTAGAAATTTGTCTCCAATCTCAAACTCAGCTTCCAGCTTATGATTGGTTGAGCCAAGAACAACTCTCAGACTCAACCAATCCAGTTTCTTGAACTCGAGTTTGAACGTTTTATAACCTCGGGGCCCAGGTCTCCCATCAACTGTTGTAATTAACTTTCCAAAACCCTTAATTATATGTAATCATAAATCAACTATCCGAAAATATTCTGTTCCAACTCATTTTAAGCAAAGGATTTATAAGTACAGTCTGCATCCTTTATGTCGAATTTCGTCGGACCGAACAAAATACTTCGACATAACCGTTAAAGTTTGACTTCACGAAATTCTATATAAACGGAGCCAGTTATATGTACAAAGATAGTGTCTGAAACGGGACTTTGATCCGACTTCGAGATAACCGGAGAATTCGACATAACCGACTTGACATAACGGATGTAGACTGTATATAGAATTATGAAGATAACATCAAGCTAGTTCGACAACCTACCCGGTCAACCGGATGAGTCCTTTTTGTTTTGTGTTTTGGAACCACGTTTAACGCCCGTTTATTTTCCTCGTCATAGGTGACCTGTGGGTCGAGGGCATCCCACAAGCACCTTACAATAATGTACATTTTTTAACGAGTAGAATAAACAAACGGCATGCATAATAAATAGTGTATATAAAAAAAAGAGAAAAGTGGTATGCAGCCTACATTCTACCAAGTGATTGATGACAATTATTTTCAATATAATTTTAAATTAAAACTTTTTAGCATATTGCTTCCATATTTCGGAGTTGAACGGATGGTTTTATGCCCGAGCACTTACAAAAGTATATGAAATATTTTGCTTCTAGGCAAATCTGTTGCGCCACAATACCCGTATATTCATTAAAGTTTCCAAATAAAAATGATTTCTCATCTTTTATAGTGATGTTACAGTTCTGCTTTATATAAGTATATATATTTTGTGTTGTATTGCAGTTCCACAATAAATGTGATATTGTATCAGGGAAGTTTTTGCAAAAAGTACAGGTTGGGTCATCTTTGAGTTTCATTTTGCACAGTGATGTATTAGTTGCTAAAATATTATGATTTATTCTTACTTGAAACCACTGAAGAGTTGTATTTGTGGTGGTTTTAAATGCATTCTGATATATTTGTTTCCACTCATCATCATTAATGAAATACTTATTTGATAATGTTAGTTTTCCATCAGTAACATCATTACTATTATTGAGTATATCATAGTAATACTTATTTCCTTTTAAGGATTTTTTGTAAACATATATCTGGGTCGGAATGATTGGATTGGGTAAGTTATGAGTAACTTCAATGTTTGATCTTTTTCGCCACTGATCAACTGCACTTATCATGCTCTGGTATTGTAGAAAATTGATCTTGACATCAAAATATTGCGAGAATTCTTCAAATGTAAGGAACTGACCATTACTATTAACAATGTCTTTTATATAACAAATGAGTCCTATTTTAGTTTAAGTGCATTTTATTCAGAAAATGACATACAAGAATAAAGTGCTGCAAAAGAAAATATTTGGATTAGAAAACAAGCATATTAAAATGCTTGTACTATTTCCTTTCCATAGTGGATATTGCAAACATTTACATTTAGCACACTGGAGTCAGTGGATTGTAGGTATTGTTTCAGCATTTGCTAATTTTAATTATATCTTGTTTAAACTAGATACTGAATTTGATTGCGTCCCATTTTAAAGTTTCGTGTGCTTAACTCTGTACACGCCAGCGGTGAAAATAACAATGAACTATGGTATTGAACGTTACGACACATTAGCAATTATAATACAAGATATAAGAAACTTTATTTTGAGTGGGATGTACAACAATAAACACTAGCTACAATAGCTATTATAAATTCCATGACATATTCCCAGAGTTTTCAATTACACATAAAAAACTACATTAATGAATTGTCGTCTGCCTGTGTGTTATACGTTTATTTATCGTCGCTACCGGTTGCCCATATGAGCGACGCCTCCTGAAGAGATTAGTCATTTTAGATTTTTGGAGGATAGTGCAATGATACAGAGAGAGATCCATTCCCTAGTCTCCTCTGGTTCTTTTACGTGCACGGTGTAAAGCACCGACACGAGACCTCAGTTCAACGTCCCATCTGAAAGACTGTTAATTTTATTAGGGTCAGACGGGGGATCGAACCTGCGATCCCTGGATGTCGTCTGCCACCATTATTTGAACTATTTATAGCCTTTATTTTACCCAGCATGCAAGGAGTTAAAGTATCAGTTGGGAGCACAGACTACTCTAATACACAATACCGACACGGATTACTTAAGCAATTTAAAATTACTATAATGTATGGCAGCACATATAGATACTGTAAGGTGTTGAATTAATCTTAAATTGGATCTTGTTTACAACTCCAGATAAATATCTCATCTCAAAACATAAACCATGAGTGTCGAGCATTAGTACGTAATTCTTTATAAATACAAACACTTTACAGTAGTTCATAAGGCTGGCTTCAGTGTGGCATTGCAACTGACTGTTGTGTCTTAAAATTAAGAGATTGCAAACAGATTGAAGTTGGGGAGTGACAGTACAACTGCAGAAGGGGTGGTGGTTGTGGTACAAGTGTGCTCTGGGGTAGAATGAATACTTATAATAATCTGATATGTATTAGGGGGTACCAGTTCTGACGTGCTGCTCCTTTTCTACCATGGGGTTAATTAATACAAAACTGGTCCCTTGCTTCCGTCCATAATCGCAACACTGGTCCCTTGCCTACGTCCATAATCGCAACACTGGTTGGTTCCAGACTGGTACATGGTAGGTTGGGAAACCGTTTGCGTCAGTTGAACCATTGCATTGTGTGTGCGTGCGTGTGTGTTTTACGATTATTTATCGTCCCTATCGGGTATCTATATGAGTGACGCCTCCTGAAGATATTAGTCATTTTAGATTTTTGGAGGATAGTGCATGATACAGACAGAGACACATTCCAGAATATCCTTTGGTTCTTTTACGTGCTTTAGTTGCCAAGCACCGACACGAGACCATGGTTTAAAGACCCATCTGAAAGACTGTTAATTTTATTGGGGTCAGACGAAGGATCGAACCTGCGATCCCTGGATTCTCAGAACATCGTGTTAATCACTGGACTACAGATCCGTCCATTGCATTGTATCCGATCTCCAATCTATATACAAACTCACCAAACACATTCCATCATTGTAACGGATCTCCCATGAATATACATGTACAAACTCATCAAGCACATTCCATCATTGTAACGGATCTCCCATGAATATACATGTACAAACTCACCAAGCACATTCCATCATTGTAACGGATCTCCCATGAATATACATGTACAAACTCACCAAACACATTCCATCATTGTAACGGATCTCCCATGAATATACATGTACAAACTCACCAAACACATGTCATCATTGTAACGGATCTCCCTTGAATATACATGTACAAACTCATCAAACACATTCCATCATTTTAACGGATCTCCCATGAATATACATGGACAAACTCACCAAACACATTCCATCATTTTAACGGATCTCCCATGAATATACATGTACAAACTTACAAAACACATGTCATCATTGTAACGGATCTCCCATGAATATACATGTACAAACTTACAAAACACATTCCATCATTGTAACGTATCTCCCATGAATATACATGGACAAACTCACCAAGCACATTCCATCATTGTAACGGATCTCACATGAATATACATGGACAAACTTACAAAACACATGTCATCATTGTAGCGGATCTCCCATGAATATACATGTACAAACTCAACAAACACATTCCACCATTGTAACGGAACTCCCATGAATATACATGTACAAACTTACAAAACACATTCCATCATTTTAACGGATCTCCCATGAATATACATGGACAAACTTACAAAACACATGTCATCATTGTAACGGATCTCCCATGAACATGCATGGACAAATTCATCAAACACATGCCACCATTGTAACGGATCTCCCATGAATATACATGTACAAACTCACCAAACACATGTCATCATTGTAACGGATCTCCCATGAATATACATGTACAAACTCACCAAGCACATTCCATCATTGTAACGGATCTCCCATGAATATACATGGACAAACTTACAAAACACATTCCATCATTGTAACGGAGCTCCCTTGAACATGCATGTACACACTCACCAAACACATTCCATCATTGTAACGGAGCTCCCTTGAACATGCATGTACACACTCACCAAACACATTCCATCATTGTAACGGAGCTCCCTTGACCATGCATGTACACACTCATCAAACACATTCCATCATTGTAACGGAGCTCCCTTGAACATGCATGTACACACTCACCAAACACACGCCATCATTGTAACGGAGCTCCCTTGAACATGCATGTACACACTCACCAAACACACGCCATCATTGTAACGGAGCTCCCTTGAACATGCATGTACACACTCACCAAACACATTCCATCATTGTAACGGAGCTCCCTTGAACATGCATGTACACACTCACCAAACACACGCCACCATTGTAACGGAGCCCCCATCTATATACACACTTACCAAACACACATGCCACCATTGTAACGGAGCCCCCATCAATACCTTCTGTAATATCTGTTTTTAATACCAAACTAAGTTACCATTTCACGACATAATTATACACGCTCGGTAACATAATTTGTGTGGTTTTATAGTTGGTTTGGCCCCAAGGAGTTTCGGATTTCACCTTACGCATATTTAATACTTTTGGAATGTCACTGTACTAAGATCTGTACTAGCGAAGATAGATGTTGGCGAAAATTGATATAGATAACCGTCTTACCTTACAAAGAAGGCTAGATGTAGTTAGAGCATTAACATGTTGAATACGTTGTGCAATATGCCTGGCTATCAGCACCTGCTGTAGATTTACTGGGTAGCATCTACCGCTACATACCCTCTCGGCTGTGATCCTGAGGTGGGGAGATGTGATCTTTGACTAAATTGGGGGTGGTGGCGGCATGGCCGTAACTTTAGAGCTGGCAAAATCTTGACATTACTTTAGACAAATCTGCTTTTAGATTTTGATTTGATCCATTATGTTCATGTATATGAATGTTACAATTGACGAAGAACATGCTGAAATGGTGAAGAGCATACCCACTAATTTAGGCTGAAATGGCGAAGACCACACCCATACTCTAGGCTGAAATGGCGAAAAGCATGCCCCTTTGGGCCGAACATCGACATTTACCATTACGTAAGAAGAGACTTACTCCCGGGTCTGATATATAAAGTTTAAACTTTGGTATAATAATAATAAAAAAGACTTTATTTTACGAGAGAACTCATTTAACAAATGTTAAATCTATCATGTGGCCTTCAACATATATACAAATGCAGAAAATACACACGTATTTCCAGTAAAGTGTGTTACACTTTAAATAGGTGTAATTATTTTGTGAAACTGTGACGTAACTCGTGCAATAACATGGGCTATTTGCAGTTATTCCGTTGTTTTAATAGCATTCTAAGAAACATTACAAAGAACATGCTATAATTGATTTAATGGCCAGCCATATTATGAATGTCTCTATATACTGTCTTAACAATCGCAATCAATTTATCGACATCGAAGCACAACACCTGCTACCACCACCTGATGAGAGTACTGAGGTCATAACCAACGATACAGACATATACGAACACACACTGATATCTACCAACACAGCTTCATCCCATCCACACTCCATGTTCTTGTGGAACAACCTCGCCCAAACCACCGTCGACAGTGTCGCTTTGGATGCCTTTCTATTGGTTCTCTATAGATCGTCGACCGTTTTTATCCTTCTTAACCCATTCAACACTAAGTAACTGACATGGACTGGTCCATGCTATTTTTAGACAAATACATTAATAAGAAAAATACATTTAGACCAGTTCATTTATCAAAATGGGTACTTTTTTCTAAAAATAGTAATATTACTGGCAAAATGTGCGGATCCTGATGATACGAGCCGGCCCATCTTGATCTAAGCGTTGTGTAAGCCTATTTAGAGGTCTGTGTTGTTAAAGTGGTTTAACATGTGTACACAGAGATCATTTTAGATATATAAAGATTCTTTTAATTGCCCCCCCCCCCCCCTCTGCTGCCATTTATAGTATGTGTTAATTGCGATTTGCGAATATTCTCTATGAAGAGTGCCACAATCACTGAAGGTAATAATGATTCTGATGTTGACATTATTGCATACTTAAGGAGTACGTTTCGAATAGAGCCGTTACGATTGTGTGCCCTTAAGCAAGGCATTTAAATTCCACGTTGCCTCTTCTCTCTCCCTCGTGGCGATGGATTCCACCAGGAATGAGGTCTCGAGAGTGATTGATATAAGTTGTAAGAACTTGTTTCGCAATCGAGCTAAAATAAATTTGTATTAACATTGTATAAATATAAACTCAATATTTGCTCGTTTCTCCATGATATATACATTATAGGGGCATTTAACCCTTTCAACCCCACAGGCCTCTAAATAGGCTTATGAAAAGTGTAGATCCAGATGAGCCGGCTCGTAACGAGCCGTCTCATCAGGATCTGCACTTTTCTGCCAGTAATAATTATTACTATTTTAAGATAAAATTACCCATTTTGATAAATGAACTGGTCCAAAGGTAATTTTCTTATTAATTTATTGGTCTGAAAATATCACGCACCAGTCCATGTCAGTTACTTGGGGTTGAAAGAGTTAATACCGCCAGTATCAACACACAACTGTCCATATATACTCACACGAAAAAGAAAGTATGCACGAGGGGAAATGTTATACTTATATATAGAAAAAAGGCAATAAATCGGCACATTTGGTATCAAAATATGCAAAAATGTATTGGCTACACGATGTTTTACTTTTAATTGAAATTTGATAATTATCAGAACACTGTTTTACGTGTGATTTACTATAAGTATATAATTTTCCCTCTAACCAACTGCACACATTCTTTTTCGTGTGAGTATATATTATATAGTAATGCGCTGATTTAGGTTTGAAATAGTATATTTGTAATTGAATAAAGACCAAAGTACAGCATTAAACAAAATATCGTAAAAATGAATTAAACACAACAAGAATGTTAGCCTACGTTAAGGGGTGCATTCATGCGTACAATTGGTATCAGCGGTCGGGTCAGTGCTTCAATACAAGACACATTGCAGATACAGTCAAACCTGTGTTAGTGGTTACCTCTATTTAGCAGCCAACTTCTATTAAGCTGCCTGTTTCCAGATTCCCAAAATGTAGTTTTATTGCAAAATGTCGTTTTATTTTGTTTATGTATTTCACCTCTATTAAGCAGCCACATGTGCTAAGCAGCCACTTTCTGTGATTTGATTTGCTAGCTGCAGGTTGGTTTGACCGTTTTTCATTAACCATGAGACAGGGCACGTATCATACACGCCTATAACACAAACACAGAAAATTAAAAATCTAAATAGGCCAAAAATACAATAAAAAATGAAGAATTATTGGCATGTCAATAATGTATAAAATGTAGACCAACTCAGATTACACCATCGGCGTTCTATGATTAACCATTGACCTGCCAAACACAACTAAAATCTCTTTTGCAAACAGCGTAGAGCCAGATCAGACGGCACAGAACGGGGGATCGAACCTGCGATCCCTGGATTCCGTGTCCAAACATATGCATGCAAAGAAATATGGTATATGAATATATTGTGGAGCTAAAACACTTGACTGAATAGCAAGCAACATAGATCAGATACGTCGTTACATTCCGTTCAATATATGTATTGTCACAGAAGTTTTGGCGGTCTGGACAAATGTCTGTGGGTTCAAAACCACAAAACTAAAAAAAAAATTATGTTTTTGATTTTATCAACACTATGAAACACAATAGGCTTGACACTATTCATAAACATGCAAGTTTTAAAATGACACCCAGCCACGACCAAGGCTATATATCCTTAGTTTCTTAGTTGTGTGGTTTTGAACCCGCAAACATTTGTCCAGACCCCAATCGTCTGTGTGTAGTATAGCCACAACAACACTTTTGTCTATCATTTCTGATCAAACACCGGCTTTGGATATGAGCCAGTCTGACAGTATGGTAGCGCCCCCACCCCATGATATTAATGCCTAAGAGACCCTAGGATGGTCACTCCGCCACTGCATCAGAGAAAGTGTCATTTCATTGGAGACTTGATTTAGATTTAATACATCACATACATCATATACATACATGCATCATGCATGCATACATATACTAGAGGACATAGAAAACGCACACATACATTATATGATTATCATTACATGAAAACGAAATACGAAGGATTCCATCAAAGATATATCACATATTTATCACAAAACACACTGAACAACTAAAAATATTCCAAAATGTGTATTTATATAGTTATTGTTTTTCATGTAAAAACACACTTATCCGAAGTGTGCGTTTTCTATGTCCTCTAGTATACATACATACATACATACATACATACATACATACATACATACATACATACATACATACATACATACATACATACATACATACATACATACATACATACATACATACATACATGCATTGACAGTAGACTACTAGCTTATGTTGATGCATGTCACGTGTACTAATACCAGTAGTTCAAACTGTCCAGTGTGATGTACGATGTTACCCTGTTGTACTGGTCAATTACAGATGTCGATTGTCACTTACCAGCAAGTACGGGTGTTAGTAAATACTACTTTACACCTGTGTCTCCCATTAACATGAAAGCGTACGTCTTGGTTAGGCTAGCAATACAGTTTGCCGGTGTGTGCCATACTGCATTGTGACCCCTACAGCTAGTATTATATATGTACGTGTGTTTTACGCTTATTTATCGTCGCTACCGGTTGCCCATATGAGCGACGCCGCCTGAAGAGATTAGTCATTTTAGATTTTGGAGGATAGTGCAATGATACAGACAGAGACCCATTCCAGAGTCTCCTCTGGTTCTTTTACGTGGACGGCGTATAGCACGGACACGAGACCTCGGCTTAACGTCCCATCTGAAAGACTGTTAATATTATTATGGTCAGAGACGTGGGATCGAACCTGTGATCCCTGGATTACCAGTCCAGCGTGTTACCACTGGACTACAGATCCGTCTGTTATATATTTATTATATATTCTACTTTAATATACTTGGAAGTCGTGATAGCGCAGTGGTAGCGCGTTCGTTTCAGGTGCGAAATACCTGGAATTCGCGCCCAGCTGTCCCCTTAAGTAAGGCCCTTAAATTTCACATTGCCTCTTCTCTCTCTCCTTTATTGGGATGAATTCCATCAGGAATGACGTATCGAGAGCGATTAAACTAACGTTGTAAAAACTTGTTTCGCAATCGATCTAAAATATAATTTGTATATAAACTTTAATCTTTTTTATTATATACATACCTTATTCGTGTATGTCGTGCCGTACCGTACAGTACCGTACCGTACCGTACATAATTAATGTTGACTCAATCAATATACATAATAACTGTATATTCATATCATAATGAAATGCGAGTATAGCTGACGCATATTGACCTGTCTTTGTAGCCTATTATGTGCATATAATAATAATATATAAAGTGCACTTTATTGAACATGTATCATATAATTATGCATACTTGCATTGGTATCAGAAACAGAGTGTTACATAGCCCCGTTTCTCAATAATTACCTGTTTTCAAGAATAAATCATGCTGTATGAATACTCATATAACCCTCTAAAAAGGACAGGTAAATCGGCACTAACTATACTAGTAATTATGCTATCTGCTAGTAACCATGAGATATAGATGACTAAATCAGCTGATGATAGTAGCAGTAGATGCTTCTGTAGTGTGTTTTACGTTTATTTATCGTCGCTACCGGTTACCCATATGAGCGACGCCTCCTGAGGAGATTAGTCATTTTAGATTTGTGGAGGATAGTGCAATGATACAGACAGAGATTCCAGAGTCTCCTCTGGTTCTTTTACGTGCACGGTGTAAAGCACCGACACGAGACATCGGTTTAAAGTCTCATATGAAAGTCTGTTAATTTTATTAGGGTCAGACGGGGGATCGAACCTGCGATCCCTGGATTAGTCCCATCTGAACGACTGTTAAGTAAACGTTTCACAGAATCAGAAAACTTATGAATGAAATTCCCACTTGAATGAGACAAATATTTCACTTGTTAGATCATCCCTCGGAAATAAACAACATAACCATAAAAACTTGAACTTGAATAACCGTGAACAATTTACCTGTCAATCCTTCGAGACAATAATGGTTTTAATACACTAACTGTAGCAATTTTTATTTTGGAGTGTATTTTTGCAAACTTTCGAAGACAAGAAATGACATCTCATTTCTGTTTGAACAAATAGTTTTTCAATATTATGTTTTGTATAAAAACTGAGGTTTTGTATGATGATCGATAGCAATGTGAAACTGTGATTTTCTTCCAGTAATCTGTAACGTTACAGGCCCGTAGCCTGTAGATTTTCTTCCAGTAAGCTGTAACGTTACAGGCCCGTAGCCTGTAGATTGTCTTCCAGTAATCTGTAACATTACAGGCCCATAGCCACACTGAGGTACACCGAGGCAGCTGCTTTGGTTAAAATTTAGCAAAAAATAAATAAATAAAATGCAGAAAATATTCCTTTGCTGTATAACATGTTGACTGCTTAGAGCTGAAAGGTCAATACATAATTATTCGTCTAAACTCATTAAATCAGAAAAACGCAGGTAATCGCTTCTATACCCCAACAATTTTTAAGAGGAGAACATGCCCCCGGACTCCCTTAGATTGCCTCGGTTGAAATTTGCCTCTGGCTACGCTACTGCTTTGACTATGATCTTGTCATGTTACACTTATGTTTTTGCCACACAATCTCCCTCATTACTTACGCATTATGTAAGTTCACAGTGTACCTTCCGCTGCATGACAAAGAAAGAAAGCAAACCCAAGATTTGTGTAATATCAATTGCATTGTATGATATGCTTACAGTATACATGATACTTGACCAGAATATAACTTCCCTAAATCAAAAACATTGTATAATTATCGTTGTACGACTAGCGCTGTACGACTACCGCTGTACGACTAGCATTTTGCGAATAGCGTTGTACGACTACCGTTGTACGGCTACCGCTGTACGACTACAGTTGTACAACACCACACCACACACCCACATATCGCTGTACGACGCTGTACGACTACAGCTGTACGACTAGCACTATACGACTACCGTTGTACGACAACCGCTATACGACTATTAATGTAGGACGCTGTACGACTACCGATGTACGACTATTGATGTACGCCTATCGGTGTACGAATATCGTCTTACGACTACAGTTCTACGAATTGAATCTGACCTCGGGTTAAACAGAGAATAATGAAGAGCACCTGGCATGGTTACTCTCCATTGTTCAGGCTAATTCACAGCTTAATGATCCGATCATGTCAAAATTATATACGCGGACAGTCCCTAATAGCAAGCTAAGTAATAATGCATGTATATGCGTGGACAGTCCCTAATAGTAAACTAAGTAACAATGCATGTAGATTTATTCTTTATTTCAGTCTCATCGTTGTACAATACATAAACTATACACAACAAATTATCGTGGCAAAGTACAACACCATTCATTATAAACTAATTATAAGAGACTAATGTAATCACAGATAATCAAACTATCACAGTATATCGACATATTATTATATTTACATATTAAAACCGGGGAACAGTCGCTAATTGAAAATTAAATACTTATTAAAACCAGAAATTTTGAAATACTGAAATGGAAAAAAAGCACTAATGCGCAATTAAGAAATGTTTTAAAATATCAGTTATCAACCTCGATCAGATCGCGGTTGAACTAATTAGCAGCTGTTTCTCGGAATGGATAAGAGACACACAATCAATAAATCAAATGGATACATTATTTACATAAATAAAAGTATCGTCTTTGAAGAATATAAAAACAGGTTTTGGCAACAATTCTAATCAGAGGTATAGTAGTAAAAATAATTCTAAGCTGGTCGGATACAGGTTTGTTCCGAAAGTCATTTTCATATAATGAGGCTTTCTCTAAGAGAACAGCTCTCAAATCATCATACAGTGAACAATCTAATAATACATGACTTTCGTCTTCTAATACATTACAGAAAGGGCACTTATTCTCATACCGTCCGGTTTCTATACGTAATGGAGCTACTCCACATCTAAATTTACATAATGCTGATCTGTGACGTGTGGGTAAAATCATTTTACAATATATTTCTGTTTGAAATTTAAATTTAAATGTACAGTAGGTTCTAAGCTTATTGCGACCACGTCCAGAAACACCGATCACACTGTTAATAGAGGTGGACCAGTCAGTAACATATTTCTCTATTACCGCATTTTCCACACTATCTACTAAATTGTTCTTATGTATAGGTATAGATAGGTTACAGTAATCCATCAAAGTAATGTCTGCAAACTGTCTCTTGACATAATAAAGCCAGTTTTTATAACTTGTAGATTTAGCATTCGCCCATAGTGCAACTCGCTTATTTAATCTGGAATTGTCGGTATTAGCTAAGCGTGCCCAAAACCCAGATATGTGCTTCCATTGTCGCACAACTGGCGGCTGCCAACCCATTTCCCCGGAGACAGCTGCATTGGGAGAATATTTCCCAACACCAAGAAAGAAACGCATGGCACGATTTTGGATTGCATTATTGCATGAAAACGCTTTATATCCCAAACCGGGGCGCCATAAGCAATCACAGGCCAGACAACAGAGTCATACAATTTGGAGAAAACATTATATGGTACACCCCAACTAACTTACATTTGGCAATGAGCAGTCCCAATGCACGACTTGCACTTTGAGCAACACATTTTGCAGTAACATTGAAGTCAAGGTATTCACTCAAAACAATTCCTAAATAAGTATATGTACCTATAGTTTCCAGAACATTAACACCACATTTAAAAATAACATCAGATATTGGCATAGAAGCAGGACGAAAATGGACAACTTTACTTTTATCCCTGTTTATAAACATATCGTTTATATTGCACCAGTCATGTAAAGCATTCAATAATCTCTGCAAATCAAGTTGGTTTTCTGCTAGTAGGACAATGTCTTCCGCGTACAATAGAATACCTATACAGTCATTATCGACATTAGCACCGATATTTAATGATTTCAAAAATATCGTTAAATCATTAATGTACAAATTAAATAAAAGCGGCGATAGAATACATCCCTGTCTTAAGCCACAATTAACATCAAACCAATCAGTCTTAAAGGAGTTTACCCTAATACATGACGACACAGATGAGTAGATAGACTTAACAGCTCGCCACATATTACCGGCAACTCCAATGTCATTGAGTCTTTTCCACAATTTATCTCTGTTAATAAAATCGTACGCCTTACTAAAATCAATAAAGGCACAGAATGTGTATTTTTTAACTTGTTTTCTTGTATCAATAATAGAGGTCAAAGTGGATAAGTGGTCTATGGTACTACGCTTCTTTCTGAAACCGTTTTGCTCATCTGCGATCTTATCGTTATGTTCAAGCCCAACAACTTAGCCTGGCGTTTAAAATATTACAATAAATCTTGTACATGGCTGAGGCCAGTGCCATGCCCCTATACGACAGGGGGTCTCTTGAATCCGTCATTGAGGGTTTTGGTATCGGGTTTATAATACATTTGCCCCAGATAGACGGGACAGTCAGATTGGAGAAACATACATTAAACAAAGTATGCAAAAATAGCACGGACGTATCGTTCTGTAAAACTTCACTAGGGATACCGTCTATGCCATAGGCTTTTCCCTTCTTGGCACCATCAATTGCCTTCTTTACTTCAAAAATAGTAATGTTTGCATTAAAAGACAGATCTGCATAATCAGTTACATCATTCAATACATTAGAGTTCTGTGATGAATATACATAATTATCATTTTTATATAACGAGCTAAAATCATGTTTCCATTTGTTTAATACCTGTGACAAATCTGTAGAGATAGAACCATCTTTAATGTAACTTCTAGAGGTATACATTTTTTCTTACTCTGACCAACGCCGATTTTACCTACAGATTTCCAAAAGTTTGACTGGTCTACATTACATTCCTTCAGCATTTCATTTTGTAAAGAATACCAATATAAACGTTTTGCCTTCTGTACTTCATGTATATGCGTGGACAGTCCCTAATAGTAAGCTAAGTAACAATGCATGTATATGCGTGGACAGTCCCTAATAGTAAGCTAAGTAACAATGCATGTATTTGCGTGGACAGTCCCTAATAGCGAGCTAAGCAACAATTCATGTATATGCGTGGACAATCCCTAATAGTAAGTTAAGTAACAATGCATGTATATGCGTGGACAGTCCCTAATAGCAAGCTAAGTAACAATGCATGTATATGCGTGGACAGTCCCTAATAGCAAGCTAAGTAACAATGCATGTATATACGTGGACAGTTCCTAATAGTAAGCTAAGTAACAATGCATGTATATGCGTGGACAGTCCCTAATAGCAAGCTAAGTAACAATGCATATATATGCGTGGACAGTCCCTAATAGCAAGCTAAGTAACAATGCATGTATATACGTGGACAGTTCCTAATAGCAAGCTAATATAATGCATGTATATGCGTGGACAGTCCCTAATAGTAAGCTAAGTAACAATGCATGTATATGCGTGGACAGTCCCTAATAGTAAGCTAAGTAACAATGCATGTATATGCGTGGACAGTCCCTAATAGCGAGCTAAGCAACAATTCATGTATATGCGTGGACAGTCCCTAATAGTAAGCTAAGTAACAATGCATGTATATGTGTGGACAGTCCCTAATAGCAAGCTAAGTAACAATGCATGTATATGCGTGGACAGTCCCTAATAGCAAGCTAAGTAACAATGCATGTATATGCGTGGACAGTCCCTAATAGCAAGCTAAGTAACAATGCATGTATATGCGTGGACAGTCTCTAATAGTAAGCTAAGTAATACTGCATGTATATACGTGGACAGTCCCTAATAGTAAGCTAAGTAATACTGCATGTATATACGTGGACAGTCCCTAATAGTAAGCTAAGTAACAATGCATGTATATGCGTGGACAGTCCCTAATAGTAAGCTAAGTAACAATGCATGTATATGCGTGGACAGTCCCTAATAGCCAGCTAAGTAACAATGCATGTATATGCGTGGACAGCCCCTAATAGCAAGCTAAGTAACAATGCATGTATATGCGTGGACAGTCCCTAATAGCAAGCTAAGTAACAATGCATGTATATGCGTGATGCATGCATGCGTATTACCTAACTACACTCCTGTTATGTCCATACATACTACTACTACTACTAATAATAATAATAATAAAGACTTTATTTAACGAGATAACTCATTTGAACAATTACGTCAAACTACCATGATGCCCTCAACAAATTAAAACATGAAATAGAACAAATGAAACATGTAAACCGTAACCAGTAAAACTTTCATAAGAAATAAGATATAAGCTGCACGAACTAATACTTATATCCATGTATAATTGTAAATTGCACCATCTGGTATATAACGCTTTGAAGTGTGGAACAGAATGTGCTGTTTTGATGAGATAAGGGAGGGAATTCCACAAGTATGACCCTGAATATAAGAACGATTTTCTAAAAACTCCAGTAGTTGGCCTAGGAGGGTAAAGTTTTGAGTTTGGCGGATGATCGTAAGTTTTGAGTTCGAACATCGGAAGTAAATCTGAATGACTCGTGCAGATAGGCAGGTGCTAGGCCATTGCGTCTTTTCAACATATCCGTTGAAAGCATAATATCAAAATAATGACTATACATTTATATTTACAAAATAATTACTATACATTTATATTTACAAATTAACTAATCTGCGGCGACACAAAACATAATGTATCGGGAATACTTGAGGAATTTATACGACAGCCAATTGATAGACATTTTCCATTGCATTATACCCCTATATAATTTAATGATACCGAAAATTTACGTTAATTTTATGGCCACGTCATGATTTTGAAGTGAATGTTGAAATATTTTGTGGAGTCACGAACATTTTGGAGTTATTCAAATTGTATATATTTTATCGTCCTTTATAAGCTGCAATGATTTATTGACACGCCGTTATTGTACCATCATTAAATGGCCGATTGGCGTCTGATATTATAAAAAAGTTATAAATTACACGTAATACTGTCAAACAAATTTTAATATTTAAGCTCTCAACTCAACTCAACTATGTTTGGCAAATCGGCAACATACACTACGTTTTACCTAAAACAAAACAAAGACATATGCATGTGTTTGTGTGTTCTACGCTTATTTATCGTCGCTACCGGTTGCCCATATGAGCGACGCCTCCTGAGGAGATTAGTTATTTTAGATTTTAGAGGATAGTGCAATGATACAGACAGAGATTCCAAAGTCTCCTCTGGTTCTTTTACGTGCACGATGTAAAGCCTCGGTTTAAAGTCCCATATGAAAGTCTGTTAATTTATTAGGGTCAGACGGGGGAGCGCTAAATGTGATACGGTGTTGACTTTGCCAATCTGGGTTTTACGGAGTGTGTGTGTTTTACGTTTATTTATCGTCGCTAACGGTTGCCCATATGAGCGACGCCTCCTGAAGAGATTAGTCATTTTAGATTTTGAAGGATAGTCCATGATACAGACAGAGACCAATTTGGGTTTTACGGAGAACAAACACCGTTCCTTTTATACAACGCCAAACCGGACATGGTGGTGACACATTGCTTGGTGCCTCATTTACTGCCAGTGAGGGATTAATAATGTCCGCATATGTTGGCGTTACATGTATGCAGCAAGTTGTGTGTATATATACCCTTCTAGCTACCTAGATACCTCAGACTCACATGGGACGCGTGAAGGGCGATCAAAACATATATATGTATCTGAAAAAATATATTGTTTAAATTTGCAATTTAACTTAGACACGTTTCTCCTTGACACATATCCAGATGTATGAACTGTCTTTCCACCAGTTGTTTGGTGGTGTGAAAGGCTGGTAACATTTAATTAGTATGGAAAGCAAACATGCCTTTGTTTATGACTTTCCAGTTTTCTTCAGAAACCTCATAACGCAGTAGTCATTTCTAAATGTAAAGTTTCAAACAAGCAGCTACAGGGTGATAAGTAATACTCATCTGTTTATTTGGAATTCCTTAAATTATGAGATCATTCCAACCCTGTCGACCTTAAAGCGACACTACATCGGTGAAAACGCAAATTTCTACAGAATGTAATTTGTTATTATTTGGTATAATTTTTTTCAAAGTATTTACCTAAAAAACGTCGTATACGCGGTTTGTTGACATAGAAAAATAATGTAATTAGTGTCAAAATTCAACGCGCTTAAATTGCCAAACGGATCTGTAGTCCAGTGGTAACACACTGGACTGGTAATCCAGGGATAGCAGGTTCGATCCCCCGTCTGACCCTAATAAAATTAACAGTCTTTTAGATGGGATTTAAAACCGAGGTCTCGTGTCGGTGCTGTACACCGTGTGCGTAAAAGAACCAGACGATATGCACTATCCTCCAAACATCAAAAATGACTAATCTCTTCAGGAGGCGTTGCTCATATGGACAACAGGTAGCGACGATAAATAAACGTAAACCACACACACGCGCGCTTATCCTAAATAACACGAGATATGGTACATATTTACCGTGATCTCTCACATTTGTGACTATGCATATTTATTTGTAGACTAAGCATATTTAATTGTAACCCAATCGTAGTTAAATTATCTGTAAACGAAAGTATCCTGTGTTTAGTATTGACTCCAATGACAAACAAAACATCAATTCAGGAGCGTTATATGATATGCTACTTTCGCTTTTGAAAGTGTGTATACCACAAAAACACTGTGTATTGATCCAATGGTATGTATTCAGAGAATTTGTAGTAGCAATGCATTTATACGTGAAAAAAATGGATTTTTATTTTTTGCAATGCAATGTCGCTTTAATTGGTCCGTTTGAAGAAGCTGTGAGTATATGATAATTCCAGTGTTACTATGTACAATTGCGTTACACACTCTACTAAACGTTCTATAGCCGGTATTTCGCCCGTCGCAGGTGACAGAGTGTTAACCCAAATACCTCTGTGTTATAAATAATGTTCTGATACTCCATAGCGCAAAAATACTTACACGTATAAATTAAGCATTAAAAATTAATTAAACAATCCATTGACATTATTTCTTGACAACATGTACATACTACAACAAAATGAACTACGCTGTAGTGCACATATGTAGCAGCTGTTCCTCGACATATATTTAAGGAATTAATTCTTGGGTTAATAGTTTTCATCGAGGTATGAACTACAATGGATGGGTGTAATGTGTATGGATACCGAATGCTGAAGGCTTCCACGCTATCCGAAAACAGTATTAAACACGTCCACTGTAGTTCATATCCCGATGGAAAGTATTAACCCGCGATTTGTTAATTATATTTACATTAATTATTCAAATAATATCAAAGAAACGCTGTCCAATACTGCGAATGCGCATGCCCGTAGCGTCGAGTGCGCATGTCAGATGCATATCATCAATGAGGAAATTCACATGAAAGCAGATAAAAACACGGGATATACGATGACTATAATGGTAAACATAAACACGATCAACACATACTGTCATATATATGAGCTTTGCTGTAATAGATAAAGATGCGAGGCTTGTGTCGACAGGTTGATAGTAGCTAGGGTCAAGCAATTTAAATAATATTTAAAATATTGGAAAAATAACCAAGGGTTTTTATATAGGCCTATGGCATGACATTTCATAGAATAGACCCATTACCAGATATATAGAATACATAGATACGCTGAATCTCCTGCTAGGGTTCCCCTGCGCTGTTGCTGGAAGAAGGAGTAGTTGGCGTCGTGTGGGTAATAATATGCCCCCACCCACACACCCACATAAGAGACCAATTGTGTTTAATGCATATAATACGTTTATTGCATGCACATATTGTACATGGCTGTGGTTAAATAACGATATATAGATAGGTGGAAGGCACTACGCAGCCAGCCAAGGGAATTACAGAAAGTGGCTGCTTTACACAGGTAGCTGTTTAATAGAGGTCAAATGCATAATAAAACTATAATAAACAAATAATATTGGGCATCTGGAAACTGGTTACGTAATGTAGATTGGTTGCTTAATAGAGGTTTCCACTAACACAGGTTTGACTGCAACACATTTTACACTCATTGTCGATCAATGGAATATCAAAGAACATTCTCAACTCTCAAATTAAATCATTATAAAATTGTTCCTCAAATAATTAAAAAAAAAATTAATTATAATAAAAAAGAAGAATGCTATCAAAATAATGAATTATACAATTGCTCCTAATATGTTTCAATTTAAGAGCAGAACTGTACCAACTCCGGTAGTATTTGAAACAAAGGAAATGGGACAATGAAGTCTGTGGTTTTGTCTTTTGTACTACATCAGATTGATTACTTTCCTTTAACCCTTTCCCTCATAGAAGCACATATTGACGCCATTACCAAGTGGAAGTCATGATAGCGCAGTGGATGCGCGTTCGCTTCAGGTGCGAAAGGTCCGGAGTTCGAGACCCGCTGGAGCCGTTACGATTGTGCCCTTAGGCAAGGCATTTAAATTCCACGTTTCCTCTCTCTCTCTCCCTCGTGGCGATGGATTTCGTCAGGAATGATGTCTCGAGAGTGATTAATATAAGTTGTAATAACTTGTTTCGCAATCAAGCGAAAATAAATTTGTATACACTAATTTCATTCTCAACTGACTAATGTTTCTCTTAACATCTTACTCGTGGCTTTCTGGCTTTGTAATTACATGATTATCCGATTTATATTTTCAGATATATCAAGACCAGAGAAGTTGAAATCGGATGCCCTGGTTGATGCAAACGCTTCTGGTGCCAAATTTGGCTACTCAAACCCTGCATTTGATAAAGATCCTGAGGCCGGCGAGGGTAAGTCTTTTATTGGGATGTTTCATTACAAATGTCTTTATTAGGGAGTTAGTTAGATCCAGAGACCAGTGAAGGTACGTCCATTATTCAGGTATTTTCTAATAAGTCCATTATTATATTATGTATATTATATTACAAAGTCTTTTCTTGGGGTATTATAGCGGCCTCTGTGGCCGAGTGCTTATAGTCGTTGACTTCAAATCACTTGCCCCTTATCGCTCTAATTCTACCTGGGGTGTGTGTTTTACGTTTATTTACCGTCGCTACCGGCTGCCCATATGAGCGACGCCTCCTGAAGAGATTAGTCATTTTAGATTTTTGGAGGATAGTGCAATGCTGTAGAGAGAGATTCCCATTTCAGAGTCTCCTCTGGTTCTTTTACGTGCACGGTGTAAACCACCTACACGAGACCTCGGTTTAAAGTCCCATCTGAAAGACTGGTAATTTTATTAGGGTCAGACGGGGGGTCGAACCTGCGATCCCTGGATTACCAGTCCAGCGTGTTACCACGTTGTTTTTACAAAAGCTCACCCCACAAAGTGCTCAGGTGAGTTTAACAAGTTGACATTGAAAATGGTCAGGGTCAAAATGAGAGTAAATTTGTCAACAGATGAAGAAGTTATGGTCAAGTGAATTTTACCAAGTTTTTGACCTTGAAAAAATCTTGATAAAGGTCAACATTTTAATGTCGAAGTGTCTCGATAGTGGCCATGAAAAACTTGATGGTGAACAGTCAATGACATAAATCAATATGGAGCTAGTATCAGATAGATATGTCAAACGATGGAAGAAAACTAGTTGTTGACCTTGAGAAAGATCTTGGTAAAGGTCAGCATTTTAATGTCAATGTGTTTCGCTGGTGAACAGGAAAAACGTGATGGAGTAGATTAAATGACATAAATAAGTATGGATCACTAGCGTTATTATCATGTACATATGTCAAACGATAGGAGACAATTATGCTATATTATAAGTTGTTGACCTTGAGAAAGGTCAGGTGAAGATATGTTCATGTGGCGTACTAGTTACTAGGAGTGCACTGCGGATATCAGCTTAATATATAACATATGAAGACATAATGTAGCTTTTGTTATAAAACTTGTTATTAAATAAAGTACAGGTACAACCGTTATGCAAAGTCGGTTATGTCGAATTTTCCGGTTATCTCGAAGTCGGATCAATGTCCCATTTCAGACACTATCATTGTACATATAACTGTCTCCGTTTATATCGAATTTCGTTAAGACAAAGTTCGGTTATGCCGAAGTATTTTGTTCGTTCCGACGGAATTCGACATAACGGATGTAGACTGAATCTTCGTTTTATAAAATGTTATGATCTTTTCGTACGAATAAAGTATACATCTTATGACATGTTCCATCATTCATAGCTATTGATAATGTATTATATTTCCCTTGAATACCTTTATTCCAACATCTGGCTATTTATATACATATATGGTATGGAAGTCGTGATAGCGCATGTTAGGTTCAGGTGCAAAAGGTCCAAACGATCTGTAGTTCGAGCCCCCACTGGAGCCGCTACGATTGTACCTTGTAATTCCACGTTGCCTCGTCTCTCTTCATCGTGGCGATGGATTCAATCAGGAATGAGGTCTCGAGAGTGATTAATATAAGTTGTATGCACTTGTTTCGCAATCGAGCTAAAATAAATATGTATAAACTATATACGTACATACTACAGCACCCTCTTTTACAAGCAGTATGTGTTTGAACACACTCGATGTGGAATTAAATGCTTTTACTTGCCTAAATACACAATGGTATCGAGTACAGCTGGGTTCGAACCCGGGGCCTCACACATGCAGCCAACGCGCTACCGCTGCGCTATCAATGCTCAACGGAACATAATAATTCTCTCAATATGTATCGGCAATTAATATATACCGTTTAATATATAGTTTAGCGAAGTAGGTGTACGATAATTGTCGATATTCACACTACAGAACAGCAGATTTGATGTATGTCTAATTCAGTGAGATACTGTTCAACTGAATACGGAGTACGGAATTCATAATACTCGAGGGTCTGTCGGTGATTAATGGGTTCGCATACGCTTAATGTGGCGATATGTTCGTATTGCGTAATAAACATTAACCGAACTATTTCATACGCCTTTGGCGGGTTACGTGTGGTGAGCTTAAATATGTTAGGAAACATTTCAGTGAAATATAATGTATCATAATGTGTATACTATACGAATGGAAATACTATACTGTAGTATGAAATGTACAGCTCGTAATGAAAACAATGGCATTGAAAAAACCCATCTGTCTGTTTACATGAGCAGTTGACGGTAAGCATATGCTGATGTTCTGTTGTCTGCACGCTGTAAATAATTTATAGCGAGACCATACTGGTAATCTATAGTCTGTACAATCCAACTATAGTACATACTGGTAATCTATAGTCTGTACAATCCAACTACAGCACATACTGGTAATCTATAGTCTGTATAATCCAACTACAGCACATACTGGTAATCTATAGTCTGTACCATCCAACTATAGTACATACTGGTAATCTATAGTCTGTACAATCCAACTACAGCACATACTGGTAATCTATAGTCTGTACAATCCAACTAAAGCACATACTGGTAATCTATAGTCTGTACAATCCAACTACACACATACTGGTAATCTATAGTATGTACAATCCAACTACAGCACATACTGGTAATATATAGTCTGTACAATCCAACTACAGCACATACTGGTAATCTATAGTCTGTACAATCCAACTACAGCACATACTGATAATCTATAGTCTGTACAATCCAACTACAGCACCTACTGGTAATCTATAGTCTGTACAATCCAACTACACACATACTGGTAATCTATAGTCTGTACAATCCAACTACAGTACATACTGGTAATCTATAGTCTGTACAATCCAACTACACACATACTGGTAATCTATAGTCTGTACAATCCAACTACACACATACTGATAATCTATAGTCTGAACAATCCAACTACACACATACTGATAATCTATAGTCTGTACAATCCAACTACACACATACTGGTAATCTATAGTCTGTACAATCCAACTATAGTACATACTGGTAATCTATAGTCTGTACAATCCAACTACAGCACATACTGGTAATCTATAGTCTGTACAATCCAACTAAAGCACATACTGGTAATCTATAGTCTGTACAATCCAACTACACACATACTGGTAATCTATAGTCTGTACAATCCAACTACAGCACATACTGGTAATCTATAGTCTGTACAATCCAACTACAGCACATACTGATAATCTATAGTCTGTACAATCCAACTACAGCACATACTGGTAATCTATAGTCTGTACAATCCAACTACACACATACTGGTAATCTATAGTCTGTACAATCCAACTACAGTACATACTGGTAATCTATAGTCTGTACAATCCAACTACACACATACTGGTAATCTATAGTCTGTACAATCCAACTACACACATACTGATAATCTATAGTCTGAACAATCCAACTCCACACATACTGATAATCTATAGTCTGTACAATCCAACTACACACATACTGGTAATCTATAGTCTGTACAATCCAACTATAGTACATACTGGTAATCTATTGTCTGTACAATCCAACTACAGTACATACTAGTAATCTATAGTCTGTACAATCCAACTACACACATACTGGTAATCTATAGTCTGTACAATCCAACTACACACATACTGGTAATCTATAGTCTGTACAATCCAACTACACACATACTGATAATCTATAGTCTGTACAATCCAACTACACACATACTGGTAATCTATAGTCTGTACAATCCAACTACACACATACTGGTAATCTATAGTCTGTACAATCCAACTACACACATACTGGTAATCTATAGTCTGTACAATCCAACTACACACATACTGGTAATCTATAGTCTGTACAATCCAACTACACACATACTGGTAATCTATAGTCTGTACAATCCAACTACACACATACTGGTAATCTATAGTCTGTACAATCCAACTACACACATACTGGTAATCTATAGTCTGTACAATCCAACTATAGTACATACTGGTAATCTATAGTCTGTACAATCCAACTACACACATACTGGTAATCTATAGTCTGTACAATCCAACTACACACATACTGGTAATCTATAGTCTGTACAATCCAACTACAGCACATACTGGTAATCTATAGTCTGTACAATCCAACTACACACATACTGGTAATCTATAGTCTGTACAATCCAACTATAGTACATACTGGTAAGCTATAGTCTGTACAATCCAACTACACACATACTGGTAATCTATAGTCTGTACAATCCAACTACACACATACTGGTAATCTATAGTCTGTACAATCCAACTACAGCACATACTGGTAATCTATAGTCTGTACAATCCAACTACAGCACATACTGGTAATCTATAGTCAGAATCCAACTAAAGCGTAGCAACACGTGCATCTTATTGCGGGGGGGGGGCTGTTGTACAACAAAGAGCACGCGTGTTGCAAGAACAATGTATATAGGAATACCAGTTTATGTATCGATATTGTATGCATATTTCTAAAATTGAATACATAACAGAAAAACAAGACATTAAACAACAATTGTCCGCCTTTCCGATCTATTGTCCGCCCATCTTACATACTCCCCGGTCCGAGCGGTCCGAAGATCGAACCCGGATTGCATTAGTGAGAAGCGAGCGCACTAACCACTGCTCTAATCGGACAGCCACAGTCGATACACAAACCAATCCTTACCGAGCATACCCATCTTGGGAAGGAGAACTATGTTACAATGCGTCATAATCTGTGTCGATTTTCAGCAAATGCGCTACAACATTGAAGGTCTTAATTTAAAGGCAACACGTGACTGAACAAGTCCTAATATTAAAACTAAAGAGAAAACTATACAGTCAAACCTGCCTTAAGCAGCCAGCCAAGGGAATCGCAGAAAGTGGCTGCTTAGCACAGGTGGCTGCTTAATAGAGGTCAAATGTATAACAAAGTAACATATTGGGAATCTCGAAGCTGGCTGCTTAATGCAGGTTGGCTGCTTAATAGAGGTGACCACTAACGCAGGTTTGACTGTACTGGCACCATATAAAAATGTGCACTTTTATATTGAGTGTTACTTTTTCGTTACATATTTTAGAATTATGGATTTACTATCATGAGTGAAGAAAATAATCCTTCACACATTGAACAAATTTACCCAATATTTCGCACATTTTAATCCACATTTGCCTATATTATTTTTCTAAAAGGATATAAATGTTACCCCTAAGACAAGTGCACCGTTTCTTTTTGGTGGCAGCATATGTTACATTGGCAGACAATAATGTAAGCTGTGAGATACTTGTTGACAAGGCAGAGTTCTATAACGATACAGTAATAATGCACATTACGTCAATAGGTATTAATGTACAGAATGTCCAAGCTGTATTAGAACAAATAGCTGCTATTGATCTGTCTGTTTCGTAACTAGCCGCTGTTACGTGCACACAGAGAACTGGAAAACGAAATGTCATTGATGAACACTTTAATGATTTACATAAAGCCGCTTACGGCTTGCAAGAAATTTACCTGAAGAGAGTAAAAATGAGACTTATATTTCAGGTGTCGCCCCGTATGTTGCTTGTCGAGAGAATGTGCCGGAAAATACGGTGAGTTATGTTCATACTGGTAAATATAAGTTAGTAATATTTGTGCACTAACATACTTGTAAAATGATGATAAAATATCGCCGTCAGACTTTTTTATTTAACTTTATTTATTTTACAACGATTGCGAAGCAAGTTTTAACAACTTATATTAATCACTCTCGTTGGCGCGGATGAAAGCGTATATGTGGTCATTCGTGTGGGAGGAAACCGGAGTACCCGGAGAAAACCCACCTGTCCGATCTGGCGACCATCGTACCATCTCACATACTTCCCGGTCCGAGGATCGAACCCGGGTCGCATTGGTGAGAAGCGAGCGCGCCATCAGACATTGTAGAATTATGACGTACCAACACGTTACGCAAATATACTTGAAGCCATTAAACCAGCATTACATCGTAATAAGGATGTTTTGGGTAAAATATAAATACTAATGTGTGTGTGTTTACAAAAATCGAAATAGTCGCCCAGAAACGATAACATTCCAATAAATTTAAACCGTCGTATACGCGAATTTGTTTATCAACACACGAAATGTAAACACACACAGTGCGCATGCGTGAAACAACAGTTGTGGAAAACAACGTATATATTTTGAACATGAAAGACTATCTATCTATCTTCCTCTAATGTCGAACTCCTCGCGGGGATGTAGAAATGTCCCTAAATGACAATGAATCAACATATCAAGTAATTTAATTAAAAAAGACAACATGGGACAAATGGGGACGATGCATTCCGAATGAAAAACAAGTGCGGACGATGCGTTCCTGTTGTAAACAAGTGCGTGACCGATCGACTCGGAAACTCCTACTTTCGGTTTCGAGCTTGTTTTATCGCAAAAAACACTGTTTACAAAATGAACATAAGTATACAAACTATAATGTTAAAATATGTAGCAGCAGCACCATACGTAAAAATTGAATTTTTCAAATATCTTTTATTTCATACGATGTAATGCTGCTTTAATTACGCACATTATATGTAGCGGTCTTTAGTTTATCTGTCCCTCGGAAATCATTGCATCACCATTAGCTTGGGTTCCAGTCTGTCGATTTTTCATTTTTTAACTTCTGGCAAAATGACATGATCAGAAACTCAATTCAGTCCAATTAATAGTATCTGTGTTAAACTATAGTTATTTGACTGTCCATGCAAACTATATCGACGCCTGTTCCCAGGCTACATTACCATGTACATGTCGGGTAAACGTTCTACAAACCCGTGCTCTGTGTGCACCAAATGACATTCAACTGCCGATTAAGTGAAAACCATGGTCTAGGTGTGCACGAGAAATTCGTACATGTATGCGCATGCGTTGAATCATTGATTTGATAGATTGTCGAGCAGACATATCGAATTCGTCAACATTGTAAATGTACTGTTCCGTTACGAGGCTCTCAGAAGTGTCAGCCCACTTCAATATGTCCAATTGCGCGTAATCTTCTCGTGCACGCCGAGACCATGGTTTTCACTTAATCGGCAGTTGAATGTCATTTGGTGCACACAGAGCACGGGTGCACGCTTTTCACGATTATAGAATGTTTACCCGACATGTACATGGTAATGTAATAATTTCCGCGGGACAAATACACTAAAGAGATTGCTACATACAATGTGCATAATTAATGGCCTCGAGTATATTTAGCATTCCCTCCGGAACGTTCGTCATAGGTTACTGGTGTACTGAAGGTAACTGTAATGTAGTTAGCACAGACGTGTAACACAGTAGTATCCCTGACACGTGCGTCACGGGTTACTGGGTGTACTGAAGGTAACTGTAATGTAGTTAGCACAGACGTGTAACACAGTAGTATCCCTGACACGTGCGTCACGGGTTACTGGGTGTACTGAAGGTAACTGTAATGTAGTTAGCACAGACGAGTAACACAGTAGTATCCCTGACACGTGCGTCACGGGTTACTGGGTGTACTGAAGGTAACTGTAATGTAGTTAGCACGGACGTGTAACACAGTAGTATCCATGACACGTGCGTCACGGGTTACTGGGTGTACTGGAGCTAACAGTGGTGTCACGAAACATGTCATTAATATTATACTATTATAATGTTGAGGTTTGACATGTACAAGTAGCTAATGTTTTTTTTTCAATTCTTAGCTTGATTTCGAAATTAAAAAATAGCTTGTTCATAGGGCCATTTTCAGAAAATTGGTCTAGTCTATATCACATTTTACATTTAAAATGTCCATCCTTGTAATGCTGTGCGTCCACTCGGCATAGGGCCACACATGTAACTCTGTGTTTCCACTCGACATAGGGCCACACATGTAACGCTGTGTTTCCACTCGACATAGGGCAACACATGTAACGCTGTGTTTCCACTCGACATAGGGCCACCCATGTAACGTTGTGTTTCCACTCGACATAGGGCCACCCATGTAACGTTGTGTTTCCACTCGACATAGGGCCACACATGTAACGCTGTGTTTCCACTCGACATAGGGCCACCCATGTAACGCTGTGTTTCCACTCGACATAGGGCCACACATGTAACGCTGTGTGTCCACTCGGCATAGGACCACCCATGTAACGCTGTGTGTCCACTCGGCATAGGACCACCCATGTAACGCTGTGTGTCCACTCGACATAGGGCCACCCATGTAACGCTGTGTGTCCACTCGACATAGGGCCACCCATGTAACGCTGTGTGTCCACTCGACATAGGGCCACCCATGTAACGTTGTGTGTTCGACATAGGGCCACCCATGTAACGCTGTGTGTCCACTCGACATAGGACCACCCATGTAGCGCTGTGTGTCCACTCGACATAGGGCCACCCATGTAACGCTGTGTGTCCACTCGACATAGTGCCACCCATGTAATGCTGTGCGTCCACTCGACATAGTGCCACCCATGTAATGCTGTGCGTCCACTCGACATAGTGCCACCCATGTAATGCTGTGCGTCCACTCGACATAGTGCCACCCATGTAACGCTGTGCGTCCACTCGACACAGTACCACCCATGTAATGCTGTGCGTCCACTCGACATAGTGCCACCCATGTAATGCTGTGCGTCCACTCGACATAGTGCCACCCATGTAATGCTGTGTGTCCACTCGACATAGGGCCTGCCATGTAACGCTGTGTGTCCACTCGACATAGGGCCTGCCATGTAACGCTGTGTGTCCACTCGGCATAGGACCACCCATGTAACGCTGTGTGTCCACTCGGCATAGGGCCACCCATGTAACGCTGTGTGTCCACTCGACATAGGGCCACCCATGTAACGCTGTGTGTCCACTCGACATAGCGCCACCCATGTAACGCTGTGTGTCCACTCGACATAGGGCCACCCATGTAACGCTGTGTGTCCACTCGACATAGGACCACCCATGTAACGTTGTGTGTCCACTCGACATAGGGCCACCCATGTAACGCTGTGTGTCCACTCGACATAGGACCACCCATGTAGCGCTGTGTGTCCACTCGACATAGTGCCACCCATGTAATGCTGTGCGTCCACTCGACATAGTGCCACCCATGTAATGCTGTGCGTCCACTCGACATAGTGCCACACATGTAATGCTGTGCGTCCACTCGACATAGTGCCACCCATGTAACGCTGTGCGTCTACTCGACATAGTGCCACCCATGTAATGCTGTGCGTCCACTCGACATAGTGCCACCCATGTAATGCTGTGCGGCCACTCGACATAGTGCCACCCATGTAATGCTGTGTGTCCACTCGACATAGGTCCTGGCATGTAACGCTGTGTGTCCACTCGGCATAGGACCACCCATGTAACGCTGTGTGTCCACTCGGCATAGGGCCACCCATGTAACGCTGTGTGTCCACTCGACATAGGGCCACCCATGTAACGCTGTGTGTCCACTCGACATAGGGCCACCCATGTAACGCTGTGTTTCCACTCGACATAGGGCCACCAATGTAACGCTGTGTGTCCTCTCGACATAGGGCCACCCATGTAACGCTGTGTGTCCACTCGACATAGAACAACCCATGTAGCGCTGTGTGTCCACTCGACATAGGGCCACCCATGTAACGCTGTGTGTCCACTCGACATAGTGCCACCCATGTAATGCTGTGCGTCCACTCGACATAGTGCCACCCATGTAATGCTGTGCGTCCACTCGACATTATGCCACCCATGTAGCGCTGTGCGTCCAGTCGACATAGTGCCACCCATGTAATGCTGTGCGTCCACTCGACATAGTGCCACCCATGTAATGCTGTGCGTCCACTCGACATAGTGCCACCCATGTAATGATGTGTGTCCACTCGACATAGGGCCTGCCATGTAACGCTGTGTGTCCACTCGACATAGGGCCTGCCATGTAACGCTGTTTGTCCACTCGACATAGGGCCGCACATGTAACGCTGTGTGTCCACTCGACATAGGGCCACCCATGTAACGCTGTGTGTCCACTCGACATAGGGCCACCCATGTAACGCTGTGTGTCCACTCGACATAGGGCCACCCATGTAACGCTGTGTGTCCACTCGGCATAGGGCCACCCATGTAACGCTGTGTGTCCACTCGACATAGGGCCACCCATGTAACTCTGTGTGTCCACTCGACATAGGGCCACCCATGTAACGCTTTGTGTCCACTCGGCATAGGGCCACCCATGTAACGCTGTGTGTCCACTCGACATAGGGCCACCCATGTAACATGTGTGTCCACTCACATAGGGCCACCCATGTAACGCTGTGTGTCCACTCGACATAGGGCCACCCATTTAACACTGTGTGTCCACTCGACATATGGCCACTCATGTAACGCTGTGTGTCCACTCGACTTAGGGCCACCCATGTAACGCTGTGTGTCCACTCGACATAGGGCCATCCATGCAATGCTGTGCGTCCACTCGACATAGGGCCACCCATGTAACGCTGTGCGTCCACTCGACATACGGGCTCGCTATCTAATTATATGCGTCCACTCGGCATAGGACCACACATGTAACGCTGTGCGTCCACTCGACATAGGGCCACCCATGTAATGCTGTGCGTCCACTCGACATAGTGCCACCCATGTAATGCTGTGCGTCCATTCGACATAGTGCCACCCATGTAATGCTGTGTGTCCACTCGACATAGGGCCTGCCATGTAACGCTGTGTGTCCACTCGACATAGGGCCTGCCATGTAACGCTGTGTGTCCACTCGGCATAGGAACCACCCATGTAACGCTGTGTGTCCACTCGACATAGTGCCACCCATGTAACGCTGTGTGTCCACTCGACATAGGGCCACCCATCTAACGCTGTGTGTCCACTCGACATAGCGCCACCCATGTAACGCTGTGTGTCCACTCGACATAGGGCCACCCATGTAACGCTGTGTGTCCACTCGACATAGGGCCACCCATGTATATTGGTCCACTCGACATAGCCACCATTAAGCTGTGTCCACTCGACATAGGCCACCCATGTAAGCTGTGGTCCATCGACATAGGCCACCCATGTAAGCTGTGGTCCACTCGACATAGGCCACCCATGTAAGCTGTGTGTCCACTCGACATAGGGCCCCATGTAACGCTGTGTGTCCACTCGACATAGGGCCCCATTAACGCTGTGTGTCCACTCGCATAGCCACCCATGTAACGCTGTGTGTCCACTCGACATAGGGCCACCCATGTAACGCTGTGTGTCCACTCGACATAGGGCCACCCATGTAACGTTGTGTGTCCACTCGACATAGGGCCACCCATGTAACGCTGTGTGTCCACTCGACATAGGACCACCCATGTAGCGCTGTGTGTCCACTCGACATAGGGCCACCCATATAACGCTGTGTGTCCACTCGACATAGTGCCACCCATGTAATGCTGTGCGTCCACTCGACATAGTGCCACCCATGTAATGCTGTGCGTCCACTCGACATAGTGCCACCCATGTAATGCTGTGCGTCCACTCGACATAGTGCCACACATGTAATGCTGTGCGTCCACTCGACATAGTGCCATCCATGTAAGCTGTGCGTCCATCGACATAGTGCCACCCATGTAATGCTGTGCGTCCACTCGACATAGTGCCACCCATGTAATGCTGTGTGTCCACTCGACATAGGGCCTGCCATGTAACGCTGTGTGTCCACTCGACATAGGGCCTGCCATGTAACGCTGTGTGTCCACTCGGCATAGGACCACCCATGTAACGCTGTGTGTCCACTCGGCATAGGGCCACCCATGTAACGCTGTGTGTCCACTCGACATAGGGCCACCCATGTAACGCTGTGTTTCCACTCGACATAGGGCCACCCATGTAATGCTGTGCGTCCAATCGACATAGTGCCACCCATGTAATGCTGTGCGTCCACTCGACATAGTGCCACCCATGTAATGCTGTTTGTCCACTCGACATAGGGCCTGCCATGTAACGATGTATGTCCACTCGACATAGGGCCTGCCATGTAACGCTGTGTGTCCACTCGGCATAGGACCACCCATGTAACGCTGTGTGTCCACTCGGCATAGGGCCACCCATGTAACGCTGTGTGTCCACTCGACATAGGGCCACCCATGTAACGCTGTGTTTCCACTCGACATAGGGCCACCCATGTAACGCTGTGTGTCCACTCGACATAGAACCACCCATGTAGCGCTGTGTGTCCACTCGACATAGGGCCACCCATGTAACGCTGTGTGTCCACTCGACATAGTGCCACCCATGTAATGCTGTGCGTCCACTCGACATAGTGCCACCCATGTAATGCTGTGCGTCCAGTCGACATAGTGCCACCCATGTAATGCTGTGCGTCCACTCGACATAGTGCCACCCATGTAACGCTGTGCGTCCACTCGACATAGTGCCACCCATGTAATGCTGTGCGTCCACTCGACATAGTGCCACCCATGTAATGCTGTGCGTCCACTCGACATAGTGCCACCCATGTAATGATGTGTGTCCACTCGACATAGGGCCTGCCATGTAACGCTGTGTGTCCACTCGACATAGGGCCTGCCATGTAACGCTGTTTGTCCACTCGACATAGGGCCACACATGTAATGCTGTGTGTCCACTCGACATAGGGCCACCCATGTAACGCTGTGTGTCCACTCGACATAGGGCCACCCATGTAACGCTGTGTGTCCACTCGACATAGGGCCACCCATGTAACGCTGTGTGTCCACTCGACATAGGGCCACCCATGTAACGCTGTGTGTCCACTCGACATAGGGCCACCCATGTAACGCTGTGTGTCCATTCGACATAGGGCCACCCATGTAACGCTGTGTGTCCACTCGGCATAGGGCCACCCATGTAACGCTGTGTGTCCACTCGACATAGGGCCACCCATGTAACTATGTGTGTCCACTCGACATAGGGCCACCCATGTAACGCTGTGTGTCCACTCGACATAGGGCCACCCATGTAACGCTGTGTGTCCACTCGACATAGGGCCACCCATTTAACACTGTGTGTCCACTCGACATATGGCCACTCATGTAACGCTGTGTGTCCACTCGACTTAGGGCCACCCATGTAACGCTGTGTGTCCACTCGACATAGGGCCACCCATGTAATGCTGTGCGTCCACTCGACATAGGGCCACCCATGTAACGCTGTGCGTCCACTCGACATACGGGCTCGCTATCTAATTATATGCGTCCACTCGGCATAGGATCACACATCTAACGCTGTGCGTCCACTCGACATAGGGCCACCCATGTAATGCTGTGCGTCCACTCGACATAGTGCCACCCATGTAATGCTGTGCGTCCATTCGACATAGTGCCACACATGTAATGCTGTGTGTCCACTCGACATAGGGCCACACATGTAACGCTGTGTGTCCACTCGACATAGGGCCTGCCATGTAACGCTGTGTGTCCACTCGGCATAGGACCACCCATGTAACGCTGTGTGTCCACTCGGCATAGGGCCACCCATGTAACGTTGTGTGTCCACTCGACATAGGGCCACCCATCTAACGCTGTGTGTCCACTCGACATAGCGCCACCCATGTAACGCTGTGTGTCCACTCGACATAGGGCCACCCATGTAACGCTGTGTGTCCACTCGACATAGGGCCACACATGTAATGCTGTGTGTCCACTCGACATAGGGCCTGCCATGTAACGCTGTGTGTCCACTCGACATAGGGCCTGCCATGTAACGCTGTGTCCACTCAGCATAGGACCACCCATGTAACGCTGTGTGTCCACTCGGCATAGGGCCACCCATGTAACGCTGTGTGTCCACTCGACATAGGGCCACCCATCTAACGCTGTGTGTCCACTCGACATAGCGCCACCCATGTAACGCTGTGTGTCCACTCGACATAGGGCCACCCATGTAACGCTGTGTGTCCACTCGACATAGGGCCACCCATGTAACGTTGTGTGTCCACTCGACATAGGGCCACCCATGTAACGCTGTGTGTCCACTCGACATAGGAACACCCATGTAGCGCTGTGTGTCCACTCGACAAAGGGCCACCCATATAACGCTGTGTGTCCACTCGACATAGTGCCACCCATGTAATGCTGTGCGTCCACTCGACATAGTGCCACCCATGTAATGCTGTGCGTCCACTCGACATAGTGCCACACATGTAATGCTGTGCGTCCACTCGACATAGGCCACCATGTAATGCTGTGCGTCCATCGACATAGTGCCACCCATGTAATGCTGTGCGTCCACTCGACATAGTGCCACCCATGTAATGCTGTGTGTCCACTCGACATAGGGCCTGCCATGTAACGCTGTGTGTCCACTCGACATAGGGCCTGCCATGTAACGCTGTGTGTCCACTCGGCATAGGACCACCCATGTAACGCTGTGTGTCCACTCGGCATAGGGCCACCCATGTAACGCTGTGTGTCCACTCGACATAGGGCCACCCATGTAACGCTGTGTTTCCACTCGACATAGGGCCACCCATGTAACGCTGTGTGTCCACTCGACATAGAACCACCCATGTAGCGCTGTGTGTCCACTCGACATAGGGCCACCCATGTAACGCTTTGTGTCCACTCGACATAGTGCCACCCATGTAATGCTGTGCGTCCACTCGACATAGTGCCACCCATGTAATGATGTGCGTCCAGTCGACATAGTGCCACCCATGTAATGCTGTGCGTACACTCGACATAGTGCCACCCATGTAACGCTGTGCGTCCACTCGACATAGTGCCACCCATGTAATGCTGTGCGTTCACTCGACATAGTGCCACCCATGTAATGCTGTGCGTCCACTCGACATAGTGCCACCCATGTAATGATGTGTGTCCACTCGACATAGGGCCATCCATGTAACGCTGTGTGTCCACTCGACATAGGGCCACCCATGTAATGCTCTGCGTTCACTCGACATAGGGCCACCCATGTAACGCTGTGCGTCCACTCGACATACGGGCTCGCTATCTAATTATATGCGTCCACTCGGCATAGGACCACACATGTAACGCTGTGCGTCCACTCGACATAGGGCCACCCATGTAATGCTGTGCGTCCACTCGACATAGTGCCACCCATGTAATGCTGTGCGTCCATTCGACATAGTGCCACCCATGTAATGCTGTGTGTCCACTCGACATAGGGCCTGCCATGTAACGCTGTGTGTCCACTCGACATAGGGCCTGCCATGTAACGCTGTGTGTCCACTCGGCATAGGACCACCCATGTAACGCTGTGTGTCCACTCGACATAGTGCCACCCATGTAACGCTGTGTGTCCACTCGACATAGGGCCACCCATCTAACGCTGTGTGTCCACTCGACATAGCGCCACCCATGTAACGCTGTGTGTCCACTCGACATAGGGCCACCCATGTAACGCTGTGTGTCCACTCGACATAGGGCCACCCATGTAACGTTGTGTGTCCACTCGACATAGGGCCACCCATGTAACGCTGTGTGTCCACTCGACATAGGACCACCCATGTAGCGCTGTGTGTCCACTCGACATACGGGCTCGCTATCTAATTATATGCGTCCACTCGGCATAGGACCACACATGTAACGCTGTGCGTCCACTCGACATAGGGCCACCCATGTAATGCTATGCGTCCACTCGACATAGGGCCACACATGTAATGCTGTGCGTCCACTCGACATAGGGCCACCCATGTAACGCTGTGCGTCCACTCGACATACGGGCTCGCTATCTAATTATATGCGTCCACTCGGCATAGGACCACACATGTAACGCTGCTGTGTCCACTCGACATAGGGCCACCCATGTAACGCTGTGTTTCCATCGGCTTAGGGACGCTCATGTAACGTTGTGCATCCATTCAACATAGGGCCTGCCATGTAACGCTGTGCGTCCAATCGACATAGGGCCTGCAATGTAACGTGGTGCATCAATTCGACATAGGGCCTGCCATGTAATGCTGTGCGTCCATTCGATATAGGGCCTGCAATGTAACGCTGTGCGTCCACTCGACATCATAGGGCCGCCTATGTAACATTGTGCGTCCACTCGACATAGTGACTGTGTTGTAGCGATGTGCTTCCATTCCACATAGTGCCTGCCATGTAACAGTGTGCACCTACTCGACATAGTGACTGCGTTGTAACGCTGCGCGTCCATTCCACATAGTGCCTGCCATGTAACAATGTGCACCCACTCGACATAGTGACTGCGTTGTAACGCTGTGCGTCCATTCGACATAGGGCCTACAATGTAACGCTGGGGGTCATTCTATTATGTCATGTTGGTGAACCGCCAGCTAATTAAATAATGATTACTGATTGCCTATCAACATTTCGCATGGCTGCAAAGAAATTTCATTTATGTGTACTTTTAACAAGCTTTAACAACTTATAATATATTAATCCCTCTCGTTGACGCGGATGAATGTGTATATGTAGTAATTCGTGTGTATGTGTGGGGGTGGTACCGTAGTACCCGTAGACAACCCACCTGTCCGATCTTTCGACCGCCATGCCATCTCACATACTTCCCGGTCCGAGGATCGAACCCAGGTTGCATCAGTGAGAAGCGAGCGTGATAACAACTGCGCCAATCAGATTGCCGACCAAATTATTTAGGAAGTACAGATGTTCAAAAGATGCGTCCCAAGTCAGAAGTGGCTGGCTCTTTCAATAGTGGCGACTCTATACTAAGCAAACACCTTTCTTTACGTATTCCTACATACATCACATCTAACAATTTATCCCATTCAACACCAAGTAACTGACATGGACTGGTCCATGATATTCTTAGACCAATAAATTAATAAGAAAATTACATTTCGACCAGTTCATTTATCCAAATGGGTAATCTTGTCTAAAAATAGTAATATTACTGGCAAAAAGTGCATCTCATGATGAGACGGCTCGTCACGTGCCTACTCATCTGGATGTACACTTTTTGTATCATCTGGTTCTACACTTTTTGCAAGCCTATTTAGTAGGTATGTGGTGTTGAAAAGGTCAAGAATACTAACTATGGATATCGGTGGAAGGTCCGGAGTTCGAGCCCCGCTGAAGCCGCCGTTACGATTGTGTCCTTAGGCAAGGCATTTAAATTCCACGTTGCCTCTTCTCTCTCCCTCGTGGCGATGGATTCAATCAGGAATGAGGTCTCGAGAGTGATTAATATAAGTTGTAAGAACTTGTTTCGCAATCGAGCTAAAATAAATTTGTATAAACTAAACTAAACTATCGGTGAGGTTAATTTAACATACATTGTAACACAATGGGAGATCTAGTTTATACCTTCTCTTAGTTTAGGATAATTTGCAAATATTCTAATAACCTGTGTAATGAAATGCCATGAACTCCCCAGGTTGAAGACGACACTGACGGCCCCGATTGTGCAGACATCGAAGAGATGGTAAATGCCACACCAACAGATATATCAATTCTAGATAGAATGAATGGCCTTGTGTATACATGTTTATAGCTTAGTGCAACTATTTCTGGTGTAGTTTGTTTTGACAGGTTTTCTGTCAGATATTTAAATTATTGTTAATAACTGTAATAATTAACCTCAATATACAAGGAATCCTGGTTACATTCTCAATCATGAACTATATCACCCGAACATTACAACATATCACGTGACGTCACTATACCAGCTATCCTGGTTGCGTTCTCAATCATGAACTATATCACCCATACATTACAACATATCACGTGACGTCACTATACCAGCTATCCTGGTTGCGTTCTCAATCATGAACTATATCACCCATACATTACAACATATCACGTGACCTTACTATACCAGCTATCCTGGTTGCGTTCTCAATCATGAACTATATCACCCGTACATTACAACAGATCACGTGACGTCACTATACCAGCTATCCTGGTTGCGTTCTCAATCATGAACTATATCACCCGTACATTACAACAAATCTCGTGACCTTACTATACAAGCTATCCTGGTTGCGTTCTCAATCATGAACTATATCACCCGTACATTACAACAGATCACGTGACGTCACTATACCAGCTATCCTGGTTGCGTTCTCAATCATGAACTATATCACCCGTACATTACAACAAATCTCGTGACCTTACTATACAAGCTATCCTGGTTGCGTTCTCAATCATGAACTATATCACCCGTACATTACAACAGATCACGTGACGTCACTATACCAGCTATCCTGGTTGCGTTCTCAATCATGAACTATATCACCCGTACATTACAACAAATCTCGTGACCTTACTATACAAGCTATCCTGGTTGCGTTCTCAATCATGAACTATATCACCCGTACATTACAACAGATCACGTGACGTCACTATACCAGCTATCCTGGTTGCGTTCTCAATCATGAACTATATCACCCGTACATTACAACAGATCACGTGACGTCACTATAACAGATATCCTGGTTGCATTCTCAATCATGAATTATATCACCCGTACATTACAACAGATCACGTGACGTCACTATAACAGCTATCCTGGTTGTAATGTCAATCATGAACTATGTCACCCATACATTACAACAGATCACGTGACCACACTATACCAGCTATCCTGGTTGTCATGTCAATCATGAACTACGTCACACGTACATTACAACAGATCACGTGACTCCTACTGTAAGACATTATTTGTAGCTGAAGATTTCTTTGATGCAATCGTGCTAATGATATTTTTCGAAGTCTCGCATTTCAGTATAAATGATGCATCAATTGGTATAAGTGGAATAAATCCTGTTACAAAAACAAACAAGTCGTGATAGCGCAGTGGTAGCGCGTTTGCTTCAGGTGCGAAATGCCAGGGGTAGACGTTACGATTTTGCCCTTACGCAAGGCATTTAAAATTCCACGTTGCCTCTTGTCTCTCCCTCGTGGCGATGGATTCCATCAGGAATGATGTCTCGAGAGTGATTACTATAAGTTGTAAGAACTTGATTCGCAATCAAGCTAAAAATAAATGTGTATAAACAAACGCTATGATCAGTTTAAATATCGCTATACACAATGTAATACATTACATCATTTACATCGCTCACAGACTATCGTAGTAATTGACAAACTATTCAAAACGAATTACAGTTACAGCTTTCTGTACATTCATGTCGTCAACCCGTGCATGCATTCGTTTAGTATTAGATAGTAGTAACCCTTTGCGTGCTGAGTAAATAAAATCACATTTGCAAACAACATAGATCCAGATCAGTCACTGCGTAACGCCGCGTCTGATCAGGATATGTTATGTTTGCTATTCAGTCATGTGTTTTAGCTCCACTATCGGAATAGCAAACAGCATAGAGCCTGATCAGACGACACATAACTCTGGCTCTATGCTGTTTGCATAAGTGAGTTTAGCTGCCGCTAGCGTGAAAAGGGTTTAGTTAGCACTTTTATTATTATTATGATTTTATAAACTGTGACCATTATAACGTACGAGTGTCCCAGCCATGGTGTATACTGTCACCATTATATATCAGAAATATCCACTTATTCTGTAGACATTGATAATAATGTAGAGCATATTTGCCCAGATAATAAAGTAGAGCATATTTGCCCAGATAATAAAGTAGAGCATATTTGCCCAGATAATAATGTAGAGCATATTTGCCCAGATAATAATGTAGAGCATATTTGCCCAGATAATAATGTAGAGCATATTTGCCCAGATAATAATGTAGAGCATATTTGCCCGGATAATAATGTAGAGCATATTTGCCCGGATAATGCTATTTAGTAGACTCCGACCACTACATCACGCATACAATAAACATTAGTTGCAGTAGTAATATATTATAGTAGTAAATGGCATTGTGCAACTTTGGCCGACATTGTTCACCCGCCCCAACCCCCTCTCCCACCCCCACCCCCAATTTTATTGAAAATTTACAAAAGGGCGATAATACCAATAAATTTGGGGGGGAAACCAGTTGTTTTAATTCTTTAAACTGTCGTCTCTCTTTGAAATGCTAAACAACCGCCCACAAAATGAACTGCATGGCCATAAAACCTGATTCTGTAGACCCTAGTAAAATTCATTTGAGGTGATGTCACTAAATTACTTAACCTGGTACTTAGATGAGCCGATTTTCAGTATTCTGTCCCTGGGGTGCTTATATACATCCTTTTTTGAAATTAATTATTATTGTTGTCCTTTTTGTATGATTTTTGCTTGAAATCGCTTGCATGGTGTGATTCAAGACCGTGTTTTACGGCCATAACGAACAGTTTTATGGGATTGTATTTGGTAACCCAGGGATCACAGATTCGATGCCCAGTCTGACCCTAATACAATTAACAGTCTTTCAGATGGGACTTTAAGCCGAGGTCTCGTGTCGGTGCTTACACCACCATGCACGTAAAAGAACCAGAGGAGACTCTGGAATGGGTCTCTGTCTGTATTATTGCACTATCCTCCAAAAATCTAAAATGACTAATCTATTCAGGAGCTGTCGCTAATATGGGCAAACGGTAGCGACGATAAATAAACGTAAAACACACACCATAACCCCTTTTTCTAATTATTTAGCATTATCATTTATTTTCAATTTTTCATTAAAACTGGGGGCCGACTTAAGCCCTCTGCAGATATAGTAATAAAGCGTAAGTTTCTAGGCTGTTTATAACATAGCTAGAGAAGGTAGATCTAACAATAGTCACCCATATTAACACTGCACCACCATTTATATCACCACATATATGTTGTTTTACTATTTTTATCAATTTATCAAAACAATTGCTTTGCTTTCTTTGCTTAGTTACCAGTAAGCAGATCTAGCATGCATCCATAATTATTTTGAATATTAGACGTTTTTATACCGTTTCATTCTTTTCACTTTCGCGTATATTGTTAATGTGTCGGTGTACACTCAACAACATTTCTAATTGGTCAGCTGGTATTTTATATTCTAACACGACCCAGCTAATAACATACATACTTGTAGAGTAAAATCTACCTCGGGTTATTCTGCGATATACCTACCTTGAACTATGCTGCGCGCGCACCGTGTTTTGGCTATTCCATTTATAAACAATGCGTGTAAAGTTTTATGAATGAAAGTCACGTGATGTTTGTAAATACTACCGTGGGAATTCGCGGAAGTCGTGTTAGAATCGAAATAATAAGTATCAACCGTGGTATATCGCAGAATAACCCTCGTTTGTCGTTCTGTGATATACCACGGTTGATACTTATTATTTCTTAAATATTTGGAGCTAACTAATAATCATACAATATAAATATTGTGTTATTGTCATTTAATGCATTTTATTAGAAATGATTATACAGAATATCATTGTATAACGATCTGTAATAAAGTATAACCAATAAGATGATATGAATATTGATATTTTGTGGTTATTAGTTTGCTCCATATACTGTAAAACAACAGTGATCGATTAGCAAATATGTTGAGTGTATATTCGCTCATTATGCCATCTTTGTTTTTATTCACACACTGTTACCATATGCCTTGTATGTTTCGTGGATGATAGCTATCAATCGCAGGATCATATACGTTCAAGGTACGATATACCATGGGCGTACCGGTATTCGGTCACTTAAGCTTTGACTGTTAATGACTTCTAGTCATTCTCTTTTATAACAGATGAAGTAATATTACTATGTAACAGGCGGATCTGTAGTTCAGTGGTAACACGCTGGACTGGTAATCCAGGGATCTCAGGTTAGATCCCCCGTCTGACCCTAATAAAATTAACAGTCTTTCAGATGGGACGTTAAACCAAGGTCTCGTGTTGGTGCTTTACACCGTGCACGCAAAAGAACCAGAGGAGACTCTGGAATTGGTCTCTGTCTGTATCATTGCACTATCCTCCAAAATCTAAAATGACTAATATCTTCAGGAGGCGTCGCTCATATGGGTAACCGGTAGCGACGATAAATAAACGTAAAACACACATTACTATGTAAAGGGATCAATCTCATTCTAGCATTAAATACGCTTGACTAAACTCAGATTGCATAACATCTTTTAAAATAAAACAACAAGTTCACTCAAGTGTGAATTCAACATGGCGTCAAAAAACACCAACAACAGCTTTGGTCATATGGTGATTATCACGCTATTATTGGTGGTGGAAAATCCCGAGAGCAGTATTTCACACACGGACGGGTACCCGAGTAGAACCAACGATCTACTGCGCGCCAATTGGATAGCTTCCTCACTTTATATAATTCGACACCGCCAGTGGGATCCGAACCCAAACCAAATCGTGCAAGTGATTTGAAGTCAACGACCTTAACTACCCGGCCACGCAGATCTCTGAACTAAGTATCTACCTTGATTAACACCTGCATGAATGAATGACCACATATACGCTTTCATCCGAGCCAACGAGAGTGATTAATAGAAGTTGTTAAAATTTGCTTCGCAATCGTTGTAAAATAAATAAAGTATAAAAAAAACAAAAAAACACCTGCATGTCAATTAATTAATGGCCATTATTCGCGAATAAAACTTGACAAATGTTAATTCGAATCAGAATAGGTCAACACTCCTTGTACAGTAAACATGAAGATTGACATTTACATCTTTTAAGATGTACTGGTATATAATATAATTACATATTTACATAGGTATATACACCGTACTGGTGACACAGACAGTGAAACATGACAAATTGTACAATCTACATATTATTTATGGGAGTTTACTAGATTCATAATCGATTCTACGTTTCTCTGCCTATTCCATCTTACATTATGAATCATTAATGCTGACATCTACGTTTCTCAGCATAGCCCGTCATACAGTATGAATCATTAATGCTGACAACTACGTTTATCTGCCTATTCCATCTTGCATTATGAATCATTAATGCTGACAACTACGTTTATCTGCCTATTCCATCTTGCATTATGAATCATTAATGCTGACAACTACATTTCTCTGCCTATTCCATCTTACATTATGAATCATTAATGCGGACATCTACGTTTCGCTGCCTATTCCATCTTACATTATGAATCATTAATGCTGACAACTACGTTTCTCCGCATAGCCCATCTTACAGTATGAATCATTAATGCGGACATCTACGTTTCTCTGCATAGCCCATCTTACAGTATGAATCATTAATGCGGACGTCTACGTTTCTCTGTATAACCCGTCATACAGTATGAATCATTAATGCGGACATCTACGTTTCTCTGTATAGCCCGTCATACAGTATGAATCATTAATGCGGACATCTACGTTTCTCTGCATAGCACATCTTACAGTATGAATCATTAATGCGGACGTCTACGTTTCTCTGTATAGCCCGTCATACAGTATGCATCATTAATGCGGACATCTACGTTTCTCTGCCTATTCCATCTTACAGTATAAATCAGTAATGCTGACAACTACGTTTCTCCGCATAGCCCGTCATACAGTATGAATCATTAATGCGGACATCTACGTTTCTCCGCATAGCACATCTTACAGTATAAATCATTAATGCGGACATCTACGTTTCTCTTTATAGCTCTTACATTATGAATTGCACCAATCATTTTACGGCACCGTTCATTCAATAGACTAGTATTATTGTTGGCTTGTTAGAACTCATCGCTAGTATATAAATACCTTGTAATAAGACGCTGTGGACTGATAATCGCAGGTTCGATCCCCCGTCTGACCCTAATAAAATTAACAGTTTTTTCCAGATGGGATGTTAAAGCGAGGTCTCGTGTCGGTGCTTTACATCGTGCACGTAAAAGAACCAGAGGAGATTCTGGAATGGGTCTCTGTCTATATCATTGCACTATCCTCCAAAATTCTAAAATGACTAATATCTTCAGAAGGCGTCGTTCATGTGGGCAACCGGTAGGGACGATAAATAAACGTAAAACACACACGTTGCCTTCTGTTCATGCCCTGTACTTATATTGTATGTGTGTCCTTGATTCATGTACAATGTATCTGTATTAGTATACGCTTAAACAAATATATATTGTACGGGTTACTTTAGCCGTTTGTTTGTTGATTGACATATTATATAGCCTTGTTAAGCTACATTATTGTTGTACTATATTAGTCTTTAACCATTACAGACTAACCATGGGGCGGTCCGGGACATGGCGAAGAAGACGTGGTCCTCCCTACCACCGTCAGACTTACCATATGTCAGACAGAGAAAGAGCTCGCTAGGTTCCCTTGACAGAAATAAATTACACTCTACAGTAAGTATTTCAATGAGAAACATTAGTCAGCTACTGCCCCGGAATACTCCTAATAGTATAGTTGTCCTCTTAATTGGTTTCCTTTGTTTGTATCGTTGTTTCCTTTGCACCATATGTTTTCCATACGCACCAGTATTCTCATCTTATAATAATGAAATTATTAAATCTTGACAGATATCCTTTAGCATGTCCAATGGATGCCTTATTGTAAAAATTGGTTCAATTAATTAACACGATTGTGATAACATTACATTTATCCTAACGCAACATCTGTTTAGACGACAACAGTAAAAACAAAGGATTCCAACTGAAAGGACCAATATACATTTAGGGATAAATCTGACTTTATCCATCAAGGGAGGTAATAGAAAAACCAGTAATGTCTCTCATTTACTAGTTAATACAATTTTATTTTAGCCCGATTACGAAGCAAGTTCCGACAACTTATATCAATTACTCGCGAGACCTCATTCCTGGTGGAATCCATCGCTACGAGGGAGAGAGAAGAGGCCGTATGGAACTTAAATCCCTTGCCTAAGGGCACACTCGTAACGGCTCCAGCTGGGCGCGAACTCATGGCCCTTCGCACCTCAAGCGAACGCGCTGCTACTGCGCTATCACGACTTTCAATTTACTATTTGGTTTAAACATATTTACTCCACTATATACATTCACAAAACAATACATGCACACAAAATCAAAGAAGTAAGTACATGTATATAATAAAGGATTAAAACGGAAGCAGAGCTTATATAGCCTCCCTCCTTAAGCTTACTATTTAATCAATACATTAGTTACAACATACAATGCAGGTTCGATCCCCCGTCGGACCCTAATACAATTAAAAGTCTTTCAGGTGGGACTTTAAACCGAGGTATGGTGTATGTGCTGTACACCGTGAACGTAAAAAACCCAGAGGAGATTCGTGAATGGGTTTCTGTCTGTACTGCACTATCCTTCAAAAATCTAAAATGACTAATCTCTTCAGGAGGCGTCGCTCATATGGGCAACCGGTAGCGACGATAAATAAACGTAAAACACACACACACACAATATACTAATGTAGATATACACCTTTTTTGTTGTTCACTGCATTTTATTTCTACACTTGTATGCTGCGGGCCATCCATCTCAGTGACACATGTTCGTGCCCCAGTAAGCATATTATGGAAGAAATATGTTTTCCTTCGTTTGTGTCAAAATTATTTCCGCAAGCAATGTCACTTCTTCTTCAAAGATATATAGATTAATGCTCGTACCTTAATGTGTTATTAATGTTAGGTTTATCGCTCGCTTCTCACCAATGCAACCCGGGTTCGATCCTCGGACTGGGAAGTATGTGAGATGGTACGGTGGTCACCAGATCAGACAGGTGGGTTTTCTCCGGGTACTCCGGTTTCCTCCTACACGAATGACCACCTTTACGCTTTCATCTGCGCCATCGAGAGTGATTAATATATGTAGTTAAAGCTTGATTCGCAATCGTTGTAAAATAAATACAGCTTAAACTGTTTTTAATGTGTTTTGATAATACTATATCATTATATATATATATAGATACTGTTTCTATAAAGGTACAGTCGGATATGTAGTACAATGGTTAACACGTTGAATTGGTAATCCAGGGATCGCAGGTTCGATCCCCCGTCTGACCCTAATAAAATTAAAAGTATTTCAGATGGGTTTCGAGGTTTCGTGTCGGTGCTGTACACTGTGCACGTAAAATAGCCAGGGGAGACTCTGGAATGGGTCTCTGTCTGTATCATTGCACTATCCTCCAAAAATCTAAAATGACTTATCTCTTCAGGAGGTGTCGTTCATATGGACAACCGGTAGCGACGATAAATAATCGCAAAACACAAAGTCTATACAGTTATGTCTAACCGCAACATCAATGGCTGTATATAGCCAGTGGCGTGTTGGAACTCCGTGTCAACAAACCATCAGATTACTCCCGGTATAGTTTGACAATGTCGACAAGTTTATTTTAAAAAATTCCAATAGGCTAACAAACACATGATGACCTGATATAAACATGAATAGACGTTTACAAACATAAATGCAATCTTAAAGCGACACCACACTGATTATTAAATCAACCATAAATGATTGAAACAACAACAACATACACACAAATTAACAGTATATGAAATATTTTCAACTATGACTGTAAATACATTTCTTTGCTTATTATAAATGTCTTTTAAGCACAGGTTCCTATATTTCTAATATAATGTTAATTGTTCGCGTTGTTAAGTTCAACACGTTTGAATGTTTATGTCCAGTATTAATGCACATCATTATTTAGCGAGCATTTCTAAAATAAAATGGTACTCGTCTTTTGAAACGTTACATATATTACATTTCCTTTCATGTTAACCTACGGCCTAGACCGCCGTCGTCATTCCTTGTGTAGCATACGAGATGATTCTTTACTAAATATAGAAATATCCCAGAATGCAAAACAATCTGTTGTAACCAAGTGTCATAGAAACCAAACGATCACAAGCTATCTTTAACTATTTGCATGTTGGGTAAAATAAAGGCTATAAATAGTTCAAATAATTGTAGGAGACGACAATTCATTAATGTGTTTTTCTTAGTTGCAGCTCAAAACTCTGGACATGGCATTGAATTGCATTAGAATTGGATCGTTGCAACACAAGTCTAATGGAATTCCATGGCATATTTCACTGTTATTTTCAGCGCTAGCGTGCACAGAGTTAAAGCAGCATTACATCGTAATAAAGGATGTTTTGGGTAAAATATAAATACTAATGTGTGTGTGTTATACAAAAATCGAAATAGTCGCTCAGAAACGATAAAATTCCAATAAATTTAAACCGTCGTATACGCGAATTTGTTTATCAACACACGAAATTTAAACACGCACAGGGCGCATGCGTGAAACAACAGAGGATGTGGAAAACAACGTATATATTTTGAACATGAACTACTATCTATCTATCTTCCTCTAATGTCGAACCCCTAGTGGGGATGTAGAAATGTCCCTAAAAGACTTAGCTAACAGAGGTATGAATCAACATATCAAGTAATTTAATTAAAAAGACAACGTAGGACAAATGGGGACGATGCATTCCGGTTGTAAACAAGTGCGTGATCGACTCGGAAAGTCCTACTTTCGGTTTCGAGTTTGTTTTATCCCAAAAAAACACTGTTTACCAAATTAACATAAGCATACAAAGTATAATGTTATAATGTGTAGCAGCATTGCTACCCATACGTAAAATTTGAATTTTTCAAATATCTTTTATTTCATACGATGTAATGCTGCTTTAAGTGACGCGCACACATTTACATATACATTCTACATCCGCTATGTCAAATTCGGTTATGTCGAAGTCTCCGGTTATCTCGAAGTCGGATCAAAGTCCCGTTTTAGACACTATCATTTTACATATAACTGGCTTTGTTTATATCGAATATCATTAAGTTAAACTTCGGTTATGTCGAAGTATTTTGTTTGGTCCGACGGAATTCGACATAACGGATGTAGCCTGTACCATGTTTGGAGCGCCTTCAAAGTCATTCTTTGGCATATTATACACTAAATATACATATTTGTTTTCATTTAGCAATCTATGCAATATCTTAACCAAGTATTTTATAATATTATAATAATGTATTAGTTTATACAAATTTATTTTAGCTCGATTGCGAAACAAGTTCTTTTAACTTATATTAATCACTCTCAAGACCTCATTCCTGATGGAATCCATCGCCATGAAGGAGAGAGAAGAGGCAATGTGGAATTTAAATGCCTTGCCTAAGGGCACAATCGTAACGGCTCCAGCGGGGTTCGAACTCCGGACCTTTCGCACCTGAAGCGAACGCGCATCCACTGCGCTATCACGACTTCCACACAATAATGTATGCATTTGAAAGACATCCTACCAGATTCACCATAAACACATAACAGTTTGGGTCGGTTTCTTAGCACCTAATAATTTCTTGCAAGATAGCAAATGAACTCTCTCAATGGCCATATCCTTTGCAAAACCACATACCTCACTGCAATAATTCAAAATTGTGTCAACGTTTTTGAACAACAGTCGTCAATGACGTCCAAACGTGACGTTTTAGAAATATAGATTTCTTTATTTATAGAGGGTGACCTAATTAGTTCTGAACTAATCTTCCTTAGGGCCCTCTTAAATTTCTTAACACTGTAGCATTAATGCTAGCATATTAAATGACAATCATTACATATATACATTTCTAGTGTCTACCGATTAACACGTTGTATTATAGTGCCAGTTAGCGCATGGCGGCGTCGTTTTCTATCATGCAACCACTTTTCAGCCTAAAATAACAAGAACAGTTGTTTCTTTAAGTGAATGATCGAATTATATTCCAATTATGAACACATATATGAAGCTATTAATATTGCTGGCTGTCAATGTTCATTCGGTGAAAAATAGTTTTAAACTTTATATTTATTTTACAACGATTGCGAATCAAGATTTTAACAACTTATATTAATCACTCTCGTTGACGCGTATGGAAGCGTAAATGTGGTCATTCATGTGGGAGGAAATCGGAGTACCCGGAGAAAACCCACCTATCCGATCTGGCGACTGTCGTACCATCTCATATACTTCCCGGTCCGAGGATCGTACCATCTCACATACTTCACGGTCCGAGGATCGTACCATCTCACATACTTCCCGGTCCGAGGATCCGAGATGGTCGCCAGATGGTGAAATATAGTGCAATCATACGCTGAAACAAACACACTTCTGCCTGATGCAATTATTTGAGCTGTTCATGATTATTCACGATGTACGCTTTAAACAAGAAAACGATGAATGTAATACTCCAGTATAAGTTAGTTAAAGTTCTGTTTAACTGATAAACACGTATCAAACAGAAATCATAACTGCTTCATTCAGCATCTACTTCAATTTCATCATATCTGCTAATAATGTTTGAAGTAGGGAACCGTTCTTGTGGAGTAATGCAGGTCCGTACGTAGTGTGGGTGCTCTGGGTGCGTACGTACCCCCTACATGTGCCGAGGTCCGCTTTATGCCGATACATTTATTACAGTTTCAAGTTCATAAATCCACGTTATGAGGCCCACATTATAGCTACACATTCAACCTACTATATGATAGTGGCCTAGTTTTCTATATATTTAATTAAGTACAATATATACACAAGAAATTGATGCAAAGCATCAAAAGCGTCCAGGCCCAAGTATTGGGTGAGAACCCTAAACCCCACAAAAAACGATGCGGGTCCCGCTACGCGCTCGTGTTTGGACTCACCCCCCCCCCCCCCATGAAACATAGTACGCACCCCAGGCTTGAACTGGGCAATCTGTAACAGTTTATGCTGTGTTTATTTTAGTCTGAACCATGCTTTTAAATAAATTCTATATTGGAGCTTGTAAGTAAGCACATATCGCTGTAATGTATAGTGTAACCCGATGTGAGTTTGCTACCATCGTGTTATACATTGTACACATACCAGTTAACTACCTAGTTAACAAGCGTAATCCTAACACAACATGAAATCTATAATTTATTGCAACAAAATATATTCATACCGTGGGAGCTGTATGTTACATCACGAACTTGTTTGACAACTGTTTATCATTAACACATACAATAAAATCTTAACTGAGTTGATGAAATAAATAACCTATGTGAACTGAGTGTTTCAAATGATTGCTACAAAAACTGCGCATTGACATACTTCAACTGAACGTGAAAACCACCGCATTCTGTGTTTTACGTTTATTTATCGTCGCCACCGGTTGCCCATATGAGCGACGCCTCCTGAAGAGATTAGTCATTTTAGATTGTTGGAGGATAGTGCATGATACAGACAGAGACCCATTCCAGAGTCTCCTCTGGTTCTTTAACGTTCACGGTGTAAAGCACCGACACGAGACCTCGGTTTAACGTCCCATCTGAAAGACTGTTACTTTTATTAGGGTCAGACGGGGGATCGAACTTGCGATCCCTGGATTAAAAAACCACCGCACTATAATTGTGTACACTATATCTCATTTCCATTAATAAAAATGCGAGACACAGCGATGATTCGGATATGATGACTAGCAATCAACGAGAGAACCCCATATTGTCTTGTGAGTGTGTTATACGGGTGTCATCCTGTCACAATGCATGCTGCCCAAGACGTATAGTTCGGAATAACAAAATCTACGAATGACATATAATTATATTAATATAAAGTATTTACTTTTTTGGAACTGAAAGCTGAACTCACCTACAATCCAAACTTGTATTCGACCCGTTGTGACAGTTTTTGATGAAAGAAAACAAAAGTGTGACTTAAAATAACGAAGTTGATACAGGGTGTGCTATAAAATAACAAAGTTGATACAGGGTGTGCTATAACTGTGTAATGTTCTCCAATATCGTAATGAGATTAAACTATTGTGGAAGTCGTGATAGCGCAGTTGATGCGCGTTCGCTTCTGATACGAACGGTCCGGAGTTCAAGCCCCGCTGGAGCCGTTACGATTGTGCCCTTAGACAAGGCATTTAAATTCCACGTTGCCTCTTCTCGCTCCCTCGTGGCGATGGATTCCATCAGGAATGAGGTATCGAGAGTGATTAATATAAGTTGTAATACTTGTTTCGCAATCGAGCTAAGATAAATTTGTATAAACTAGATTAAACTGATGGAAATGTGATAGTGCACGTTTCATCCTCCGGGCATACATATCCGTCTGCGCCCATTCTGTTCCACACTTCTAAGCTTTATACATGTATATCAGGTGATGAAATGAACGTAATAAATTGATAAATTATATTAATTAATTATTGCAGCTTATATCTTAACAGACGAATCTGTAGTCCAGTGGTAACACGCTGGACTGGTAATCCAGGGATCGCAGGTTCGATCCCCCGTCTGACCCTAATACAATTAACAGTCTTTCAGATGGGACATTAAACCGAGGTCCCGTGTCGGTGCTTTACACCGTGCATGTTAAGGAACCAGAGGAGACTATGGAATGGGTCTCTGTCTGTATCATTGCACTATCCTCCAAAATCTAAAATGACTAATCTCTTCAGGAGGCGTCGCTCATATGGGCAACCGGTAGCGACGATAAATAAACGTAAAACACACACATATATCTTATTTCCCATGAAAGTCTTACTTGCATGTTTCATTGCGCTATTTGATGTTTTAATTTGCCGATGGTCTCATTGTAGATTGACTTAATTGTTCAAATGACTCCTCTCGTTAAATAAAGTCTTTATTATTATTATTATTATTATTATCAGCTTCGACCATTAGGTACGGTTGATGAACATAGCAAACTTTAAATACATCTTAAATACTATACTTACTTACAGGATGATAGTACTGTAGAGGTGTGGCTCACAAGTCATGATTTCATCGGTCTTGGGTTTAACATTGCCGGCAGCATGCGGGACGGTACCTTCGTCAGCCAGGTACACAACAGAGGACCAGCTAATGAATCAGGAAAATTTAAAGTTGGTAGGTATACGTGGTCATAATATCAGATGTTTGCTTGTTTGCTTTGGGGTTTAACGTCGCACCAAAAGCTTAGGTCATATGGCGACTCTCCAGCTATTATTGGTGGAGGAAGACCTCTGTCTGATGCCCATCCGATCAGTATTGCATGAATGGGCGGGCATGCGAGTAGAACCACCGACCTACCGCAAGTCACCCGATAGCTTCCTCACATGAATTAATTCGACACCCCCAGTGGGATTGGAACCTACAGCGGTGATGGGCAAGTGATTTGAAGCATAACCACTCGGCCACGGACCTCCCCCATCCCCCACACCATAATGCCAGATAATGGATCTTCTTTTGAAAAACCTAAGGGTGCAACTAATACTCCTTTCATTGTTAATGTTATTAGTATTATTATGAAATTTATTTGTAATATTTTTAAAAATCGAATTCATATGTCTAATTCTTCACACATGTCTTTCAGGAGACCGAATTATGAGCGTTGGAATTTCTTTCGAAAATATGGTATACGAGGATGCACTAACAATTCTGAGCTACGCATCGCCATATCCTGTGAAAGTCAAGCTTCAAAAACAGCAGATGATTCCAAAGAATCGGAAATTAAGTGATATCAGAACAAATTTGAGCCACCCTTTGTACAGAAGTCATTCCGTAGATGCACTGAGTGTGCAATCTAAGGAGCACGTGGTTAATCCTAAACGGGCAACAAGTGAGATGCGACATGATAAGAATGATTCAGCGAAGGTAAAGCTACTGAGCATAAACGGCTTCAATGGTAAAATAGCTGAAGAGGCCGGAATTGATGTTCCATTTGATGAAGTGTTTGAAACAGAAACACAAGTACCGAAAATAAATGCACTTGTTCACAGAGTAGACTCGGATACTAAAGATAAATTAGCTCTCGACAGAGAAATCTCAATAGCAGTTGTTTGTGATATTCCAAATGCTACTATTGATTTAAATAGTGCAAGCGTTAACAGTAAGACGAACGAGTCTGTATCAGATACCGATTCAGCATATCTGCAAGAAAATACTAAATTCGCAGATCCGTTCGAAAATTTAACTGAACAAGATAAGCTAGATATGCTACGTCTAAGCTATGCCGACCCCGATGCATTCCCAAACACTTCCTTTGACACACAGGAGAAATCAATTGAAACTGATATTACACCAATAGCTGTCAATGGTGATTTAAAAAGCATCCCAATCAAGCCCGAGCGTAAGAAGAAACATAGTTCCACAACTAGTACTACTTCACAGAGTGACGTGGAGTTTCAAGGTAGCGGACCGTCAACGGCAAACGCAGCCCCTCCGCATGAAGATGAGGTTAATAGTTCAGAACTAGCCGCACCCACGGAAGCTCCACCACCAGTTCCAGGGGAAGATGAACAAGCCGAAGAAGAAGAGATACAACCTGAAGAGAAGATACGAAATATCACAGTAAGCAGTGGTAAAATAATCCTTGAACCAATATCTCAAGAACTTGACAGTTCCGCTATCAGTGCAGACCAAACGTTCGTGGGTGATTATTCTCTCATGGATATGTCATTGTGTGAAAATGATGCTACAATGGTTGCTTCCAGTCCACACTCGTTACGATATGATTCCCCGACAGGAGATCCTATTGTGGAAGAAGATATAGCCGCTACGCAAATAGAGAAAGATAGAAGTAACCATGTAAGTTCAAGAATATTTCTTCCGAGTGGAGATGCTGATACGGAGACAGGTACACAAATGAAAACGTCCCCATCAGGTTCGACAAGTTCTAGTTCCAGTAGTGAAACAATTAGTTTGAATAATGAAAGTGAATCGAGATTACCAAGCAGTGTTCCTATGTCTGAAGATGTGTTTGATAAAGATCTGCCAGAATTAGATATGAATCTTGACTTTGACACTGACACTGTGTTGTTCAAGGATTCATATCCGAGTAGAAATACGAAGGAATATGAAAATGGCGTTGCCTATGATATATCAGTGACTGAACTTGACGCAATGGAACAAGACGTCCGAGATGAAGAACGCAAGAAAAGAGAAAATCAAAATAATAAAGGTGGTATTGCTTTTGAAGTAATAGACGATTTTACAACAGGTAAATTAAGAACTGTAAATGCGTACGCTGTGCACAGAACTGCCTCCTACGATAACAGGCTAGCAATTGACAGGTTTAAGGACAATGAGATGTCCTCACAGCGGCCTACCTCATTTAAAGGTGAAATAAAAACTCGCAATGAAGCCGAAAGTGGTATGCTAGACTGGTCAGGTAAACGTCTTGTTCGATCAGGTTCGTTTTCTGAAATACCTCAGGACGATTCAATCAAAGATTGGACAGATGACCACTGTCTGGGAGAGGACGATTCATTAATAGAACAACACATCGAAGAAGACTCAAAATCAACAGTGTTGAAAACTTTAACCAGGGCTACACTTGTTCCGTCAAATTATGTTTCGAATCAGGACAATGACGACTTATCAGACTCGGATTCCCGGTGTAGGTCTATTTCTGACTCTAGTTCAAGCGTGGACAGTTCGCCGCCAAGACCTGGATACTTCGAGGGGACAAATGGAAATGACGATGGTTTAGGAACATCTCCTGACAACTCTCCTGGAAAAATTACGCCAATATCCGATCTGAAGTCAGATTTCATATCATCGGTGTCTAAATATGGCGAACACGATCAAGCCTTTACAGTGACATTGAATACAAATGCAGATGCTAGCGAAGACTGTTGAAAGTATGTCAGCAAATTGGTTTAGATTTTCTACCGCATTAAAAGGGAAATAAACGTAACATAAGTTAATACATTTACCTCAATAAAGTTGCGTAACTTTGCTATACTAAGTCTAGCATGAAGTATAAAGCGATAGAAATAAATTTTAAAGTTTAAACTTTATTTATTTTACAACGATTGCTGAAGCAAGTTCTAACAACTTATATTAATCACTCTCGTTGGCTCGGATGAAAGCGTAAATGTGGCCATTCGTGTGGGAGGAAACCGGAGTACCCGGAGAAAACCCACCTGTCCGATCTGACGACCACCGTAACATCTCACATTCTTCCCGGTCCGAGGATCGAACCCGGGTTGCATTGGTGAGAAGCGAGCGCGCTAACCACTGAGCTAATCGGACAGCCTTGGGGGCTTAGTTGAATATATGCACAGGAAATGTTGTTGATAAATCTTGTATACATAGTTATATGTTGAGCTATTATATTCATGTCAACAAATTTAATATACAAAATGGAAGAAAAACATTTCGAATATTACATCTCAGTTATTACTATTTCAAATGTAGTTTTCCATTGTATTGTAGCTCCGGGTTACATGTCATGTCGGCTAACATATTCTATGGCACATAACGGAAGACCAACTGTGTTATAGTGATCCTATCGAACTAAATGCTTAGGTTAATGGTCATGTGGCGTCGTTGCGCTTACATCAGTAGTACAGTATCGCTATATAGTCCGTCTAGTGTTCAACATTGTCACGGAGTTGAATTGTTTTCCCCGTGAATTTTCTATTTTCTGGAGAAAGGCATCACACCTTTCTAACGGAATAATGGTATAAATTACTATTTTGAACACTGAGAAACATTAGATCAGTTGCTGCCCCTGAATACTCCTAAGAGTAGACTGATCATCTTAGTTGGTTTCCTCTGTTTTTATCGTTGTTTCCTTTGCAACCCATTTCATCCGTTTTCTAATCGTATTATTCTTAAATTATTAAAATTCGACAAATATCCTACAGCATATCCAATGAATAGTTTATTGTCAAAATTCATTATCAATTAATTAACATGATTTTGATCAAATTACATTTAAATTACATTTATCCTACCGTTACACCTGGCTAGAAAATAACAGTAAAAACAATGGATTCCAACCCAACTATATGTAGAGAGCTACCAATAGACACTTCGGGATAAATCGGACTTTGTCAAGGGAGATAATAGAACACTCTCTATGACTTGCATTGCATCACGGAGATAACGTTACTTTCCTGGACATTTAATGGGCAGTGTACATCTGTCTCGTTTCTTTACGAACATGCTGCCTCCTGTTTACAAGAATATCTTCTTACCAGTTTTAAGTGGCGATTTGTCAATCAAATACAACGGTGTAATCGAGCGGTGTCACGTGGTTGTGATTGAACCCGGCCTGGAGGTTATACAACGTTTCTCCAATCTTAAACTCAGTCTCACGCTTCTGATTGATTGAGCCAAGAGCAAATCTCAGACTCAACCAATGCATTTTCTTGGTTTAAGCAATATTTATTGCAAAACATAAATCACATAGCATACAACAACATAGCCCCACTCTGTGGCTCTAGTTACCTCCCCTGGCAGTCGTCCCCATATAAGTAATGTTAATAACGTGATAATAAATTTGTAACCTATCATCTCTGATGGTCACGGATTCGAGCCCCGCTCAGACCGTGTCTCATTTATATGAACATGTTGGCAGTTTCTTACGGAGGTTGGTGCACTAAGTACTGGTTAACAGCTGGAGCCTGCCCAGGAAACGTGTTGTTAGGTAAACTACCCGTCGCTCAAATGGGAAACCGGTAGCGACGTTAAATAAACTTAAATAAGAAGATAATACATTCCACGTGTTGGACTAACAACAACATACATAATGCAAAGGGTCAAGTAGGAAGCTAAAAGTAGCTTTCATTAAATTTTCTTGAGCAAGAGTTAGAGATGTGAGAAATGTTTTGTGACATCGGGCCCACTTCTCATATCATCACTGTATCATTTATAGTTATGTAATATGACGACATAATTACCTCTTCTATACGCATGCGCACGGTATTTATCGTACACGTAGCTTGTATGCATTCGAAGAGATCATTCGTATTCGGATATCCGCTAGATTGCCCGAACATATAACTAGAGTTCTCAGTATTGCACCTGCATATGAACAGATAATTCATTAGTGTCTGTTAGCTAAGGGTCAGTGACGTATATGATGTGCTAGATATTGCCCCAAAGCAAATTCTTGGAAACTGAGCAACTATTGTAGGCCACAAGCACTGTAATGTCACCTTTTGTTCTTAAATTAAAGTTTGGCATGACTACAATATTTAGAAATAGAAATTATTATAAACATTTCAATATGCTTGATTTCCAACCCAGATGTTTTCTTTTGCCGCAATTTATTCGTGTCTGTTTTTTTCTGGATAAAATACATTTATGCTAAGCTGAGAACTGTATGTTTAATTCACGAAGCTCTAGAACAATATATCAGTTTATGTAGCATATAATATCGACAATAGTCAACGAAGACACAACCCAGTGTGGCGTCCGTGGTCCAGTTGTAGAGTGTCGAATTTGGAGGGTCCCGAGTAAGTGCGCGTATGTGACACATCACACACATTGCTTAGTACTTGTTCACCACTTAGGTCGGCTAAGCATGCCCAGGGAAACATGTATAGGTCCCCGCAAGTGGTTTGACATAAATAGAACGTGCATACAATGTGAACTATTGACATGCCTATGATTCATTCTGTGAACACAATTCATAAAGTATTGCAGTTACGGAGCCACAGACACTTGTGGTCTGGACAAATTGTTTCTGGTTCAAACACCCCCAAAAAAAAAAATTTTTCATTTTTTAAAAACACTATATTACCTAGAGACAAATAACCCAACAAATATAAACGTTTAATGAATTTTATTTTTGTTTTATTGTATTGGCAAATATTGGCCATGGCTGGTGATATATTAATATTATATTATTTAAACGAATGTGAATATTAATAGTATAAGTGATCATTTGCTCCGTTACCGACAGCACTATATATATTTATGCTATAATACGCATTATTAGTCCATCTGTTCGTTTTCACTAGTATATGTTGACTCTTCTGAATATGTCCAGTTCCTTCTAAATATTTCTTGACCACTTCGAGTTTATGCACACAGACTATAGCATATGTATAAGAGTCAGTATTGTCTGTATGACATCTTTCAGATGGACTGTATCACTCAGCCATGACATCTAGCGGACCTACTTCTTCGTCCTCGTAACTGAAAATATATAACACACCGAAAGCAAGGGGTATCTATATTGTGATGGGAGGGGAGGGCTTTTGAGTGCTAAGTGTATAGGCTTCATACTATACATATAATTTGTTAAGGCCATATCCAAACAAGTTTTAAGATGACACCCCGTCACTCTCAAGGCCATAAAAGTGTAGTTTTGGTTTTGAACCCGAAACTATTTGTCCAGATCCAAGCGTCTATGAACGGAGCTTCTAAACCTGTTCTCAAATCTCAAACTGCAGCTCAGGTGGTATGATTGGTTGAGTCTGTGATTTGCACCAACCAGAAAGCTTGAGATCGAGTGTGAGATTGGCGAAACGTTTTATAATCCCCAGGTCTGTTATACGTGTTAAGGTTGATGAAATAAAATACATGGATAATATAGAGAAACAGCTATGTATATTCTATATCGGGAATTCTGCCAATTAACAGTGTATTTATTCCATGTTGTAACAACGATGTTCCTATATACAGTCTACATCCGTTATGTCGAATTCCGTCGGACCGAACAAAATACTTCGACATAACCGAAGTTTGACTTAAACGAAATTCTATATAAACGGAGCCAGTTATATGTAAAATGATAGTGTCTGAAACGGGACTTTGATTAGACTTCGAGATAACCGGATAATTCGACATAACCGACTTTGACATAACGGATGTAGACTGTACATGTATACTATTTATGTGACACCCTTTACAACATGCTACTCGTATAGTGATGGCGAATAGATGAGTAGTCTTAATTAACCCGCTATATTACAGTGTTCTGCTTTTATTTGTTTTAATCATGGTGCACATGTATTCCGTGACATTAAACGTAATACATTCCCACGTAACATGTGTACACGATGAAGAGAAACAGAGGGCAGATATTCATAGAGTAGTTTCGTTTAACCCTTTCCTTTATAGAGATTTAGGTTAATATACTATTATATCTCCATACAAACGACAGCCATTTAGCTATCATGCAGTGGATAAGAAGCCGCCATATCTATCCCACCTCCATAGATATTACTGGGACTACATGATATTCTGGCCTTTATTATGAACATTGGTTTGGCTACTACATTGTCAATGTATGTCGCATTGGTAATGGCGTCAAGAGGTGCTTCTATGAGGGAATGGGTTAACCGTTTCCTTCATAGAGATTTAGGTTAATATACTACTATATCTCCATACACACGACAGCCATATCTATCCCACCTCCATAGATATTACTGGGACTACATAGAGATTTAGGTTAATATACTATCATATCTCCATACAAACGACAGCCATTTAGCTAGCATGCAGTGGATACGTATTGGCCATATCTATCCCACCTCCATAGATATTACTGGGACTACATGAGATTCTGGACTTTATTATGAACATTGAGTTGGCTACTACATTGTCAATGTATGTCGTATTGGTAATGGCTTAGTTTAGTTTATACAAATTTGTTTTAGCTCGATTGCGAAACAAGTTCTTACAACTTATATTAATCACTCTCGAGACCTCATTCCTGATGAAATCCATCGCCACGAGGGAGAGAGAAGAGGCAACGTGGAATTTAAATACCTCGCCTAAGGGCACAATCGTAACGGCTCCAGCGGGGCTCGAACTCCGGACCTTTCGCACCTGAAACGAACGCGCATCAACTGCGCTATCATGACCTCCACTTGGTAATGGCGTCAATATGTGCTTCTATGAGGGAAAGGGTTAAAGGAAAGTAATCAATCTGATGTAGTACAAAAGACAAAACCACAGGCTTCATTGTCCCATTTCCTTTGTTTCAAATACTACCGGATTTGGTACAGTTCTGCTCTTAAATTGAAACATATTAGGAGCAATTGTATAATTCAATATTTTGATAGCATATTTTTTAATTATTTGAGGAACAATTTTATAATGATTTAATTTGAGAGTAAATTTATAATTAATTATTGTTAGAGCAATTTTAGAATGAATTATTTGAGGGGTAATTTTATAATGAATTACCTAAGGGGCAATTTTATGATGAATTCTATAAGGAGCAATTTTAAAATGAATTACCTAAGGGGCAATTTTATGATTAATTATTTTGATAGCTAATCTATAATGAATTATTTTGTGAACAATTTTATAATGAATTATTTTGAGAGCCATCTTATGATGAATCATTTTTAGAGCAAATTTAGAATGAAATATTTTGGGACCAATTTATAATGACTATTTTAGGAGTAATTTTATAATAAAGTATGTTGAACGAAATTTTATAATAAATTATTTCAGACATTTTTTAATGAATTATATACGTACGACATTTATACTTGTAAACGAATTCGATCTCCTGTAATATAAGTCATAAAAGCTTGATGCAGCACCATGGGGTATGTTATCATACAATGTGAAACCTGGTAAGGGAGGTAAATCCTACAATGTTAAATACCGAGCATCACGCAGTTAACTCCTGTCATCTCATAGTGTGTCAAGACAGACAACTATGTTGAAGTTAGGGCGAGTACAGTAGGGGAGGTAACCTCGGTGGTATTATAGGACATTTCATACAATATTGTGAATCTTAAAGTTATATTCCTGCTTAACCCATTCAACACCAAGTAACTGACATGGACTGGTCCATGATATTTTTTAGACCCATACATTAATAAGAAAATTACATTTAGACCAGTTCATTTATCAAAATGGGTAATTTTGTCTAAAAATAGTAATATTACTGGCAAAAAGTGCAGATCCTGATGAGACGGCTCGTCACGAGCAAAAAAAGTGCATCAGGATCTACTCTTTTTGTAAGCCTATTAAGAGGTATGTAGTGTTGAAAGGATTAAAACAAAGAAAAGAATTAAATCTATACGCATGTATCCCATTGTTTATGCCAGCACATTATACTAAAACGTTGTAAACGTGATTTACGCACACTGATTCCCTGGCTATTGTGATTTGTTACGGACGAATGTAGCTACTAAGACAACCGAACGAAACAAGACTGTCCTAGTTAAAGTAAGATTATATATTTGTCACGTTTGTTCAAGTACCAAAACTACACCCCGGGAAAGCAGACGATTTTCATGAGCATCTGTTCACTAAATGTTGCATGCGTGTCTCTGCCATTGAACTATCCGAATGAATATATCATATTCCTTGTTCTATCATTTCTTCGTTCTTCTGAGTCAATCTCAGTTTCTATAATGTTGCATGCGCGTCTCTGCTATTGAACTATCCGAATGAATCTATCATATTCCTTGTTCTATCATGTCTTCTTTCTTCTGAGTCAATCTCAATTTCAACCTTCTAAATTAGTTACTATATGTACTTGTTTCATCTTAATAATCTCTTCATCTTATTATTCCAATTTACAGTTCATGATTAAAACATTTACCTACCATTATTTCAAATTTAAATCAATAGTTTAGAAAATAGTACAACACTGTCATATCGCAATTGCATTAAGTACCTTGCTATAGGAGAAGACATCTATAAGTTATAATAGCTTTCGGTTCTAATCCCTTTTCATTCATGTATCTAAATTTTGTGTAAACTGTATATTTGTATATGCTGTATGGTTTGAAATAAATCGTTAAACTAAGTACCATTACACATGTTAAAAGGTTGGATTCATTTACCGCACGATTTGTTACATATGTTATTTCTCAATCTAATACATTTTGAACAATACATACATTACACATATCAACATACAGAAAAGGGATTAGAATGAAAGACAATGTCTTATATGTCTTCTTCTCTGCAAAGTGTGTATGTATTTCGTTGAGCTTTTGCCAATGCTTTATAAAGTTGGGAACGTTTGATAAATGAATCCGAAAGCAGTATGACATAGAGTGAAAGGCGAGACATGAATACAACACTTGAGAAAAAACGACGTATTCAATATTAATAAAGAGTATCGTAATATAATGGATTGTGAGTGAGTGATTGAGTGAGTGAGTGGGTGAGTGAGTGTGAGAGAGAGAGAGAGAGATAGAGAGTGCGTGAGTGAGTGAGTGAGTGAGTGAGTGAGTGAGTGAGTGAGAAAAAAGATGGGAAATGAGAAGAGGGTGATAAGAAGATAAGAGAGGAGAGAATGTATGTCTCATGTCACATAAGCAATATTAATACTGTTATTCAAATCTCTTGCCATCAGATATGTAGGTATGAACATGTGAACATGAAAGTGTTTTCCTTGTCGGACTGGGCCGGATTGCCAGAAAGGACGGATTTCGAGGTATATGTTGAAATTGTGAATATTGTTAGTTGTACGGCAAACATTATACATTCTATACGTTTCATACTTACGTTTCATACTAACGTTTCATACTTACGTTTCATACTTATGTTTCACACTTACGCTTCATACTTACGTTTCATACTTACGTTTCATACTTACGTTTCATACTTACGTTTCATACTTATGTTTCATACTTACGTTTCATACTTACGTTTCATACTTACGTGTCATACTTACGTTTCATACTTACGTTTCATACTTATGTTTCATACTTACGTTGACATCAAACAAAGATGATATGTTTTACCAACACAATTATTAAATATGTATCGTATACATGTAGTTTGGTTTGTGGATATATGGAAGGAACTGGACATATTATTAAATAGTAACATTGTTGTTTTATAACCTGTTAATTGTCAAGTTATGTACCCTAATTCTGTAATAATTATTATACAAATAAACCTTACTCAGGTAGTTACTGGCGATCCTAGTTTTATATATTATTCAATTATGTTTTGTTTGTTTGTGCCTGGGTTATAAGTCGCACCATCAGCTTAGGTCATACATACGGGGACACTCTCCTGCTAGGAAGACACCGGGCGCCCATCGGATTGTTTGTTTTTATGTTTATTCATCGTCGCTACTGGTTGCCCATATGAGCGACGCTTCCTGAAGAGATTAGTCATTTTAGATTTTTGGAGGATAGTGCAATGATACAGACAGAGACCCATTCCAGAGTCTCCCTGGTTCTTTTACGTGCACGGTGTAAAGCACGGACACGAGACCGCGGTTTAAAGTCCCATCTGAAAGACTGTTAATTTTATTAGGGTCAGACGGGGGATCGAACCTGCGATCCCTGGATTACGAGTCCAACGTGCTAACCACTGGACTACAGATCCGTCACGCGCGCCCTCGGAACAGTATTTCAGGCACATAAAGGCACCGGGTAGAACCTCCGGTCGTCCGTGTACCAGCTGGACAGCGTCCTCATATGAAATAATTCGACACCCTCAGTGGGAATCGAACCTACAGCGGTAATTGGGCAAGTGATTTGAAACCTACTACCATAACCACTCGGCCACACTGTATGGCAAGTTTATGAAATGCTGTGCCAGTAGTTCCAGCTTGTCCATCCCTGACAAGCAAACATATCGAAAGTCAACCGTTTCCCTTGCCATTGTCGTCTTGTTGCAAGAGCTGTAAGATATACTATGTTTATAATGTTTGGCTTAAATGACTGTCCCAGATCAGGCGTTTGTACGAGCGGGTTATTCCGCACGTGCATGGAACCTCACCACTCATGTAAGACTATCCACATATGCAAACATACTAGTGCATGATCTATGCCGAACAAATCCCAACTCAAGTATTCTGTCAGACCAGACATATACAAACATATTCACTTGACATCTGCTGGACAACTCTCCAACCACGTACTATGTAGGACCTTACAGATACTAACAGAATCAGGCTTCATTTTCTGTGTCTACTTAGCCTGGGTTCCAGTCTGTCGATTTTTCACTTTTTAACTTCTGGTAAAATGACATGATCAGAAACTCAATACGGTCCAATTAATGATCTCAGTGTTAAACTATATTTATTTGACTGACCAGGCAAAACATATCGACGCCTGTTCCCAGGCTAGTGTCTACTCACCAATCGTCAACTCTGTATGATTACCCATCTATACTAACATAATCCGGATGGTCCTATGCCTACGCACCAATCGTCAACTCTGTATGACTACCCATCTATACTAACAGAATCCGGATGGTCCTATGCATACGCACCAATCGTCAACTCTGTATGACTACCCATCTATACTAACAGAATCCGGATGGTCCTATAGCTACGCACCAATCGTCAACTCTGTATGACTACCCATCTATATATACTAACATAATCCGGATGGTCCTATGCCTATGCACCAATCGTCAACTCTGTATGACTACCCATCTATACTAACAGAATCCGGATGGTCCTATATATACGCACCAATCGTCAACTCTGTATGACTACCCATCTATACTAACAGAATCCGGATGGTCCTATGCCTACGCACCAATCGTCAACTCTGTATGACTACCCATCTATACTAACAGAATCCGGATGGTCCTGTGCCTACGCACCAATCGTCAACTCTGTATGACTACCCATCTATACTAACAGAATCCGGATGGTCCTATATCTACGCACCAATCGTCAACTCTGTATGACTACCCATCTATACTAACAGAATCCGGATGGTCCTATGCCTACGCACCAATCGTCAACTCTGTATGACTACCCATCTATACTAACAGAATCCGGCTTGCCCTGTGTCTACGCACCAATCGTCAACTCTGTATGACTACCCATCTATACTAACAGAATCCGGATGGTCCTATGCCTACGCACCAATCGTCAACTCTGTATGACTACCCATATATACTAACAGAATCCGGATGGTCCTGTGCCTACTCATCAATCGTCAACTCTGTATGACTACCCATCTATACTAACATAATCCGGATGGTCCTATGCCTACGCACCAATCGTCAACTCTGTATGACTACCCATCTATACTAACAGAATCCGGATGGTCCTATGCCTACGCACCAATCGTCAACTCTGTATGACTACCCATCTATACTAACATAATCCGGATGGTCCTATGCCTACGCACCAATCGTCAACTCTGTATGACTAGCCATCTATACTAACAGAATCCGGATGGTCCTGTGTCTACTCATCAATCGTCAACTCTGTATGACCACCCATCTATACTAACATAATCCGGATGGTCCTATGACTACGCACCAATCGTCAACTCTGTATGACTACCCATCTATACTAACAGAATCCGGATGGTCCTATATCTACGCACCAATCGTCAACTCTGTATGACTACCCATCTATACTAACAGAATCCGGATGGTCCTGTGCCTACTCATCAATCGTCAACTCTGTATGACTACCCATCTATACTAACAGAATCCGGATGGTCCTATGCCTACGCACCAATCGTCAACTCTGTATGACTACCCATCTATACTAACAGAATCCGGATGGTCCTATGCCTACGCACCAATCGTCAACTCTGTATGACTACCCATCTATACTAACAGAATCCGGATGGTCCTGTGCCTACTCATCAATCGTCAACTCTGTATGACTACCCATCTATACTAACATAATCCGGATGGTCCTGTGTCTACTCATCAATCGTCAACTCTGTATGACTACCCATCTATACTAACAGAATCCGGCTTGCCCTGTGTCACAACTAGTGTAAAATGTATGGCTACCACTTATTAGAACAGAATCCGGCTTGCCCTGTGTCACAAATAGTGTAAAATGTATGGCTACCACTTATTAGAACAGAATCCGGATTGACATGCGCATAGCAACTCACCAATCGTCTCTGATCTCTGCCGAGCAACGTATAAATCAGCTACCCTATACCCACGCACCAATGACTTTCATGAGCCGGATTCAGAACAATATTTAAAACTTCCCGCCGTTATTAGTTCTATATTCAGTTAACCAGTTCAAAAGCTGCATAGTTTGCTTAACTCTTTCAGCGCCGAATATATTCAAATTAATGTGCAAACAATATAAACCCAGATCAGATCTGATCGGATCTATGTTGTTTGCTATACAGACAGGTGCTTCAGCTCCACTGTCTAAAGAGCAGTCAGCAGATAGCCTGATCAGACGGCATGCTCTGTTCTGTCTGATCAGGATCTATGTTATTTGCTATTCGGACAGGTGCTTCAGCTCCACTGTCTGAAGAGCAATCAGCATATAGCCTGATCAGACGGCATGCTCTGTTCTGTCTGATCAGGATCTATGTTGTTTGCTATTCGGACAGGTGCTTCAGTTTCACTGTCTGAAGAGCAATCAGCATATAGCCTGATCAGACGGCATGTTCTGTTCTGTCTGATCAGGATCTATGTTGTTTGCTATTCGGACAGGTGCTTCAGCTCCACTGTCTGAAGAGCAATCAGCATATAGCCTGATCAGACGGCACGTTCTGTTCTGTCTGATCAGGATCTATGTTGTTTGCTATTCGGACAGGTGCTTCAGCTCCACTGTCTGAAGAGCAATTAGCATATAGCCTGATCAGACGGCATGCTCTGTTCTGTCTGATCAGGATCTATGTTGTTTGCTATTCGGACAGGTGCTTCAGCTCCACTGTCTGAAGAGCAATCAGCATATAGCCTGATCAGACGGCATGCTCTGTTATGTCTGATCAGGATCTATGTTGTTTGCTTTTCGGACAGGTGCTTCAGCTCCACTGTCTGAAGAGCAATCAGCATATAGCCTGATCAGACGGCACGTTCTGTTCTGTCTGATCAGGATCTATGTTGTTTGCTATTCGGACAGGTGCTTCAGCTCCACTGTCTGAAGAGCAATCAGCATATAGCCTGATCAGACGGCACGTTCTGTTCTGTCTGATCAGGATCTATGTTGTTTGCTATTCGGACAGGTGCTTCAGCTCCACTGTCTGAAGAGCAATCAGCATATAGCCTGATCAGACGGCACGTTCTGTTCTGTCTGATCAGGATCTATGTTGTTTGCTATTCGGACAGGTGCTTCAGCTCCACTGTCTGAAGAGCAATCAGCATATAGCCTGATCAGACGGCACGTTCTGTTCTGTCTGATCAGGATCTATGTTGTTTGCTATTCTGACAGGTGCTTCAGCTCCACTGTCTGAAGAGCAATCAGCATATAGCCTGATCAGACGGCATGCTCTGTTCTGTCTGATCGGTTCTTCGGCTTTTTGAAGAGGCGCTTTTATGCGACACTGGCGGTGAAAGAGTTAAGTATAAATGGAAACTTACACAAATGTCGTAATCCCGAAAAAGGACAATTAACGCTTAACTGGACAACGAACTTATAAACTGGGTATACTACGTATATGACATTTAAAGTAGAAAAGAATGACAGGACTATAATTATTACAGAATCTATTAAAACATATATAACAAAATGCTACGGTTGGAATAAAATAACGTGGAAGTCGTGATAGCGCAGTGTATGCGCGTTCGCTTCAGGTGCGAAAGGTCCGGAGTTCGAGCCCCACTGGAGCCGTTACGATTGTGCCCTTAGGCAAGGCATTTAAATTCCACGTTGCCTCTTCTCTCTCCCTCGTGGCGATGGATTCCATCAGGAATGAGGTCTCGAGAGTGATTTATATAAGTTGAAAGAACTTGTTTCGCAATCGAGCTAAAATAAATTTGTATAAATAAAAAAATAAAATAACGAAATTATAACAACATTAGTAATAATGTAATCTCTGGTTATTCAGTATATGTGAATGGCTTGTGTTCCTTTACGCATGCTTTATTTTCGTCTCTATAGTTATGCTAACATGTAAATGCTGAGGCTCGATTGAATCCATGAATAATTATATAATAAATATATTAACTCTCATCTTTGCACACTCCTTGCAAAAATGCATAATCATTAATTTAGCATTAGAACAGAAACTTCAGTAATTTAAAAAGCATATGTGTGATGTTCTATGATAAATTGGTCTGTCATCGGGCCATACGTCATGCAAGCATTTCTCGTTATCACTAGAAACTTCAAATACTTTGCCGTACATAAATGTCTTCTTCGGTGTTCAAAGTTGTTCTTGAATTGGCAGCTACACCCCTGCCTCTCTAGGGAGAGTTGGGGTTTTTTTAATTTATGATGCACGTTTTCAAAATGCTGATAGTGTCAGTATGTTATAAATATTTTAAGTTTATTTAGCGTCACTACTGGTAGCCCATTTGAGCAACATGCAGTTTACCAAGCAACACGTTTCCTTGACAGGCTACAGAGGTTACCCAGTACTTGGTGCACCAACCTCCGTACGAAACTGCCAACTTTTTCATAAAAACAGACACGGCATGATCGGGGTTCGAACCAGTGATAATCAGTGATGATATGTTACAGTGGTATACAAGTTAGCGATATTAACCACTCGACCACGGAGGCGGACCGGATCAAATACGACTCCATTTCGACATCAAATCAGTTTCCATAACAACCTACACATTGCATGTAAACTTTTAATTTGGTGTGTTCCATCTAACGATGTATCTATAGGCTTTTGCATTTTAATTCTAAACCTTTATTCCTTTATGTATTTTTCTTAATACTTTAGATAATCATTTTACATTGTTTTATTTTTATTATTTTATTTTTATTATTTTATTTTTATTCCTACCAAATTGTTGTCCTTAATGTTGCAATGTATGTTGTAAAAATGTCTTACTACTTACTACTTACTACTAAGCACTTTTGAACGTATAATTTCTGTATGAAATGAGTGCTATACAAATCTGGCATAATAATAATAATATAATAATAATAATAATAAAATAATAAAAATGATGTAAGAGAACATAATTTCAAATGACAATAAGACTATTCGAAAGTAATATTCCTCTTCAAACTGACTGTGACATCTTCCAAGAAATGTTGCAATCATTAAATCAGTATTACTTTCTGACGTTATTAATCATTTATTATACAAATTAAATTTAGTTCGATTGCGAAAGAAGTTCTTAAATATTTATACATGTAATCTTATTTTGACTTGGATAGCTATTTTCATTCAGCTTTCGTCGTAGCTCCGTTACTCCTTAACAATATCACTTTTACAATGTTTTACTAAAAAGTGCTAGCACTTAAAACGGGACACTAGCTTACAGTGGAGTTTCGGTAAAAACGTAACACTAGCTTACAGTGGAGTTTCGGTAAAAACGTAACACTAGCTTACAGTGGAGTTTCGGTAAAAACGTAACACTAGCTTACAGTGGAGTTTCGGTAAAAACGGGACACTAGCTTACAGTAGATTTTCGGTAAAAACGGGACAATTGCATACAGTTGATTTTCGGTAAACACGCGAGACTCGTATACAGTGGAGTTTCGGTAAAACGGGACGCTCGCATACAGTGGAGTTTCGGTAAAACGGGACGCTCGCATACAGTGGAGTTTCGGTCAAACGGGACGCTCGCATACAGTGGAGTTTCGGTCAAACGGGACGCTCGCATACAGTGGAGTTTCGGTCAAACGGGACGCTCGCATACAGTGGAGTTTCGCTTATTTAACAGGAATGTTAAAGTGAATTCAAACCATCCTACTATTAATAATATTTTCGAAATATATATAGAATTAATCTTCAACAATTACCGCCATTCCACACAGAAGAACAGATTATCCTGCTATGTACACACTGTGATCTGCGGGATACCGTTACTGATCCACTCAGCTGAAATATTACAAAATACCGGCTACACCATTTCCTGACATGCTCTTCTTTTACAGAATTCAAACGTTTCTGTCCGCCATTGTTTGACAAAATAACTTAATTTATTTGGATTTAGCTAGATGTTTGAGTTTGCAAACAACCTCATACATTAGTGTTATCCGGTCTTTATGGGCACATAATTCACTGAGAACACGCCGAGTGCCCAGCTACCGGATAGTGTCTATTCATTTATCATTGGTAATACGACATTCAGCTTGCTCACGTGTGTTTTACGTTTATTTATCGTCGCTACCGGTTGCCCATATGAGCGACGCCTCTTGAAGAGATAAGTTATTTTAGATTTTTGGAGGGTAGTGCATGATACAGACAGAGGCCCATTCCAGAATCTCTGGTTCATTTACGTGAACGGTGTAAAACACCGACACGATACCTCGGGTTAAAGTCCCAAATGAAAGACTGTTAATTTTATTAGGGTCAGACGGGGAACCGAACCTGCGATCCCTGGATTACCAGTCCAGCGTGTTACAACTGGACTACAGATCCACCTGTCAGCTTGCTCACACTATGGATGGGCGACACAATTATCACACATACACATCCATGTCCGGTATTACCACAATACCTATTACACCTATTTGAAGCACGATCCATGGGGTTTAAGCGATTTCAAGTTTGATTAGTGTAGTTATAATTATGAAATGATCCTCCAAACATCTAAAATGACTAATCTCTTCAGGAGGCGTCGCTCATATGGGCAACCGGTAGCGATGATAAATAAACGTAAAAACACGGTACGTCACACAATATGACAAAAGATGACACAATTGGAGATATCTCTAGTCTTTTAGCTAGGTTCACTTTTATTCAACAAACAGCATCCATTTACATTTATTTTGTTCTATTATAAAGCCATAACTATAAGTTTAACCAATCGTTGAGGAGGATCCACGGCCCTTGTATACGGCCCTTGTATATGGCACGGGTCTTTAGGACTCGGCGTGTCATTATATGATACTAAGAGACATCCGTGGCAGTGTGGTTAAAGTCGTTGACTTCAAATAACTTGCCACTTATTGCTCTAGGTTGGAATCCCATTGGAGGTGTCAAATCCTTTCAAACAAGCAAGCTAATAGCATATCCCGCTGCTTGTGGAAGTTCGGTGGTTCTACCAGGGGCCCCGTCCGTGCTTGACATACTGCTCGGAGGGGCACCCGGGGGCTTCCACTACAAATAATAGCTGGATAGTCGCCATATGACCTAAACATGTAGTGCTATTGTAATCCCCAACACAAATAAAGAAAACTACTTAGCCCTTGCTAGACAACTCGAGTGTGGGTTAGGCTGTACCAAATCAAATAAGTGCATAACTGTACGTCATATATAGATCTACAGTTAATAACTTAATAGTCTCATATAGTTAAAGCGACATTACATCGGTGAAAAAAGCAAATTTCTACACAATGTTATTTCCTTTCGTATAGTATAATGTAATCTGAGTATTTCAAATCATAGTAAAATAATATAAATGGGGTCAACATCCATGCGTAATACAACGCGTGTATCCTGGATATGTTTATGAATGCACGAAACGTCAGTCCGAAACAACGTTAAACAAGCTTTATATTTTCACGAAACGTCAGTCCTTAATAACGTAATACAAGCTGTATGTATGCATGCACGAAACGTCAGTCCGAAATAACGTAATACAAACTGTATATATGCACGAAACGTCAGTCCGAAATAACATAATACAAGCTGTATATATGCACGAAACGTCAGTCCGAAATAACGTAATACAAGGTGTATATATGCACGAAATGTCAGTCCGAAATAACGTAATACAAGGTGTATATATGCACGAAACGTCAGTCCGAAATAACGTAATACAAGGTGTATATATGCACGAAACGTCAGTCCGAAATAACGTAATACAAGGTGTATATATGCACGAAACGTCAGTCCGAAATAACGTAATACAAACTGTATATATGCACAAAACGTCAGTCCGAAATAACATAATACAAGCTGTATATATGCACGAAACGTCAGTCCGAAATAATGTAATACAAGGTGTATATATGCACGAAACGTCAGTCCGAAATAACGTAATACAAGCTTTATATTTTCACGAAACGTCAGTCCGAAATAACGTAGCACAAGCTGTATGTATGCACGAAACGTCAGTCCGAAATAACGTGATACTAGCTGTATATATGCACGAAAAGTTAGTCCGAAATAACGTAATACAAGCTTTATGTATATATGCACGAAATGTCAATCCGAAATAGCGTAATACAAGCTGTATATATGCACGAAAAGTTAGTCCGAAATAACGTAATACAAGCTTTATGTATATATGCACGAAATGTCAATCCGAAATAGCGTAATACAAGCTGTATATATGCACGAAACATTAGTCCGAAATAACGTAATACACGCTGTATGTATGCACGAAACGTCAGTCCGAAATAACGTAATACAAACTGTATATATGCACGAAACGTCAGTCCGAAATAACGTAATACAAACTGTATATATGCACGAAACGTCAATCCGAAATAACGTAATACAAGCTGTATATATATGCACGAAACGGTATTTAATGTAGTATATGATTACTGATCCACTGTTATGCGATGCTTCCAATCTTTCTTGAATATCAATTTATCTAAAGCTAGGATGAAATCGTTTATATATTTGCTGTTTTATGTAGATAATATCGCATATTTCATCACATTTAAATACCTATCAAAAAGATATATGATCCCATGTTCCATACTTCTTACAAAGCCGTGTGTTTCTATACCAGCTTTTTAACTATATTTAAATTTCATCTAAACTTTATACTTATTTTCTTAAAACGAAATCCGTGTGAAATATAGAAATGAGACTATACGTGTTAGGATATCAATTTAATGTTTCTGTGTTTTACTTTTATTTATCGTCGCTACCGGTTGCCCATATGAGCGATGCCTCTTGAAGAGATTAGTCAATTTAGATTTTTGGAGGAGAGTACAATGATACAGAGAGAGACCCATGCCAGAGTCTCCTCTTGTTCTTTTACGTGCACGGTGTAAAGCACGACCTCGGTTTAAAGTCCCATCTGAAAGACTGTTAATTATGTAAAGCACCGACACGAGACCTCGGTTTAACGTCTGAAAGACTTTTAATTTGATTATGGTCAGACGGGGGATCGAACCTGCGATCCCTGGATTACCAGTCCAGCGTGTTACCACTGAACTACAGATCCGCCTTAATGTTTCTATCATCAAACCCTGAACTATCGCATATAGCATTTCACTGGAATTAATTACTTCATTGGATCAGGTGTGAATTTATTAAATCTATCATTTTTAGCAATAGCTGCAAAAATCAGTATCTGCAAACATCCAAAGTAATAAAAAAGTTTCGGCAAATAAACTTTATTAGTTAGTTGTCTCATAAAGACGATTTTATAGATATCACTTGAAATATTGCATATCACTTCCGAACCTTCTACCGGATACAGAATATAATACCTGTATTTAATATTATAGTATCAACATTTTTTGCATTAATTTATTATTATCGCATACTGTATTATTCAGCTCTGGATATGTGTTGTAAATTTTGAAAATTTCATTGACTACCATTTAAACGTTGTTTATTGAGTATAAAATGGCAGTGAATAGTTTTTACCAATTTATTGGTCGCCGATTAAAAGAGATACACTGCAGGACATCTCATATGGTATGGGCATCATTAACATATGGCAAATGTCAAAAAATGTTTTGAAAATGTAAGCGAAGCATTTACATTACACTTGTACTGTACCCCAGAATATATACCCTGTACCAATACCCTAGAATATATACCCTGTACCAATACCCTAGAATATATACCCTGTACCAATACCCCATAATATATACCCTGTACCAATACCCCAGAATATATACCCTGTACCATTACCCCAGAATATATACCATGTTCCATTACCCCAGAATATATACCCTGTACCATTACCCCAGAATATATACCATGTACCATTACCCCAGAATATATACCCTGTACCATTACCCCTGAATATATACTCTGTACCATTACCCTAGAATATATACCCTGTACCATTACCCGAGAATATATACCATGTACCATTACCCCAGAATATATACCCTGTACCATTACCCCAGAATATATACCCTGTACCATTACCCCTGAATATATACCCTGTACCATTACCCGAGAATATATACCATGTACCATTACCCCAGAATATATACCTGTACCATTACCCCAGAATATATACCCTGTACCATTACCCCAGAATATATACCCTGTACCATTACCCCAGAATATATACCCTGTACCATTACCCCAGAATATATACCCTGTACCATTACCCCAGAATATATACCCTGTACCATTACCCCAGAATATATACCCTGTACCATTACCTTAGAATATATACCCTGTACAATTACCTTAGAATATATATCCTGTACCAATACCATAGAATATATACCCTGTACCATTACCCTAGAATATATACCCTGTACCAATACGCTAGAATATATACCCGGTACCAATACCCCAGAATATATACCCTGTACCAATACCCTAGAATATATCCCTGTACCAATACCCTAGAATATATACCCTGTACCATTACCCCAGAATATATACCCTGTATCATTACCCTAGAATATATACCCTGTACCATTACGCTAGAATATATACCCTGTACCATTACCCCAGAATATATACCCTGTACCATTACCCTAGAATATATACCCGGTACCAATACCCCAGAATATATACCCTGTACCAATACCCTAGAATATATCCCTGTACCAATACCCTAGAATATATACCCTGTACCATTACCCCAGAATATATACCCTGTATCATTACCCTAGAATATATACCCTGTACCATTACCCTAGAATATATACCCTGTACCATTACCCTAGAATATATACCCTGTACCATTACCCTATAATATATACATTGTACTATTACCCTAGAATATATACCCTGTACCATTACCCCTAGAATATATACCCTTACCATACCCAGTACCATTACCCTAGAATATATACCCTGTACCATACCCTAAATATATACCCTGTACCATACCCTAGAATATACCTATACCCTAGAATATATACCCTGTACCATTACCCTAGAATATATACCCTGTACCATTACCCTAGAATATATACCCTGTACCAATACCCTAGAATATATACCCTGTACCATTACCCTAGAATATATACCCTGTACCATTACCCTAGAATATATACCCTGTACCATTACCCTAGAATATATACCCTGTACCATTACCCTAGAATATATACCCTGTACCAATACCCTAGAATATATACCCTGTACCAATACCCTAGAATATATACCCTGTACCATTACCCTAGAATATATACCCTGTACCATTACCCTAGAATATATACCCTGTACCAATACCCTAGAATATATACCCTGTACCAATACCCTAGAATATATACCCTGTACCATTACCCTAGAATATATACCCTGTACCAATACCCTAGAATATATACCCTGTACCATTACCCTAGAATATATACCATGTACCAATACCCTAGAATATATACCCTGTACCAATACCCTAGAATATATACCCTGTACCATTACCCTAGAATATATACCCTGTACCAATACCCTAGAATATATACCCTGTACCATTACCCTAGAATATATACCCTGTACCATTACCCTAGAATATATACCCTGTACCAATACCCTAGAATATATACCCTGTACCAATACCCTAGAATATATACCCTGTACTATTACCCTAGAATATATACCCTGTACCATTACCCTAGAATATATACCCTGTACCATTACCCTAGAATATATACCCTGTACCATTACCCTAGAATATATACCCTGTACCATTACCCTAGAATTATATACCCTGTACCATTACCCTAGAATATATACCCTGTACCATTACCCTAGAATATATACCCTGTACCATACCCTAGAATATATACCCTGTACCATTACCCTAGAATATATACCCTGTACCAATACCCTAGATATATACCCTGTACCATTACCCTAGAATATATACCCTGTACCATTACCCTAGAATATATACCCTGTACCAGTACCCTAGAATATATACCCTGTACCATCACCCTAGAATATATACCCTGTACCAATAACCCATAATATATACCCTGTACCAATACCCCAGAATATATACCCTGTACCATTACCCCAGAATATATACCATATACCATTACCACATAATATATACCCTGTACCATTACCCCAGAATATATACCATGTACCATTACCCCAGAATATATACCCTGTACCATTACCCCACAATATATACCCTGTACGATTACCCTAGAATATATACCCTCTACCATTACCCGAGAATATATACCATGTACCATTACCCCAGAATATATACCCTGTACCATTACCCCAGAATATATACCCTGTACCATTACCCCAGAATATAGACCCTGTACCATTACCCCAGAATATATACCCTGTATCATTACCCTAGAATATATACCCTGTACAATTACGCTAGAATATATACCCTGTACAATTACCCAGAATATATACCCTGTACCATTACCTTAGAATATATATCCTGTACCAATACCATAAAATATATACCCTGTACCATTACCCTAGAATATATACCCTGTACCAATACGCTAGAATATATACCCAGTACCAATATCCCAGAATATATCCCTGTACCAATACCCTAGTATATATACCCTGTACCATTACCCCAGAATATATACCCTGTATCATTACCCTAGAATATATACCCTGTACAATTACGCTAGAATATATACCCTGTACCATTACCCCAGAATATATACCCTGTACCATTACCCTAGAATATATACCCTGTACCAATACCTTAGAATATATACCATGTACCATTACCCCAGAATATAAACCCTGTACCAATACCCTAGAATATATACCCTGTACCATTACCCTAGAATATATACCCTGTACCATTACCCTAGAATATATACCCTGTACCATTACCCTATAATATATACCTTGTACTATTACCCTAGAATATATACCTTGTACCATTACCCTATAATATATACCCTGTACCATTACCCTAGAATTAGATACCCTGTACCAATACCCTAGAATATATATCCGGTATCATTACACTAGAATATATGCCCTGTACCATTACCATAGAATATATGCCCTGTAGCATTACCCTAGAATGTATGCCCTGTACCATTACCCTAGAATATATACCCTGTACCATTACCCTAGAATATATACCGTGTAACATTACCCTAGAATATATACCCTGTACTAATACCCTAGCATATATACCCTCTACCAATACCACAGGATATATACCCTGTACCAATACCCCAGAATATATACCATGTACCAATACCCTAGCATATATACCATGTACTAATACCTTAGCATATATACCGTGTACCAATACCCCAGAATATATACCCTGTACCAATACCCTAGAATATATACCCTGTACCATTACGCTAGAATATATACCCTGTACCAATACCTTAGAATATATACCCTGTACCATTACCCCAGAATATATACCCTGTACCAATACCCTATAATATATACCGTGTACCAATACCCCAGAATATATACCCTGTACCAATACCCTAGAATATATACTATGTACCAATACCCTAGCATATATACCCTGTACCAATACCCTAGAATGTATACCATGTACCAATACCCTAGCATATATACCCTGTACCATTACCCTATAATATATACCCTTTACCAATACCCTAGAATATATACCATCTACCATTACCCTAGAATATATATCCTGTACCGTTATCCCAGAATATATACCATGTACCAATACCCTAGCATATATACCCTCTACAATTACCATATAATATATACCCTGTACCAATACCCTAGAATATATACCATGTACCATTACCCTAGAATATATACCCTCTACCATTACCCTAGAATATATACCCTGTACCAATACCCTAGAATTATATACCCTGTACCATTACCCTAGAATATATACCCTGTAACATTACCTTAGAATATATACCCTGTACCAGTACCCTAGAATATATACCCTGTACCATCACCCTAGAATATATACCCTGTACCAATAACCCATAATATATACCCTGTACCAATACCCCAGAATATATACCCTGTACCATTACCCCAGAATATATACCATGTACCATTACCCCAGAATATATACCCTGTACCATTACCCCAGAATATATACCATGTACCATTACTCCAGAATATATACCCTGTACCATTACCCCAGAATATATACCCTGTACCATTACCCTAGAATATATACCCTGTACCATGACCCGAGAATATATACCATGTTCCATTACCCCAGAATATATACCCTGTACCATTACCCCAGAATATATACCCTGTACCATTACCCCAGAATATATACCCTGTACCATTAACCCAGAATATATACCCTGTACTATTACCCCAGAATATATACCCTGTACCATTACCCCAGAATATATGCCCTGTACCATTACCTTAGAATATATACCCTGTACTATTACCTTAGAATATATATCCTGTACCAATACCATAGAATATATACCCTGTACCATTACCCTAGAATATATACCCTGTACCAATACCCTAGAATATATACCCTGTACCAATACCCCAGAATATATACCCTGTACCATTACCCTAGAATATATACCCTGTACCAATACCCCAGAATATATACCCTGTACCATTACCCTAGAATATATACCCTGTACCAATACCCTAGAATATGTACCCTGTACCATTACCCTAGAATATATACCCCGTACCATTACCCTAGAATATATATCCTGTACCATTACCCTAGAATATATACCATGTACCATTACCCTAGAATATATACCCTGTACCATTACCCTAGAATATATACCCAATACCAATACGCTAGCATATATACCCTGTACCAATACCCCAGAATATATACCCTGTATCATTACCCTAGAATATATCCCTGTACCAATACCCTAGTATATATACCCTGTACCATTACCCCAGAATATATACCCTGTATCATTACCCTAGAATATATACCCTGTACAATTACGCTAGAATATATACCCTGTACCATTACCCCAGAATATATACCCTGTACCATTACCCTAGAATATATACCCTGTACCAATACCTTAGAATATATACCATGTACCATTACCCCAGAATATATACCCTGTACCAATACACTATAATATATACCCTGTACCAATACCCTAGAATATATACCCTGTACCATTACCCTAGAATATATACCCTGTACCATTACCCTAGAATATATACCCTGTACCATTACCCTATAATATATACCTTGTACTATTACCCTAGAATATATACCTTGTACCATTACCCTAGAATATATACCCTGTACCATTACCCTAGAATTAGATACCCTGTACCAATACCCTAGAATATATATCCGGTATCATTACACTAGAATATATGCCCTGTACCATTACAATAGAATATATGCCCTGTAGCATTACCCTAGAATGTATGCCCTGTACCATTACCCTAGAATATATACCCTGTACCATTACCCTAGAATATATACCGTGTAACATTACCCTAGAATATATACCCTGTAATAATACCCTATCATATATACCCTCTACCAATACCCCAGGATATATACCCTGTATCAATATCCCAGAATATATACCATGTACCAATACCCTAGCATATATACCATGTACAAATACCATAGCATATATACCGTGTACCAATACCCCAGCATATATACCCTGTACCAATACCCTAGAATATATACCCTGTACCATTACGCTAGAATATATACCCTGTACTAATACCTTAGAATATATACTCTGTACCATTACCCCAGAATATATACCCTGTACCAATACCCTATAATATATACCGTGTACCAATACCCCAGAATATATACCCTGTACCAATACCCTAGAATATATACTATGTACCAATACCCTAGCATATATACCCTGTACCAATACCCTAGAATGTATACCATGTACCAATACCCTAGCATATATACCCTGTACCATTACCCTATAATATATACCCTTTACCAATACCCTAGAATATATACCATCTACCATTACCCTAGCATATATATCCTGTACCGTTATCCCAGAATATATACCATGTACCAATACCCTAGCATATATACCCTCTACAATTACCATATAATATATACCCTGTACCAATACCCTAGAATATATACCATGTACCATTACCCTAGAATATATACCCTCTACCATTACCCTAGAATATATACCCTGTACCAATACCCTAGAATTATATACCCTGTACCATTACCCTAGAATATATACCCTGTAACATTACCTTAGAATATATACCCTGTACCAGTACCCTAGAATATATACCCTGTACCATCACCCTAGAATATATACCCTGTACCAATACCCCATAATATATACCCTGTACCAATACCCCAGAATATATACCCTGTACCATTACCCCAGAATATATACGATGTACCATTACCCCAGAATATATACCCTGTACCATTACCCCAGCATATATACCATGTACCATTACCCCAGAATATATACCCTGTACCATTACACCAGAATATATACCCTGTACCATTACCCTAGAATATATACCCTGTACCATGACCCGAGAATATATACCATGTTCCATTACCCCAGAATATATATCCGGTATCATTACACTAGAATATATGCCCTGTACCATTACCATAGAATATATGCCCTGTAGCATTACCCTAGAATGTATGCCCTGTACCATTACCCTAGAATATATACCCTGTACCATTACCCTAGAATATATACCGTGTAACATTACCCTAGAATATATACCCTGTACTAATACCCTAGCATATATACCCTCTACCAATACCCCAGGATATATACCCTGTACCAATACCCCAGAATATATACCATGTACCAATACCCTAGCATATATACCATGTACAAATACCATAGCATATATACCGTGTACCAATACCCCAGAATATATACCATGTACCAATACCCTAGAATATATACCCTGTACCATTACGCTAGAATATATACCCTGTACCAATACCTTAGAATATATACCCTGTACCATTACCCCAGAATATATACCCTGTACCAATACCCTATAATATATACCGTGTACCAATACCCCAGAATATATACCCTGTACCAATACCCTAGAATATATACTATGTACCAATACCCTAGCATATATACCCTGTACCAATACCCTAGAATGTATACCATGTACCAATACCCTAGCATATATACCCTGTACCATTACCCTATAATATATACCCTTTACCAATACCCTAGAATATATACCATCTACCATTACCCTAGAATATATATCCTGTACCGTTATCCCAGAATATATACCATGTACCAATACCCTAGCATATATACCCTCTACAATTACCATATAATATATACCCTGTACCAATACCCTAGAATATATACCATGTACCATTACCCTAGAATATATACCCTCTACCATTACCCTAGAATATATACCCTGTACCAATACCCTAGAATTATATACCCTGTACCATTACCCAAAATATATACCCTGTAACATTACCTTAGAATATATACCCTGTACCAGTACCCTAGAATATATACCCTGTACCATCACCCTAGAATATATACCCTGTACCAATACCCCATAATATATACCCTGTACCAATACCCCAGAATATATACCCTGTACTATTACCCCAGAATATATACCATGTACCATTACCCCATAATATATACCCTGTACCATTACCCCAGCATATATACCATGTACCATTACCCCAGAATATATACCCTGTACCATTACCCCAGAATATATACCCTGTACCATTACCCTAGAATATATACCCTGTACCATGACCCGAGAATATATACCATGTTCCATTACCCCAGAATATATACCCTGTACCATTACCCCAGAATATATACCCTGTACCATTACCCCAGAATATATACCCTGTACCATTAACCCAGAATATATACCCTGTACTATTACCCCAGAATATATACCCTGTACCATTACCCCAGAATATATGCCCTGTACCATTACCTTAGAATATATACCCTGTACTATTACCTTAGAATATATATCCTGTACCAATACCATAGAATATATACCCTGTACCATTACCCTAGAATATATACCCTGTACCAATACCCTAGAATATATACCCTGTACCAATACCCCAGAATATATACCCTGTACCATTACCCTAGAATATATACCCTGTACCAATACCCCAGAATATATACCCTGTACCATTACCCTAGAATATATACCCTGTACCAATACCCTAGAATATGTACCCTGTACCATTACCCTAGAATATATACCCCGTACCATTACCCTAGAATATATATCCTGTACCATTACCCTAGAATATATACCATGTACCATTACCCTAGAATATATACCCTGTACCATTACCCTAGAATATATACCCAATACCAATACGCTAGCATATATACCCTGTACCAATACCCCAGAATATATACCCTGTATCATTACCCTAGAATATATACCCTGTACAATTACGCTAGAATATATACCCTGTACCATTACCCCAGAATATATACCCTGTACCATTACCTTAGAATATATATCCTGTACCAATACCATAAAATATATACCCTGTACCATTACCCTAGAATATATACCCAGTACCAATACCCCAGAATATATCCCTGTACCAATACCCTAGTATATATACCCTGTACCATTACCCCAGAATATATACCCTGTATCATTACCCTAGAATATATACCCTGTACAATTACGCTAGAATATATACCCTGTACCATTACCCCAGAATATATACCCTGTACCATTACCCTAGAATATATACCCTGTACCAATACCTTAGAATATATACCATGTACCATTACCCCAGAATATATACCCTGTACCAATACCCTATAATATATACCCTGTACCAATACCCTAGAATATATACCCTGTACCATTACCCTAGAATATATACCCTGTACCATTACCCTAGAATATATACCCTGTACCATTACCCTATAATATATACCTTGTACTATTACCCTAGAATATATACCTTGTACCATTACCCTAGAATATATACCCTGTACCATTACCCTAGAATTAGATACCCTGTACCAATACCCTAGAATATATATCCGGTATCATTACACTAGAATATATGCCCTGTACCATTACCATATAATATATGCCCTGTAGCATTACCCTAGAATGTATGCCCTGTACCATTACCCTATAATATATACCCTGTACCGTTACCCTAGAATATATACCGTGTAACATTACCCTAGAATATATACCCTGTACTAATACCCTAGCATATATACCCTCTACCAATACCCCAGGATATATACCCTGTACCAATACCCCAGAATATATACCATGTACCAATACCCTAGCATATATACCATGTACAAATACCATAGCATATACCGTGTACCAATACCCCAGAATATATACCCTGTACCAATACCCTAGAATATATACCCTGTACCATTACGCTAGAATATATACCCTGTACCAATACCTTAGAATATATACTCTGTACCATTACCCCAGAATATATACCCTGTACCCTGTACCATTACCCTATAATATATACCATTTACCAATACCCTAGAATATATACCATCTACCATTACCCTAGCATATATACCCTGTACCATTACCCCAGAATATATACCCTGTACCAACACCCTAGAATATATACACTGTACCAATACCCTAGAATATATACCCTGTACCATTACCCTAGCATATATACCATGTACCATTACCCTAGAATATATACCCTGTACCATTACCCTAGAATATATACCCTGTTCCAATACCCTAGAATATATACCCTGTACCATTACCCTATAATATATACCCTGTACCATTACCCTAGAATATATACCCTGTACCATTACCCTAGAATATATACCCTGTACCATTATCCTAGAATATATACCCTGTACCATTACCCTAGAATATATACCCTGTACCATTACCCTAGCATATATACCCTGTACCATTACCCTAGAATATATACCCTGTACCAATATCCTAGAATATATACCCTCAACCACTACCCTAGAATATATACCCTGTACCAATACACTAGAATATATACCCTGTACCAATACCCTAGAATATATACCCTGTACCAATACCCTAGAATATATACCCTGTACCATTACCATAGAATATATACCCTGTACCAATACCCTAGAATATATACCCTGTACCAATACCCCAGAATATATACCCTGTACCAATACCCTAGAATATATACCCTGTACCAATACCCCATAATATATACCCTGTACCATTACCCTAGAATGTATACCCTGTACCAATACCCTAGAATATATACCCTGTACCAATACCCCAGAATATATACCCTGTACCATTACCCTAGAATATATACCCTGTACCATTACCCTAGAATATATACCATGTACCAATACCCTAGAATATATATCATGTACCATTACCCTAGAGTATATACCCTGTACCATTACCCTAGAATATATATCATGTACCATTACCCTAGAATATATATCATGTACCATTACCCTAGAATATATACCCTGTACCATTACCCTAGAATATATACCATGTACCAATACCCTAGAATATATACCCTGTACCATTACCCTAGAATATATACCCTGTACCATTACTCTAGAATATATATCATGTACCATTACCCTAGAATATATACCCTGTACCATTTCTCTTGAATATATACGCTGTACCATTACCCTAAAATATATACCCTGTACCGGTACCCTAGAATATATACCCTGTACCAATACCCTAGAATATATACGCTGTACCACTACCCTAGAATATATACCCTGTACCAATACCCTAGAATATATACCATGTACCAATACCCTAGAATGTATACCTTGTACCATTACCCTATAATATATACCCTTTACCAATACCCTAGAATATATACCATGTACCATTACCCTAGAATATATATCCTGTACCATTACCCCAGAAGATATACCATGTACCAATACCCTAGCATATATACCCTGTACCATTACCCCAGAATATATACCCTGTACCAATACCCTAGAATATATACACTGTACCAATACCCTAGAATATATACCCTGTACCAATACTCTAGCATATATACCATGTACCATTACCCTAGAATATATACCCTGTACCATTACCCTAGAATATATACCCTGTACCAATACCCTAGAATATATATCCTGTACCATTACCCTATAATATATACCCTGTACCATTACCCTAGAATATATACCCTTTACCATTACCCTAGAATATATACCCTGTACCATTACCCTATCATATATACCCTGTACCATTACCCTAGAATATATACCCTGTACCAATACCCTAGCATATATACCCTGAACCACTACCCTAGAATATATACCCTGTACCAATACCCTAGAATATATACCCTGTACCAATATCCTAGAATATATACCCTGTACCAATACCCTAGAATATATACCCTGTACCATTACCCTAGAATATATACCCTGTACCAATACCCTAGAATATATACCCTGTACCAATACCCCATAATATAAACCCTGTACCAATACCCTAGAATATATACCCTGTACCAATACCCCAGAATATATACCCTGTACCATTACCCTAGAATATATACCCTGTACCAGTACCCTAGAATATATACCCTGTACCATTACCCTAGAATATATACCCTGTACCATTGCCCTAGAATATATACCCTGTACCATTACCCTAGAATATATACCCTGTACCAATACCCTAGAATATATATCATGTACCATTACCCTAGAGTATATACCCTGTACCATTACCCTAGAATATATATCCTGTACCATTACCCTAGAATATATATCATGTACCATTACCCTAGAATATATACCCTGTACCATTACCCTAGAATATATACCCTGTACCAATACCCTAGAATATATACCCTGTACCATTACCCTAGAATATATACCCTGTACCATTACCCTAGAATATATATCATGTACCATTACCCTAGAATATATACCCGGTACCGGTACCCTATAATATATACCCTGTACCAATACCCTAGAATATATATCCTGTACCAATACCCTAGAATATATACCCTGTACCATTACCCTAGAATATATACCCTGTACCAATACCCTAGAATATATACCCTGTACCATTACCCTAGAATATATACCCTGTACCAATACCCTAGAATATATACCCTGTACCATTACCCTAGAATATATATCATGTACCATTACCCTAGTATATATACCCTGTACCATTACCCTAGAATATTTACGCTGTACCATTACCCTAGAATATATACCCTGTACCGGTACCCTAGAATATATACCCTGTACCATTACCCTAGAATATATATGCTGTACCACTACCCTAGAATATATACCCGGTACCGGTACCCTATAATATATACCCTGTACCAATACCCTAGAATATATATCCTGTACCAATACCCTAGAATATATACCCTGTACCATTACCCTAGAATATATACCCTGTACCATTACCCTAGAATATATACTCTGTACCAATACCCTAGAATATATACCCTGTACCATTACCCTAGAATTATATACCCTGTACCATTACCCTAGAATTATATACCCTGTACGATTAAGGTTATGGTTTTTTTAGTGAAATCAGAAATTTCGTTTATACATTATATTTACACAATCATATATACACATATATACACATAAATACATACATGTATACACATATATATACATATATACACAGTAATACACATATATACACATATATACACATATATAGTACACATGTAATACTGCAAACAATTAACATATTCTACAGATCATTACAATCAAGTTATGGATTTCTAGTATTTTTTAAATTGTGTCAAACGTCTTATAATCATGTGTCCAGCTTACAAAGAAACTAAACATGAAGCGTGGATATTGGGACATTTTTAATGCAAAACACACATCTAGCATGATAAGACTGTCTAATATTGAAACGTAATTATTAGAATATATTCTAATATATGTTTTATATATGTTTCAGTCTCATCAATGTACATAAACACATATAAAATAACATATAAAATAACATATAAAAGTGCATATAAAATAACATATAAAAGTGCATATAAAAGTGCATATAAAATAACATATAAAAGTGCATATAAAAGTGCATATAAAATAACATATAAAAGTGCATATAAAATAACATATAAAAGTGCATATAAAATAACATATAAAAGTGCATATAAAAGTGCATATAAAATAACATATAAAAGTGCATATAAAATAACAAATAAAATAACATATAAACGTGCATATAAAAGTACATATAAACGTGCATATAAAAGTACATATAAACGTGCATATAAACGTGCATATAAAAGACCATAGAAAAGTGCATATACAATAACATATAAAAGTACATATAAACGTGCATATAAAAGTACATATAAACGTGCATATAAACGTGCATATAAACGTGCATATAAAAGTACATATAAACGTGCATATAAAAGTACATATAAACGTGCATATAAACGTGCATATAAAAGACCATAGAAAAGTGCATATAAAATAACATATAAAAGTACATATAAACGTGCATATAAAAGTACATATAAACGTGCATATAAACGTGCATATAAAAGTACATATAAACGTACATATAAACGTGCATATAAAAGAACATATAAAAGTACATATAAAATAACATATAAAAAGTACATATTAAAGAACATATAAAAATACATATTAAAGAACATATAACAGTGCATATAAAGGTGCATATAAAAGAACATATAAAAGTACATATAAACGTGCATATAAAAGTACATATAAACGTGCATATAAACGTGCATATAAAAGACCATAGAAAAGTGCATATAAAATAACATATAAAAGTACATATTAAAGAACATATAAAAGAACACATAAAAGTGCATATAAAAGTGCATATAAAAGTGCATATAAAAGAACATAGAAAAGTACATATTAAAGAACATATAAATATACATATTAAAGAACATATAACAGTGCATATAAAGGTGCATATAAAAGAACATATAACAGTGCATATAAAGGTGCATATAAAAGAACATATAACAGTGCATATAAAGGTGCATATAAAAGAACATATAACAGTGCATATAAAGGTGCATATAAAAGAACATATAACAGTGCATATAAAGGTGCATATAAAAGAACATATAACAGTGCATATAAAGGTGCATATAAAAGAACATATAACAGTGCATATAAAGGTGCATATAAAAGAACATATAACAGTGCATATAAAGGTGCATATAAAAGAACATATAACAGTGCATATAAAGGTGCATATAAAAGAACATATAACAGTGCATATAAAGGTGCATATAAAAGAACATATAACAGTGCATATAAAGGTGCATATAAAAGAACATATAACAGTGCATATAAAGGTGCATATAAAAGAACATATAACAGTGCATATAAAGGTGCATATAAAAGAACATAGAAAAGAACATAGAAAAGAACATATAAAAGTGCATATAAAGGTGCATATAAAAGTGCATTGCCACTCTAATAAGACGACGATGAATTTACCAAAAGCTTTTATAGTCAACCCTGCTTTAAGCAGCCATTCAATGGAATCACAGAAAGTGGCTGCTTAGCACACGGGCTTCTTACTAGAGGTCACATGCATATCATACTAGAATGTGAATCTGAAAATTGGCTGCTTAATACAGGTTGGCTGCTTAATAGAGGTGACCACTAACACAGGGTATATGAAATTTAAGCTACGGTGTCAGTTTTTCTTTTCTTTCATATATATAAGTTATGCGTAATCATGGAAAATCAGCATTTATATGAAATGTCCTCAGCAACGGTGTTAGCTTTTTCTTTCATATATAAAAGTTGTGATTACTCATGGAATATACATACAGTTACTGGCTTCTGTAATTCTAGTACTGGAAGAGGGGATCACAACTTTTGAAATTAATGAAAATACGAGTATGTGTGAAACCCTAGATGTTATCTTGTTGAGGACCAAATGAAGTTTTGTGTTAACAACCGCACTGTATTTATCTGTTAGACTGTTTGCTCACTTGAGCCGGCGATTTGTTTGTTTTGGACTATTAACACCAATCTTGTTCCAATATTGAATACATTATGACAGACAAGATCTCGTTACATTAATAAATTATTTGCAATAACGTAAAAGGGGATTTAGCTGACAAATATTAACTTTGATTTGAAATTGAATTCGGATGCATTTAGTCGCGAGACTCGACTATTTTAATATAGATTGTGCATGGATGACTCACGAGCATTTTAGATGTTATTATAGTATTAAAGGTTTTTATGAGTGTACGTATGATCCTATACTAGATGACATAGAAAACGCACACCTACATTATATACTAGAGGACATAGAAAACGCACACCTACATTATATACTAGAGGACATAGAAAACGCACACCTACAGTATATACTAGATGACATAGAAAACGCACACCTACATTATATACTAGAGGACATAGAAAACGCACATCTACATTATATACTAGAGGACATAGAAAACGCACCCTACATTATATACTAGAGGACATAGAAACCGCACACCTACATTATATACTAGAGGACATAGAAAACGCACACCTACATTATATACTAGAGGACATAGAAAACGCACACCTACAGTATATACTAGAGGACATAGAAAACGCACACCTACATTATATACTAGAGGACATAGAAAGCGCACACCTACATTATATGATTATTATTATTAGTACATAAAAACGAAATACGAAGGATTCCATCAAAGATATATCACATCTTAATTACAAAACACAAACTGAACAGCTGAAAACATTCCAAAATGTTTAAAACTATGTATTTATATTATTATTGTTTTTCATGTAAAAACACACTTATCCGGAGTGTGCGTTTTCTATGTCCTCTAGTATATATGAATGCATAATTGCATAGTTCTCAATGTGATATCAACATAAGTTTCACCCTGGGGGAGGGGGGCGTTCGACATGCACTGGTATTAAGCAGACTACATATGTGATAGGTATGGTTTTTGTTTTGATTTGCGGGTTGAAAACCACACCGGCAGCATAGGTCATATAGCGACTCCAGCCATTATTGGTTGAGTGAGACTCGGTGATCCTCCGTAGAACCACCGACCTTCCACAAGCAGGCTAAGCAGCTTCCTCACATGCAAGAATTCGACACCCGAAATGGGAATCGAACCTACAGCGGTGAGGGGCAAGTGATTTGAAGTCAATGCCCTTACCCACTCGGCCAGAGAGACCCCATGGCGTCCACCGTCCTGTTTTCAGTTAGGTTCACTCTCGCATTTTGAAGACACTCCGACTCAGTTGTATTCTTCGCCAGTTGGACAGTTTCCACCTGCATCAGTCAGTTTAACGTCGACTGTGTCGTTTGCTTTTTCGTCTGATTCTCTACGCCTCTTTCGGATGGCCTGTTATAATTACTAGTAGACATTGTCAAAATGCGTATATTCTTGCATATAACCGGTTCTCCACACATTACAGGATGTGTGTACACGTCTCAGTGTGTTTTACGTTTATTTATCGTCGCTACCGGTTGCCCATATGAGCGACGCCTCCTGAATAGATTAGTCATTTTAGATGTTGGAGGATAGTGCAATGATAGAGACAGATACCCATTCCAGAGTCTCCTCTGGTTCTTTTACGTGCACGGTGTAAAGCACCGACACGAGACCTCGGTTTAACGTCCCATCTGAAAGACTGTTAATTTGATTAGGGTCAGACGGGGGATCGAACCTGCGATCCCTGGATTACCAGTCCAGCGTGTTACCACTGGACTACAGATCCGTCTGTAGTTTGTAAAACAAATAAAGTTTATATTTATAACATTGGTGTGATTTCTCTCGATACCTCATTCGCGCGCAGTAAGGGAGACAGGATGTAGATGTGTCTTGTCTATGGAAACCACCGGCACGGTTCTTTTTGGGCTCGAACTAAAAACCTATCAGTTGCGACGCGGACACCGTATCAACTGCACCACGGAGGCGCCACTTCTATAAATGTGTTTTGATAATAGTATACATGAAGTAAAAACTTCGAACAAAGATATTTTTTTCCGAACCGTTTCATACAAATCCAACATTGATGATTTGAAAAGCACTCGATCAAAACTTTAGAAATAGATGTCAACGTATTCAAGCTAGGCACATACAATACGACCGTTAACTACTGTTGACTCTTCAAAAGCATGTGGTCTATCCGCTAGTTGTCCTTTCGCGCGTTTTCCCACCTAGATAAGACACTTTGATCAATATTTTCAAAAATGCCTTCAAGCTAATCGTTTAAAAATTGAAGAAATGTGTGTCATTTATCATAAATGTTTCATAGACATGCTCATATCCCCTGTGTCGACGATACTCCCATTAAAGCGTGTATCCAGTTGTGAACCCTCACATTCTTTACCGACATGCATATTAGGCCAGACCTGATGAATCAATAGTTTCACGTGCTTCTTCACTGACATGGATATTAGGCCAGACCAGATGAATCAATAGTTTCACGTGCTTCTTCACTGACATGGATATTAGGCCAGACCTGATGAATCAATAGTTCCACGTGCTTCTTCACTGACATGCATTTTAGGACAGGTCTGATGAATCAATAGTTTCACGTGCTTCTTCACTGACATGGATATTAGGACAGGCCTGATGAATCAATAGTTTCACGTGCTTCTTCACTGACATGGATATTAGGCCATGCCTGATGAATCAATAGTTGCACGTGCTTCTTCACTGACATGGATATTAGGCCAGACCTGATGCATAAATAGTTGCACGTGCTTCTTCACTGACATGGATATTAGGTCAGACCTGATGCATAAATAGTTGCACGTGCTTCTTCACTGACATGGATATTAGGCCAGACCTGATGCATAAATAGTTTCACGTGCTTCTTCACTGACATGGATATTAGGCCAGATCTGATGCATAAATAGTTGCACGTGCTTCTTCACTGACATGGCTGTTAGGCCAGACCTGATGCATCAATAGTTTCACGTGCTTCTTCACTGACGGGGATATTAGGCCAGACCTGATGCATCAATAGTTTCATGTGCTTCTTCACTGACATGCATATTAGGCCGTGCACTTAATCAATAAATAATGCCACCCACTTCTCCACTGCAATGAAGGGCAGACCTAAGCACGAAATGATTACATATAATATCATTTTATCTAGCGACCAGTACATTACTCGCCCACTAGCATATTTCTGCGGACGAACGTGACCCCTAATGGCGGAGCCACATATAATATCGTTTTATAATTCTATCATTTCGGAACTGAGCAGTAGCGAATGGGTTGTATTAGCTGATGTGGTTTAGATTAACACTGCTTAGAGCTTAATACATAGCACAGGAAAAACCTATGTAACAACTGTAAAACTAGACGAAGGCAGATAGTTTGCGAAGATATGTGTGAGTTCTGACTGAGACAGTGGAATGTTTATCTCCACGCCATATACGAGTACACATATCACAGATTACAGATTAAACCAATAAACTGATAGCCTGTTCATAAAGTAACACAGTTCTGTGTAATTTATAAACAGAATACGAGCGAACTTCTGCACCATAATATAGTCAATGTTCGGTTATAAACCTGGATGGCTACCCACATTACTTGGATATATTATTAAGACTTTATTTTATTAACGTGCTTCAGTACGCTTGCAATAAAGTCCACATAAATAAATTCAACAAATTGGTCGAATGACCAGGTAATTTAACGGAGGGTTTAATTTTTACACAAGGAATTAAATATTCGTTTATGTTTTGGGTGCATTCTAAACAGTGTATGGATTTTCAATTAGTTGCGGCTGAATGCGATTTCGCTCTAACGTAAAATACGTCTTTCTTTTCAAGCAAAAAAAAAAGAACATAACATCAACGCACAAAGCAATATCACGGACTATCGTTTGAATGGCTTAGAATAGAAGACCGTTTACGCTCAATAGTTGATCAAAATGAATTTGATACGATAGCAGATGGTTTGGAAGCTTAATGCAATCTGCTCAGATTAAATATTTCAACATTCAATATAGTAAATATAATATAATATGTAAGTAAACCCGTGTCGACGAGTGATAACCATCCGGGATCTACTTATAACTAATGTGAACAAACGTGTGACTTAACAGCAGTTGTAAACATTATTTATTGAAGCTGTGATATATACGACAATCTGTATGCAGGACAAGAATTGACAGGATAATATTGAATTCAGTAGAAAACACATGTACAGTTTATTACAAAAATGATTGTGTATACTGTAGAAAAAATATTGGATTCTCACAATAATAACGTCGAGTATAAAATTCTCGAGTATTTCGTGCGCAATAACACAATACGTGACGCTACAGACACAACAGGAAGTGATGTCAACGGTATGACAGGAACTGACGTCAAAGATATGATGACGGGATGTATTCATACGGCAACATTAGCCGTGTGCACGGTGCTCGTCGTGTTTGTGCTGTTCTTGGGGTGCACGGGAAACGGGGTTGTATTGTTTAATGCATTGACTACGAAACGACAGAAAAATGACTTTGATTTATTGAGTATAAATCTAGCTGGTGCTGATTTCATCATGTGCACGTGCCTTTCGCCGATGTTTTTATTTCTCTTGTATTCCGAATCGGATATACCAACAGCATTTTGTGGCAGCATTTTATTTCTCGGAATCTTAAGCTCCCTCTTGTCATTACTTAGTATTGTTGTTATAGCAGTGCATCGTAAATGCCGAGTAACTGGTTCTCTTAGAAAAACTTTGAGCTTGTTGAAGGTTTCAGCTATTGTGGGATTTATTTGGCTGATAAGTACGTGCATAGCACTAGCTGGGACAATTCACGTAACAGCCTCTTGGCACGAACGTTCCGTAAACGATTGCCAAATAGCTGTAAATAACAGCGACTTGAAAACCAACAATTTTGTGTTATATTATATGTCACCAATAATAATGGTTAGTCTGGTGACAATTTCCGTTTGTTATGGGGTAATTGCACGTAGCGCCAAAGGTCAAACGAGTTATAGGCGCAGCGTTGTTCCTCTCCGAGCCATCGATTACCTCAATGACGGAATTTGTGAAGATACCACAGATGCCAATACAAATTGTGTTACAATAACCGCAGATAAATGTGTGCCTTCGGGCGTAGACGCGCGATCTGATAATGGAAGTAAAGCCACTACAATGTGCTTGGTTGTTACCCTGACAGTCATGCTGTGCTGGGTACCATTACTTGCGTCACAGTTTATTCAGATCGTCGCCGGAGAATCCATTATTTTGTATCAAGTTAAGGTATGCGGAATAGCTTTGATATTTCTCAACAGCGCTTTGAATCCGTACTTATACGGACAAAGCAATAGTAAGGTGAAACACAAATATATTCAGATACTGTATAATTTCGCACGGTGTGAATACACATTTCCGGTTGGAAATACGGCAAGACAATTTGATGGAATAGATACTTTTGAAAAGTGTCCCTTGCAAGCGTCACAAGCGTTACGTGACACACACTCTGGCTTGTCCTGTCTCGAATGTGAATCGCAATGCCAAACATTTGAAGAAAGTCCATGTGGCAGACGATACCTTAACAATATTCAATATGGACATAATATGCTTTTATTAACCCGTCAAGACAATGCCGTGGTATCTAACATTGACCATGCCGTTAAATAGAAGGTGATTACGAGCTTCTCGCACATCTGCTGGCAAGAACCAATTGCTGAGCGAAAATTGTATAAATGTTGAAAATACTATGTCCTCGATTCAAATGTGTCCAGTTTTACATAATACATACATTTCTGCTTTGGACTTTAACAAAACGAATGATTCAGAGACGCTATCATTATTAAAAACACCAATATCACTACACCATGCCCCGAGGTTATAAAACTGTTCTCGGATCTCAAACTCTAGTTCAAGGAATTTAGTTTATACAAATATATTTTAGCTCGATTGCGAAACAAGTTCTTTCAACTTATATTAATCACTCTCGAGACCTCATTCCTGATGGAATCCATCGCCACGAAGGAGAGAGAAGAGCCAATGTGGAATTTAAATGCCTTGCCTAAGGGCACAATCGTAACGGCTCCAGCGGGGCTCGAACTCCGGACCTTTCGCACCTGAAGCGAACGCGCATCCACTGCGCTATCACGACTAGGAATTTGATTGGTTGAGTCTGAGTTTTACACCCAGCAGAACCAATCAGAAGCTTGAGTCTGAGTGTTGAGATTGGAGAAATGTTTTATAACCTTGGGGCCTGGTGATAGTTATTTAACGACAAGTGTCACGTGTAGCTAAGATTAACGAAATTCATGTGGAAGTAGTGATAGCGCAATGGTAGCACGTTCGCTTCAGGTGCGAAAGGCCTGGAGTTCGACCCCCGCTGGAGCCGTTACGATTGTGTCCTTGGGCAAGGCATTTAAATTCCACGTTGCCTCTTCTCTCTCTCTCGTGGCGGTGGATTCCACCAGGAATGAGGTCTCGAACGTGATTAATATAACTTATAAGAACTTGTTTCGCAATCGAGCTAAAATAAATTTGTATAAACTAACGAAATTCATGGTCGGAACTAGCTGCAAGGAAACATACGTCCTGGCCAGTACTTATGCGAGAACTATGAATTCATGCTGTGTGTCTTGTTTTCGTGTTGTGCCCTCCCTACATGTTTATTGTTATTTATTATGTGCTAAATAAATATAACGTGTATGTTTATCGTGCTGTTTCATTAACATATTCTTAGGTGCGAAAGATCCGGAGTTCGAGCCCCGCTGGAGCCGTTACGATTGTGCCCTTCGGCAAGGCACTTAAATTCCACGTTTCCTCTTCTCTCTCACTCGTGGCAATGGATTCCATCAGGAATGAGGTCTCGAGAGTGATTAATATAAGTTGTAATAACTTGTTTCGCAATCGACCTAAAATAAATTTGTATAAACTAACATATTCTTAGATAGACCAATGAATTATAATTGTACAGAGCAGGTGCCTCCATCCATGGCCGAGTGGTTAAGATCGTTGACTTCAAATCACATACCCTGTAGGTTTAAATCCCACTGGGGTTTGCTAATTCTTTCATGTGAGGAAGCTTTCCAGCTGGCTTGCTGGTGTGGTTCTACCCGGGTCTGTAGTACTGCTCGAACCGGCACCGCCAATGCTAGCTGGAGAATCGCTGTACGACCAAAACCCCAACAACAAACAAAAATTATATTTGAATATGTCCATAACTTCATTCGTGATACAAAACGATTCTTTGAGTGAACCCCCATGTATATAAGACCCCATGTATATAAGACGTGCACTTGATGACTTTACCCCTGTCTACCTGCGCTACATTCTCAAATATCTTCTCTTTCTTCTGCTTTCTTACCGGTATTATATTCCTGTCATTTCTAAGCAATATGCACATTTGGTATACATGTATTAGCTCCACACTGTCCAAACTAGTACTGTGTATTTTGAACTACAAGGAGAGAAACTATATAAGCTCTGCTTCCGTTTTGATCCTTTCCTATTCTTTGATTGTGTGTGCATGTATTGTTTTGTGAATGTATATAGTGGAATAAATATGTTTAAACCAAACAAAAAGACGTAAACCATGCAGATATCCCGCGTCACCATGGCGACGTCCGAATGAAGGTCGATAAAGTTATCTACATACCAACATACCCGGATGACACAATATATATAGATGCGTGTGTGCATGCTTTAACCATTAACCTGCCAATCATAACTAAAGGCGCCTTTGCAAACAGCATGGGGCCCGATCAGACGGCACACACTATATGCTATTTGCTATTCGGATAGTGGAGCTAACACACTAGTAAGCAACATAGATTCTGATCTGACGCCGCGTTACGGCGCGGCAAATCTGGATCTGTGTTATTTGCACATTCCGTCCAATTTATTCGGCAGGTTATGGGTTAATGACATATATAGTTGCGTTATGGCACTAATGGAATCGCCTGTGAAACATAGACTTTGGCAGGATTAGGTCCGGGTTCTAGGTCATATACGGATTTTATTCTATAACAAGGATTGCATGTTTGGAAATATCGCTGTATATGTAGTAGGGACTCACAGGCAGATACAGGCTGGGTGCTTTGATATCAAAGCTCACAGTAATAAGCAACACCTATTCTTTAGTAGTATACAGTTAGAATGTATTAAGATGATAAATTACGTGCATGTTTTGTTTACATGAACACCCATGTTCGACTCCGCACTGATAAATGTGGGTTTGGACATATCACTGTAAAATAGTCATGGTTATATCGGAGGCTCAATATGTGGAATGTATAAGAGAACTACTTATTAAAAGTTAGGGTGAGCAATGTCGATGGATTTTGATGAAACGTTGTGGATATATAGACGATTGGTCAGCAGGAGGGAGATGTTCGATTTTGGTAGATATCGACCAATGATGCCTGTGGTCAGGGCGGTCAATGCCTGTGGTCAGGGCGGTCAATGCCTGTGGTCAGGGCGGTCAATACCTGTGGTCAGGGCGGTCAATGCCAGTGGTCATGGCGGTCAATACCTGTGGTCAGGGCGGTCAATGTATGTGGTCAGGGCGGTCAATACCTGTAGTCATGGCGGTCAATACCTGTAGTCAGGGCGGTCACTGTCTGTGGCCAGGGCGGTCAATGCCTGTGGTCAGGGCGGTCAATACCTGTGGTCAGGGCGGTCAATGTATGTGGTCAGGGCGGTCAATACCTGTAGTCATGGCGGTCAATACCTGTGGTCAGGGCGGTCAATGTATGTGGTCATGGCGATCAATGCCTGTAGTCATGGCGGTCAATGCCTGTAGTCAGGGCGGTCACTGTCTGTGGCCAGGGCGCTCAATGCCTGTGGTCAGGGCGTTCAATGCCTGTGGTGAGGGCGGTCAATACCTGTGGTCAGGGCGGTCAATACCTGTGGTCAGGGCGGTCAATGTATGTGGTCAGGGCGGTCAATGCCTGTTGTCAGGGCGGTCAATGCCTGTGGTCATGGCGGTCACTGCCTGTGGTCAGGGCGTTCAATGCCTGTGGTCAGGGCGGTCAATACATGTGGTCAGGGCGGTCAATGTATGTGGTCAGGGCGGTCAATACCTGTGGTCAGGGCGGTCAATACATGTGGTCAGGGCGGTCAATGCCTGTGGTCAGGGCGGTCAATGCCTGTGGCCAGGGCGGTCAATGCCTGTGGCCAGGGCGGTCAATGCCTGTGGTCAGGGCGGTCAATACCTGTGATCAGGGCGGTCAATACCTGTGGCCAGGGCGGTCACTGCCTGTGGTCAGGGCGGTCAATGCCTGTGGCCAGGGCGGTCATTGCCTGTGGTCAGGGCGGTCAATGCCTGTGGTCATGGCGGTCAATGCCTGTAGTCATGGCGGTCAATGCCTGTGGTCAGGGCCGTCACTGTCTGTAGTCAGGGCGGTCAATGCCTGTGGTCATGGCGGTCACTGTCTGTAGTCATGGCGGTCAATGCCTGTGGTCATGGCGGTCACTGTCTGTAGTCATGGCGGTCAATGCCTGTAGTCATGGCGGTCAATGCCTGTGGTCAGGGCCGTCACTGTCTGTAGTCAGGGCGGTCAATGCCTGTGGTCATGGCGGTCACTGTCTGTAGTCATGGCGGTCAATGCCTGTGGTCATGGCGGTCACTGTCTGTAGTCATGGCGGTCAATGCCTGTGGTCATGGCGGTCAATGCCTGTAGTCATGGCGGTCACTGCCTGTGGTCAGGGCGGTCAATGCCTGTGGTCATGGCGGTCAATGCCTGTAGTCATGGCGATCAATGCCTGTGGTCAGGGCCGTCACTGTCTGTAGTCAGGGCGGTCAATGCCTGTGGTCATGGCGGTCACTGTCTGTAGTCATGGCGGTCAATGCCTGTGGTCATGGCGGTCACTGTCTGTAGTCATGGCGGTCAATGCCTGTAGTCATGGCGGTCAATGCCTGTGGTCATGGCGGTCACTGTCTGTAGTCAGGGCGGTCAATGCCTGTGGTCATGGCGGTCACTGTCTGTAGTCAGGGCGGTCAATGCCTGTGGTCATGGCGGTCACTGTCTGTAGTCATGGCGGTCAATGCCTGTGGTCATGGCGGTCAATGCCTGTAGTCATGGCGGTCAATGCCTGTGGTCAGGGCCGTCACTGTCTGTAGTCAGGGCGGTCAATGCCTGTGGTCATGGCGGTCACTGTCTGTAGTCATGGCGGTCAATGCCTGTGGTCATGGCGGTCACTGTCTGTAGTCATGGCGGTCAATGCCTGTAGTCATGGCGGTCAATGCCTGTGGTCATGGAGGTCACTGTCTGTAGTCAGGGCGGTCAATGCCTGTGGCCAGGGCGGTCAATGCCTGTAGTCAGGGCGGTCACTGTCTGTAGTCATGGCGGTCAATGCCTGTGGTCATGGCGGTCACTGTCTGTAGTCATGGCGGTCAATGCCTGTGGTCATGGCGGACAATGCCTGTAGTCATGGCGGTCAATGCCTGTGGTCAGGGCCGTCACTGTCTGTAGTCAGGGCGGTCAATGCCTGTGGTCATGGCGGTCACTGTCTGTAGTCATGGCGGTCAATGCCTGTGGTCATGGCGGTCACTGTCTGTAGTCATGGCGGTCAATGCCTGTAGTCATGGCGGTCAATGCCTGTGGTCATGGAGGTCACTGTCTGTAGTCAGGGCGGTCAATGCCTGTGGCCAGGGCGGTCAATGCCTGTAGTCAGGGCGGTCACTGTCTGTAGTCAGGGCGGTAAATGCCTGTGGCCAGGGCGGTCAATGCCTGTGGTCAGGGCGGTCAATGTATGTAGTCAGGGCGGTCACTGTCTGTAGTCAGGGCGGTCAATGCCTGTGGTCATGGCGATCAATGCCTGTGGTCAGGGCGGTCAATGCCTGTGGTCAGGGCGGTCAATGCCTGTGGTCAGGGCGGTCAATGCCTGTGGTCAGGGCGGTCAATGCCTGTGGTCAGGGCGGTCAATGCCTGTGGTCAGGGCGGTCAATGCCTGTAGTCAGGGCGGTCAATGCCTGTGGCCAGGGCGGTCAATGCCTGTGGTTATGGCGGTCACTGTATGTGGTCATGGCGGTCAATGTATGTGGTCATGGCGGTCAATGCCTGTGGCCAGGGCGGTCAATGCCTGTGGTTATGGCGGTCACTGTATGTGGTCATGGCGGTCAATGTATGTGGTCATGGCGGTCAATACCTGTGGCCAGGGCGGTCAATGCCTGTGGTTATGGCGGTCACTGTATGTGGTCATGGCGGTCAATGTATGTGGTCATGGCGGTCAATGCCTGTGGCCAGGGCGGTCAATGCCTGTGGTTATGGCGGTCACTGTATGTGGTCATGGCGGTCAATGTATGTGGTCATGGCGGTCAATGCCTGTGGCCAGGGCGGTCAATCCATGTTGTCATGGCGGTCACTGTCTGTAGTCATTAAGTATTCACTTCCGATGATTCCAATGCTAAAGTGGACACTTCGCCGACCGCTCGAACCACTTTCTCCTAGACCAACCCTCTAGACCATATATCAACATAATCAAACCATAAACAACCTTTTGACAGACAGACAGACAGACAGACAGACAGACAGACAGACAGACAGACAGACAGACAGACAGACAGACAGACAGACAGACAGACAGACAGACAGACAGACAGACAGACAGACAGACAGACAGACAGACAGACAGACAGACAGACAGACAGACAGACAGACAGACAGACAGACAGACAGACAGACAGACAGACAGACAGACAGACAGACAGACAGACAGACAGACAGACAGACAGACAGACAGACAGACAGACAGACAGACAGACAGACAGACAGACAGACAGACAGACGACAGACAGACAGACAGACAGACAGACAGACAGACAGACAGACAGACAGACAGACAGACAGACAGACAGACAGACAGACAGACAGACAGACAGACAGACAGACGACAGACAGACAGACAGACAGACAGACAGACAGACAGACAGACAGACAGACAGACAGACAGACAGACAGACAGACAGACAGACAGACAGACAGACAGACAGACAGACAGACGACAGACAGACAGACAGACAGACAGACAGACAGACAGACAGACAGACAGACAGACAGACAGACAGACAGACAGACAGACAGACAGACAGACAGACAGACAGACAGACAGACAGACAGACAGACAGACAGACAGACAGACAGACAGACAGACAGACTAAATTATGTGTCCATGCAGTAAATGGCTCATCAAATAACGAAGTTGAGCAACTATTCCATTCAGTGACATACAGTGGGTAGCTCCGATATGGCACTGAAGACTAGGGCCTGCAGATTGTCACAGAAAATGAAATAGCGAAATTGAACAAAAATGCAATAAAACGTGGAATGTGGTATTGGCATGTTTGTATTGTATAGACTAGTATCTTGACAAGCGGCCACTTATCTCACCATACGATCATATATGTATACATATAATGTTTTCATGTCTGTACATAGCAATTTTAGACTCGATTTTGTATAATTTTGAAAATTTCAGGTCTAAAACTAAAACTTATATTAAAATGCACGAGAGTACACCATCGAAGTTCTAGGAGTCAAACTCGCCGTGGGGGAGCATGTACGCAGAACATTCCAGCACCACAACTTCGGACATATACATTCAAACAGGCTAGCTACGTCCCTTGCATACTACACAATTAAGTATTGAATTGCAAAAATACATAACTAGTATGCACAGGGTCTAGGGTCCTTCTTCCTACCGAATTTGTTTAAACCTAGACATCAAATGGTACACTATGGCACCTTTTAGTGGAGATTTATACATTAATAAACACATAAGAAAAGTTCAGTTTTTCTTCTACTACCCAGCAAAAAAGTAGAAACATAAATCCTGAAAAATAAGGTGCAAGCCCGGGCGTTGTGGCGTAAAGGCAACTACGCACCTGACCGGACAAACAGGAACTATACATAGTTACGAAGGCAATAGTATCTTCAAATTCCACAAGAATTGGTTTGTGCACATTTATTTTAGCTCCATTGCGAAACAAGTTCTTATAACTTATATTAATCACTCTCGACACCTCATTCCTGATGGAATCCATCGCCACAAGGGAGAGAGAAGAGGCAACGCGAAATGTAAATTCCTTGTCTAAGGACACAGTCGTAACTGGCTCCAGCGGGGCTCGAACTCCGGACCTTTCTCACCTGACTGTAACGCCCTACCACTGCGTTATCACGACTTCCACAATAATTAATACGCGTGACGTAGTTATTTAAGTTGTAATAGTTGCTATTTAAGAAAGGTGGTTAGTGAATTCGGTCATACAGTATTCGGTTATATATACATATCTACAAGTGGACATAACTCGCCATTTGCTTCAGGTACAAGATAATCTTGATAACTGCCCGTCATTTTGAAGGTATGTGCGTGCACAGACGATTGGGGTATGTGTTGTCTAATGTTGTTAACACTTGTGGCCCACACCATTTGTATGTGCATGCTATGTATTGTATATGTACGTGTATGACATATGTACTATTGATTTGCATTAAAATATGGTTAAAACAGTTGTGTTATGGACAAATGGTTTCGGGTTCAAAACCAAAATACATTTTTAAAAAAACATGTCACACTATCAATACAAGTGTGTTCGGCCATATCCATATCCAAACAAGTTTCAAAATGATACCAACTGACGGGTGGTCATTCTTAAACTTGCTTGGATATGGTCTAAAAACATGTGTGTATAGTGTCACCCGAAACCATTTTTCCAGACCCCAAACGTATGTGGGCATTTGTACATGTTTACCGTGTAGTCATAGTGTGTGTGTGTTTACGTTTATTTATCGTCGCTACCGGTTGCCCATATGAGCTACGCCTCCTGAAGATATTAGTCATTTTAGATTTTGGAGGATAGTGCAATGATACAGAGACCCATTCCAGAATATCCTCTTGTTCTTTTCGTGCACGGTGACAAGCACCGACACGCGACCTCGGTTTAACGTCCCATCTGAAGGACTGTTAATTTTATTAGGGTCAGTCGGGGGATCGAAACTGCGATCCCTGGATTACCAGTCCAGCGGGTTACCACTGGACTACAGATCCGTCTGTGTCACATACCAATTATCCTCAATATGACTATTATCATTTTAACTTTATTTAACGTCATTACCGGTTGCCCATATGAGCGAAGGGTAGTTTACCTAACAACACCTTTCATGGGCAGGCTCCAGCGGTTAACCAGTACTTGGTGCACTAACCTCCGTAAGAAACGGCCAACTTTTTCATATAGATGAGACACGGTTTGAGAGGGGCTCGAATCCGTGACAATCAGTGCTGATAGGTTACAGTGGTATACAAGTCAGCGATATTAACAACTCACACACGGAGTGGAGGCGGTCAATATGACTTTCTAAAGAGACTGTTGGTGAATGACAGCATATCACATTGAGCAGAGAACACTGCCTATTATCCCCCATCAGACAGAGGAAGTCGTGCTGCTTGCCAACGGCACACTCAAATGCGCACCATACTTGTCAACACATGCACAGTATTTAACGCAAGATTCAATCGTCACTCCTATACACTGAAACAGATCATTAACCTTCCCCTGCTACACCCCCTCTCCACCCATATTCCGATAAACAGTATGTGGTGCATCCTACGTGAATCATATAAGCGGAAGTGGGAGTTGAGATAGCGCAGTGGTAGAACGTTCGCTTCAGGTGGGAAAGGCCCGGAGTTCGCGCTCAGCTGTAGCGAGTTATGAGTGTGCCATGAGCTTTCTGGTGAGGAAGGTATCAAGCTGGCTTGCTTGTGAAAGGTCGGTGGTTCTACCTATGGTATTCGTCCTTTTCTGAAATACAACTCTAAGTAGCAGCCGGGTGTTCCTTCACCAATAATAACCGGAGAATCGATATATGACCTAAGCTGTTGGTGCGAATTCAAACCCCACAATCATATATCTTATCATAATGGCTTCAGCAATGCAGTTTATATGGTTTGTTCATACAAATTTATTTAGCTCGATTGCGAAACAAGTTCTTACAATTTATATTAATCACTATCGAGACCTCATTCCTGAAGGAATCCACGCCACGAGTGAGAGAGAAGAAGCAGAGTGGAATTTAAATGCTTTGCCTAAGGACACAATCGTAACGGCTCCAACGGGGCTCGAACTCCGAGCATTTCGCACTTGAAGCGAACGCGCTATCGCTGCGCTATCACGACTTCCACAACATATATGTTTTGCTTGTTTGGGGTATAACGTAGCGCCATGTGGAAGTCGTGATAGCGCAGTGGATGCACGTTCGCTTCAGGTGGGAAATGTCCGGAGTTTGAGGCCCGCTGGAGCCGTTACGATTGTGCCCTTAGGCGAGGCATTTAAATTACACGTTGCCTCTTCTTTCTCCCTCGTGGCGATGGATTCCATCAGGAATGAGGTCTCGAGAGTGATTTATATAAGTTGAAATAACTTGTTTCGCAATCGAGCTAAAATAAATTTGTATAAACTAACATAGCACCAACAGCCATATTGAGTCTCTCCAGCTATAATTGGCGAGTGAAGACACCGGGTGCCTATCCTAGCAGTGCAGTCGAGCATCCAGGTAGAACCACCGATCTTCCACAAGCCAGCTGGATAGCTTCCTAATATGAAAATGCCAACGACCACAGTATGGTTCGAACTTTGGCGATGAGAGGCAGGTGACGAAGTCAAAGACCTTAACCACTCGGGCACGGTGATCCCTACTCTAGATGAGAGGCAGGTGACGAAGTCAAAGACAGTAACCACTCGGTCATGGTGATCCCTACTCTAGATGAGAGGCAGGTGACGAAGTCAAAGACCTTAACCACTCGGTCATGGTGATCCCTACTCTAGATGAGAGGCAGGTGACGAAGTCAAAGACCTTAACCGCTCGGTCCCGGTGATCTCTACTCTAGATGAGAGGCAGGTGACGAAGTCAAAGACCTTAACCACTCGGGCACGGTGATCCCTACTCTAGATGAGAGGCAGGTGACGAAGTCAAAGACCGTAACCACTGGGGCATGGTGATCCCTACTCTAGATGAGAGGCAGGTGACGAAGTCAAAGACCTTAACCACTCGGGCACGGTGATCCCTACTCTAGATGAGAGGCAGGTGACGAAGTCAAAGACCTTAGCCACTCTGCACGGTGATCCCTACTCTAGATGAGAGGCAGGTGACGAAGTCAAAACCAACCACCACCACCAAAACAACAACACGACCTTAACCACTCGGGCATGGTGATCCCTACTCTAGATGAGAGGCAGGTGACGAAGTCAAAGACCTTAACCACTCGGTCACGGTGATCCCTACTCTAGATGAGAGGCAGGTGACGAAGTCAAAGACCTAACCACTCGGTCACGGTGATCCTACTCTAGATGAGAGGCAGGTGACGAAGTCAAAGACCTTAACCACTCGGGCACGGTGATCCCTACTCTAGATGAGAGGCAGGTGACGAAGTCAAAGACCTTAACCACTCGGTCACGGTGATCCCTACTCTAGATGAGAGGCAGGTGACGAAGTCAAAGACCTTAACCACTCGGGTATGGTGATCCCTACTCTAGATGAGAGGCAGGTGACGAAGTCAAAGACCTTAACCACTCGGTCACGGTGATCCCTACTCTAGATGAGAGGCAGGTGAGGAAGTCAAAGACCTTAACCACTCGGGTATGGTGATACCTACTCTAGATGAGAGGCAGGTGACGAAGTCAAAGACCTTAACCACTCGGTCACGGTGATCCCTACTCTAGATGAGAGGCAGGTGACGAAGTCAAAGACCTTAACCACTCGGGCATGGTGATCCCTACTCTAGATGAGAGGCAGGTGACGAAGTCAAAGACCTTAACCACTCGGTCACGGTGATCCCTACTCTAGATGAGAGGTAGGTGACGAAGTCAAAGAGCTTAACCACTCGGACATGGTGATCCCTACTCTAGATGAGAGGCAGGTGACGAAGTCAAAGACCTTAACCACTCGGGTATGATGATCCCTACTCTAGATGAGAGGCAGGTGACGAAGTCAAAGACCTTAGCCACTCTGTCACGGTGATCCCTACTCTAGATGAGAGGCAGGTGACGAAGTCAAAGACCTTAACCACTCGGGCATGGTGATCCCTACTCTAGATGAGAGGCAGGTGACGAAGTCAAAGACCTTAACCACTCGGGCATGGTGATCCCTACTCTAGATGAGAGGCAGGTAACGAAGTCAAAGACCTTAACCACTCGGGCATGGTGATCCCTACTCTAGATGAGAGGCAGGTGACGAAGTCAACGACCTTAACCACTCGGGCATGGTGATCCCTACTCTAGATGAGAGGCAGGTGACGAAGTCAAAGACCTTAACCACTCGGTCACGGTGATCCCTACTCTAGATGAGAGGCAGGTGACGAAGTCAAAGACCGTAACCACTCGGTCACGGTGATCCTACTCTAGATGAGAGGCAGGTGACGAAGTCAAAGACCGTAACCACTCGGGCACGGTGATCCCTACTCTAGATGAGAGGCAGGTGACGAAGTCAAAGACCTTAACCACTCGGGTATGGTGATCCCTACTCTAGATGAGAGGCAGGTGACGAAGTCAAAGACCTTAACCACTCGGGCATGGTGATCCCTACTCTAGATGAGAGGCAGGTGACGAAGTCAAAGACCTTAACCACTCTGTCACGGTGATCCCTACTCTAGATGAGAGGCAGGTGACGAAGTCAAAGACCGTAACCACTCGGGCATGGTGATCCCTACTATAGATGAGAGGCAGGTGACGAAGTCAAAGACCGTAACCACTCGGGCATGGTGATCCCTACTCTAGATGAGAGGCAGGTGACGAAGTCAAAGACCTTAGCCACTCGGTCACGGTGATCCCTACTCTATGTTACAACATTCTTCCCTCGTGAGTCAAGCTGCTTATGTGTGTGTGTTAGATGACTATAATTGTTGATTTTCGGATTTATAGTTGCCAACAGATAGGTCACACGGTGACGCCCCCGGCTAGTATTGGTGGAGGAAAACAACCGATAACTCTCTAAGCAGTATTGCAGGCACGGAAGGGCACCCAGGTAGAACCACCGGCCTATCGCTAGCCAGCTGTGGATAGCTTCCTCGTGTGAAATAATTCGACCCCCCCGGTGGGATTCGAACCTACAGCGTTGAGGGGACACTTATTTGAAATCAACGACAGTAACTACTCTACCACGGAGGCCCTTGTTAGATCAGTAGGATGTAATTTAAATGATTAATACAATAGGCACCGTTGCTTTATGGCAGACGTTATTGTGTTCAATACTTAAAACCTATTCAAACGAAGTCGATCCTGTACTGCGATATGAATGAACACACAACCTGTAAATAAATAGATAGTGACGTATATTTCAATACCAAACTACGATTTCATATCAAATATCAGGCAAGAGAGTTGTAAATTGAAAACGGTATATCGATCTCATTGAAATACGGATACTGTTTAAAGTGATTGAATGGAAAGATATAGCTTAAAACTGTTTATGATTCAAAAATGAAAAAAAAATCGTTCCGTTTACTTCTTGAGTTTCCTTGTCCATAGTGAGTTGAATTCAAAACACATATGTATGTATACACTTCATGTTTCAAAGAGATTTAAAGAGTTTGTGAATACTCTTCTGTGAGTGAGGTATAACAACAATATTTGGAAATATATCAACGCGGTGTGGTAAATTAAACATTTTCGGGTAAGTTATACATTTTATAATATCTTGTCACTGTTTTTTTAATTTAAGTTTATTTAACGTCGCTACCGGTTGCCCATTTGAGCGACAGGCAGTTTATCTAACAGCACCTTTCATGGGGTGGGACAGGCTCAAGCGGTTAACCAGTATTTGGTGCACCAACCTCCGTAAGAAACGGCCAACATTTTCACATATAAATGAGACACGGTCTGAGCTGGGCTCGAATCCTTGACCATTAGTGATGATAGGTTACAGTGGTATACAAATCCGCGACCTTAACCACTCGACCACGGAAGCGGACTATCTATCACTCAACTATGTAAGTTTTAATTGAATGTCCTTGAAGACTTAAAATATAACAAATAATTAAATAAGGCTTGGTAGAGCTGTTGCAAAATATTTGAAATAGTGGGTGCTGTGTGTGTATAGAGATACGTGTAATTCGCAATATCAATATGACAGACTGTTGTGTTTGCAGGCCAAATCAGTAACGTCAGTTGAATCACTATGCAATGTAAGTTATATTTTAGACATCCATATGACAACATTTGTATATTTGAAATGAGAAAGTGTATTAGATGATCGGATATGACTAGACGAATCGGCGGATTCCGCTATATTAGGTAAACATTTATGGCATGCCGAATGTTTCGTTTAACTTCTTTCTCCTGCGCATTTTCATATCAAAGTCAACACGTTATTACGGTCAATTTGTGATTTTCTTTGGCAGCCATGCGAGTTGGATTGAAATCTCACGGTTAATTTCACGTGTGGAAATCTACAATAAATATACGATAACAGTAATTTTATACACACTAAACAAACAGTTTCTGTATGCATTAACACCAATTTATACTGTATCTCGGTATGGTCCGTACACGTAGATAAACGTAGGAGTTGTTCTTTTTCATTTCGCTTATGGAAATTTCAATCATGTCCTATAACTATACTCGCGATATTTAGTGGGGTTGTTGAAGTGTCACGTCATTATTAGTGTGTAAATGTACATATATTAAATTTATATCAATTATACAGGCAATAATATTAATAATACTAATATTATTATTATCATTATTGTTAAATGATACAATGACAAACATTAGTCACTTAATGCCCCTGTATACTCACTAAATGTACTTTGGTCCTCTTAATTGGAGTCCTCTGTTGTTATCGTTGTTTCCTTTTAAATACATGCTATCCATTTTCAGCCGTTTTCTCATCTTATAATTATAAAATATTAAATCTCGACAGATATCCTACAACATATCTAATGGACACTTTACTGTAATGTATTTTGTTAGAAAACAACAGTAAAAGCAAAGGATTCCAACTAAACAGACAAATATACATTTCGGGATAAATCGGACTTTATCTGTCAAGGGAGGTAATAGAAAAACCAGTAATGTCTCTCATTGGAGTAGTACAGTTCGTGTGGAATCAGCTATCTTAGTTGCCTGTTGTTTCCGTATGGCTATATTTACAACGCTGTTGTTTCCTTCTATGAACGTGCATACCCTGTTTGTATCTATGTTCGTGTGAATTTCCTCAATAATGATATGTAGCTGACATGCGCACTCAAAGTTGCGGGTATGCACATTCGCAATGTTGGAACGCGTTTCTTTTATATTCCACGAATAATGCATTTGAATCAGCCCATGCTAACCCAACATTTCATGGTTCACATTGTTGTGTCAGCATTTTGCCAACCCACCCAAGGCAAGATATCAGTCGGATTCGTTTGGGCTGTGATATACAAAAATCATAGACCAATAATAATTTGATCTAGCATCATTATAGGGAAATATCTAGTCCTTTCTTTGAACAGCTAATACTATTTTTGATAGCATACAATGACAGCCTGAACCGGCACCGGGGGCGACAATAGCAACCGGATACAACAGTAATTGTCAATAGAATGGCAGCCTTATGCTGAACCGCACTATTCGCAACACTGCCGTACCTGACGAATGACCTCCCAACAAGATTGATATTACATAGGAAATGCTCTGCTTGATACAAGCAAATATCGTGACAGCCTGATGCTGAACAATAGGAGTACCTGTTGTTACTGAATTATCATCAATAATGCTCGTAATACCGAAATGTTGTTCGTCCGATTATTAGTTATGATACAAAGTAAAGGACGTAATTAAAACAGGCAATAGTGCATAATAAACGTGCATTAACTGAATAAGTAATATGGTTGTAATTCACACATTACAAACAACAAAAAGGAAGCAAACAAAAGCAGTCTTCTACTGCACTCTTGCATTATGAATAAGAGCCAAACAACTACCAACTGCACACAGTATTAGGCGTTACTAATGCAGACCTCTGGCCAGATTTGTCACTAATAATGACATGTAGCTGACATGCGCACTCAAAGTTGCGGGTATGCACATTCGCAATGTTGGAACGCGTTTCTTTTATATTCCACAAATAATGCATTTATATATATCAGTAATGAAACGCGAGTTAATAGTTTCCATACACTTTTTGAAAGCCGCGATAGAGCAGTTGTATAGTGCTTTCGCTTCAGATGCGGAGTTCAAGCCCCGCTGGAGCCGTTACGATTCAAAGTAAGGCATTTAAATTCCACATTTCCTCTTCTATCTCCCTCATGGCGATGGATTCCATCAGGAATGAGGTCTCGAGAGTGATCAATATAAGTTGTAAGAACTTATTTCGCAATCGAGCTCAAATAAATTTGTATAAACCATACACAGGACATGCCAATGAAAGTACTAAGTACAAGGCCAATACATTCTACTACTGCAGAAATAACTGATTTACTCAGAATAGATTGTACTGTTTAGCAGATGCAAGGTCAGCATCGATATGTGACAGGGTTATAGTGGTACAGTAGTACAGTGATACAGTGATACTGTGATACAGTGGTACAGTGGTACAGTGAGACAGTGGTACAGTGAGACAGTGGTACAGTGGTACAGTGAGACAGTGGTACAGTGGTACAGTGGTACAGTGAGACAGTGAGACAGTGGTACAGTGGTACAGTGGTACAGTGGTACAATGGTACAGTGGTACAGTGATACAGTGGTACAGTGGTACAGTGAGACAGTGATACAGTGGTACAGTGGTACAATGGTACAGTGGTACAGTGGTACAGTGGTACAGTGGTACAGTGGTACAGTGGTACAATGGTACAGTGGTACAGTGATACAGTGGTACAGTGGTACAGTGAGACAGTGGTGCAGTGATAAAGTGGTACAGTGATACAGTGGTACAGTGATACAGTGGTACAGTGGTACAATGGTACAGTGATACAGTGGTACAGTGATACAGTGATACAGTGGTACAGTGGTACAGTGATGCAGTGGTACAGTGGTACAGTGATACAGTGATACAGTGGTACAGTGGTACAGTGGTACAGTGGTACAGTGATACAGTGGTACAGTGGTACAGTGATACAGTGGTACAGTGATACAGTGGTACAGTGTGGTACAGTGATACAGTGGTACAGTGATACAGTGGTACAGTGGTACAGTGATACAGTGGTACAGTGATACAGTGGTACAGTGGTACAGTGATACAGTGATACAGTGATACAGTGGTACAGTGATACAGTGGTACAGTGGTACAGTGATACAATCGTACAGTGGTACAGTGATACAGTGGTACAGTGATACAATGGTACAGTGGTACAATGATACAGTGGTACAGTGGTACAGTGATACAGTGGTACAATGGTACAGTGGTACAGTGGTACAGTGATACAGTGGTGCAGTGGTACAATGGTACAGTGGTACAATGATACAGTGGTACAGTGGTACAGTGATACAGTGGTACAATGGTACAGTGGTACAATGGTACAGTGGTGCAGTGATACAGTGGTACAATGATACAGTGGTACAGTGGTACAGTGATACAGTGGTACAATGGTACAGTGGTACAGTAGTACAGTGGTACAATGGTACAGTGGTACAGTGGTACAGTGGTACAGTGATACAGTGGTACAGTGATACAGTGGTACAGTGATACAGTGGTACAGTGGTACAGTGGTACAATGGTACAGTGATACAGTGATACAGTGGTACAGTGATACAGTGGTACAGTGGTACAGTGGTACAGTGGTACAGTGGTACAGTGATACGGTGGTACGGTGGTACAGTGGTACAGTGGTACAGTGGTACAGTGATACAGTGGTACAGTGATACAGTGGTACGGTGGTACAGTGATACAGTGGTACAGTGATACAGTGATACAATGATACAGTGATACAGTGATACAGTGATACAGTGGTACAGTGGTACAGTGGTACAGTGATACAGTGATACAGTGGTACAGTGATACAGTGATACAATGATACAGTGATACAGTGATACAGTGATTCAGTGGTACAGTGGTACAATGGTACAGTGGTACAGTGATACAGTGGTACAGTGGTACAGTGATACAGTGATACAGTGATACAGTGATACAGTGATACAGTAGTACAGTGGTACAGTGGTACAGTGATACAGTGATATAATGGTACAGTGATACAGTGGTACAGTGATACAGTGGTACAGTGATACAGTGGTACAGTGGTACAGTGGTACAGTGGTACAGTGATACAGTGATACAGTGATAGAGTGATACAGTGGTACAGTGGTACAGTGATACAGTGGTACAGTGGTACAGTGATACGGTTACAGTGGTACATTGGTACAGTGGTACAGTGGTACAGTGATACAGTGGTACAGTGGTACAGTGGTACAGTGGTACAGTGGTACAGTGATACAGTGGTACAGTGGTAGAGTGGTACAGTGGTACAGTGGTACAGTGATACAGTGGTACAGTGGTACAGTGGTACAGTGATACGGTGGTACAGTGGTACATTGGTACAGTGGTACAGTGGTACAGTGATACGGTGGTACGGTGGTACAGTGGTACAGTGGTACAGTGATACAGTGGTACGGTGGTACAGTGGTACAGTGGTACAGTGATACAGTGGTACGGTGGTACAGTGGTACAGTGGTACAGTGGTACAGTGATACGGTGGTACAGTGGTACAGTGATACAGTGATACAATGATACAGTGATACAGTGATACAGTGGTACAGTGATACAGTGATACAGTGGTACAGTGATACAGTGATACAATGATACAGTGATACAGTAATACAGTGGTACAGTGGTACAGTGGTACAATGGTACAGTGGTACAGTGATACAGTGGTACAGTGGTACAATGGTACAGTGGTACAGTGGTACAGTGGAACAGTGGTACAATGGTACAGTGGTACAGTGATACAGTGGTACAGTGGTACAGTGGTACAGTGGTACAATGGTACAGTGATACAGTGATACAGTGGTACAGTGGTACAGTGGTACAGTGATACAGTGATACAGTGGTACAGTGGTACAGTGGTACAGTGATACAGTGGTACAGTGGTACAGTGATACAGTGGTACAGTGATACAGTGGTACAGTGGTACAGTGGTACAGTGGTACAGTGGTACAGTGGTACAGTGGTACAGTGATACAGTGGTACAGTGGTACAGTGGTACAGTGGTACAGTGGTACAGTGGTACAGTGATACAGTGGTACAGTGGTACAGTGATACAGTGGTACAGTGATACAGTGGTACAGTGATACAGTGGTACAGTGGTACAGTGATACAGTGGTACAGTGGTACAGTGATACAGTGGTACAGTGATACAGTGGTACAGTGGTACAGTGATACAGTGGTACAGTGGTACAGTGATACAGTGGTACAGTGGTACAGTGATACAGTGGTACAGTGATACAGTGGTACAGTGGTACAATGGTACAGTGGTACAGTGATACAGTGGTACAGTGGTACAGTGATACAGTGGTACAGTGGTACAGTGGTACAGTGGTACAGTGGTACAGTGATACAGTGGTACAGTGATACAGTGGTACAGTGGTACAGTGATACATGGTACAGTGGTACAGTGGTACAGTGGTACAGTGTAATGGTACAGTGGTACAGTGATACAGTGGTACAGTGATACAGTGGTACAGTGATACAGTGGTACAGTGATACAGTGGTACAGTGGTACAGTGATACAGTGGTACAGTGATACAGTGATACAGTGGTACAGTGATACAGTGGTACAGTGGTACAGTGGTACAGTGGTACAGTGGTACAGTGATACAGTGGTACAGTGATACAGTGGTACAGTGGTACAGTGGTACAGTGGTACAGTGGTACAGTGATACAGTGGTACAGTGGTACAGTGATACAGTGGTACAGTGGTACAGTGAACATACAGTGGTACAATGGTACAATGGTACGGTGGTACTGTGATACAGTGGTACAGTGGTACAGTGGTACAGTGATACAGTGGTACAATGGTACGGTGGTACTGTGATACAGTGGTACAGTGATACAGTGATACAGTGATACAGTGGTACAGTGGTACAGTGATACAGTGGTACAGTGATACAGTGATACAGTGATACAGTGGTACAATGGTACGGTGGTACTGTGATACAGTGGTACAGTGGTACCGTGGTACAGTGATACAGTGATACAGTGGTACAATGGTACAGTGGTACTGTGATACAGTGGTACAGTGATACAGTGATACAGTGATACAGTGGTACAGTGGTACAGTGATACAGTGATACAGTGGTACGGTGGTACTGTGATACAGTGGTACAGTGGTACAGTGGTACAGTGATACAGTGGTACAGTGGTACGGTGGTACATTGATACAGTGCTACAGTGGTACAGTGGTACGGTGGTACAGTGATACAGTGGTACAGTGGTACGGTGATACAGTGATACAGTGGTACAGTGGTACAGTGGTACAGTGGTACAATGGTACAGTGATACAGTGATACAGTGGTACAGTGGTACAGTGGTACAGTGGTACGGTGATACAGTGGTACAGTGATACAGTGGTACAGTGATACAGTGATACAGTGGTACAGTGGTACAGTGATACAATGGTACAGTGATACAATGGTACAATGATACAGTGATACAGTGATACAGTGGTAGAGTGGTAGAGTGGTACAGTGGTACAGTGGTACAGTGATACAGTGGTACAGTGATACAGTGGTACAGTGGTACAGTGAGACAGTGATACAGTGATACAGTGATACAGTGATACAGTGATACAGTGGTACAGTGATACAGTGGTACAGTGATACAGTGATACAGTGGTACAGTGATACAGTGATACAGTGGTACAGTGGTACAATGGTACAGTGGTACAGTGATACAGTGGTACAGTGATACAGTGGTACAGTGGTACAGTGATACAATGGTACAGTGGTACAGTGATACAGTGGTACAGTGGTACAGTGATACAGTGGTACAGTGATACAGTGGTACAGTGGTACAGTGATACAGTGGTACAGTGGTACAATGGTACAGTGGTACAGTGATACATTGGTACAGTGTTACAGTGATACAGTGGTACAGTGATACAGTGGTACAGTGTGGTACAGTGATACAGTTGTACAATGATACAGTGGTACAGTGGTACAGTGATACAGTGGTACAGTGATACAGTGGTACAGTGATACAGTGATACAGTGATACAGTGATACAGTGGTACAGTGATACAGTGGTACAGTGGTACAGTGATACAATCGTACAGTGGTACAGTGATACAGTGGTACAGTGATACAATGGTACAGTGGTACAATGGTACAGTGGTACAGTGATACAGTGGTACAGTGGTACAGTGGTACAGTGATACAGTGGTACAGTGATACAGTGATACAGTGATACAGTGGTACAATGGTACGGTGGTACTGTGATACAGTGGTACAGTGGTACAGTGGTACAGTGATACAGTGGTACAATGGTACGGTGGTACTGTGATACAGTGGTACAGTGATACAGTGATACAGTGATACAGTGGTACAGTGGTACAGTGATACAGTGGTACAGTGGTACAGTGGTACAGTGATACAGTGGTACAGTGATACAGTGATACAGTGATACAGTGGTACAATGGTACGGTGGTACTGTGATACAGTGGTACAGTGGTACCGTGGTACAGTGATACAGTGATACAGTGGTACAATGGTACGGTGGTACTGTGATACAGTGGTACAGTGATACAGTGATACAGTGATACAGTGGTACAGTGGTACAGTGATACAGTGATGCAGTGGTACGGTGGTACTGTGATACAATGGTACAGTGGTACAGTGGTACAGTGATACAGTGGTACAGTGGTACGGTGGTACATTGATACAGTGCTACAGTGGTACAGTGGTACGGTGGTACAGTGATACAGTGGTACAGTGGTACGGTGATACAGTGATACAGTGGTACAGTGATACAGGTAGTTAAACTTCTGCCATTGTTAGTACTACGCCTTGTCTGCTTTTAGCAAATATTAGATTCCTTGTGTGCCAAGGATACAATTAAATTTGTCGCAATCGATTATTCAGTGTGAATTTTTAATATGCATGTCAGTGAATGTAGCTTAGCTCATTTGAAGCTCCGGTGAGGAGGTTGTGTTGTATTGTTCAGATATTCTGTGAGTGACGTCGCATGTCATGGTATGGTTAGGTAAACACATTGTTATAAATACTTTCAATAACAATTCATGTTGTAACCTTGACTGTGATTGGTTCCAGGGACAATAAACAATATGGAGCATGTCGAATTGTGTATGTTTATTTTTTTAGCGTTTAGTTTAAACTTTATTTATTTTACAACGATTGCGAAGCAAGTTTTAACAACTTACGCTCGTTGGCGCGGAAGAAAGCGTAAATGTGGTCATTCGTGTGGGAGGAAAGTGGAGTACCCGGAGAAACTGTCCGATATTGCCACCACCGTACCATCTCACATACTTCCCGGTCCGAAGATCGAACCCGGGTTGCATTGGTGAGAAGCGAGCGCGCTAAACACTACGCTAATCGGACAGCGTTTAAAGTTGCACTAACAGCTGCATCGGTATGCATGTGGCAGTGCATGTGGGAGACGAATTCCATTGATTGTGAATATTAACTTTTGATAAATATGTGCATGCATAATTCAGTTTACTGTTGTCATATATTTCCGATAATGTCCGAGCAGTGTTGCGGGCACGAACGGGCACTCAGGTAGAACCGCCGACCTACCGCAAGATATATTTCTGATAAATAAAATAATAGTATTGTACATACAATATAGATTGTTACTATAAATCTGTAAACGAGTGTAAGTAACAAAGCCTAAGTCTGAGCGAGACAATGAAAATATACAGAAACAGGGGCAGCACTTTAGATATATTCGTGTGGTATATTATATAATGTGAACAGAACATAAGTTTAATCATGACTTATACATAAGTACATAATCATAATATATATATATATACAATTATGTGTGTAATAGTCTTTCAGATGGGACGTTAAACCGAGGCCTCGTGTCGGTGCTTTACACCGTGCACGTAAAAGAACCAGAGGAGACTCTGGAATTGGTATATGTCTGTATCATTGCACTATCCTCTAAAATGACTAATCTCTTCAGAAGGCGCCGCTCACATGGGTAACCAGTAGCGACGATAAATAAACGTAAAACACGCACAAGCTTAATAGTTCGATCGTTTCAGTGCCGGATAATACGACATGGACGTAATGTTGTAATACAATTATACACGTGTGTCTGTGATGACATAATACGCATGCGCCAGTGTCCACTTCCGAACATTGTATCACCGAGTGTCGTAGGTCAAGTCCCAAAAACTGAGTTCTCGCTACATATGTGACACCCTTCCCGGAAGAAACGCTGTATGGCATATTAAACTGTTTCTGTTCTCGGGTATTTGAAATACCTATATAGAGGATGAACATTCTTATTGGTGTGTTTGCGTAATTAAGAAGATACATCATTCAGTATGGAGTTCATATGGTTTAAAGCATTCTTAAAGCGACCTTACATCGCAAAAAGCAAATAAAATGCATTTGTTCACGTATTGCTACTACACATTCTTCCGAATCATTCGAACACTAACATAGATCCAATAAACAGTGTTTTTGTGGATTGAAAGTAGGATTTCATATAACGGTCATCATTGCTCCTGAATTGACGTTTGTTTGACATCGGAGTCAATACTACACGCGAGATAATGTCGTTTAGAGATAATTTAACTAAGAATAGTCTACAAATAAATAGACACAAATGTGAGATATAACGGTAAATCTGTACCATAAATCGTGTTTTTCAGGATACACTAGTTGTATTACGCATGGATGTTTACATTATTTTGTTATGTCAACAAACCGCGTATACGACGTTTGTTTATTAGTTGAAAAACTCAGTAGTTGAGGCAAATATTTGGAAAACAAGTATACCATATAATAGGAAAATACATTCTGTAGAAATTTGTGTTTTCAAAGATGTAGTGTCGCTTTAAGAAAACGAACCAAGTTTAATAACACCTTTCTATTATCACTGTTCATTAAAATACAAAATGTATCCATACTTGGTATCATGTAATAGTACTTCCTATTTCCTCAAATCTGAATAACATGGACAATTTAAAACAAAATGATACTCATCTTCAATGTCTGTACCATTGCAACATTGACAATAACGCTCATTTCTCTGTACTCTATTATTAGCGATATGCGTATATTGTTTTGGGGTTAATACGTATTGTTCATGTATTGTTCATGTATTACCATCTCCAACCGTATACTCATTACCAATATTCAATACCACCCTGTATTGTGAAATTCTAAAAGGTTTCAGTAATTATCGGAGTTAAACATTATGACTATCTTACACACAAAAGGCGACGGGAAATTAGAACAGATGAATGAAAACGTATTGGCTACACAATCTGAAATGGACTTCAATCATAGTTAGTATGGTAATAATGGAAAGTGAATTGATATGTATACAGGCTTTATTGTTACTTTATAACTACTTTGTGACAAATAACAATGACTTATTGGCTAGCAAGAAATTATATCACTTCAGTCGTCTTGTGTAAGGTACAATTTGAATTAGTGTTGCAACATGCAACCGTCTTCAGAACTATGCACATTTACAGTCAACCCTGTCTTAAGCAGTCAGCCAAGGGCATTACAGAAAGTGGCTGCTCAGCACAGATGGCTGCTTAATAGAGGTCAAATGAATAATAAAACCACATAATTGTAATTTGGAGACTGGCTGCTTAATACAGGTTAGCTGCTTAATGGAGGTGGCCACTAACACAGGGTTGACTGTATACGCATTAGAAAAACGCACACCACGGTATCCCATATAGAACGGAATACCCGGTAAGGTAGAAGACACACATCGTCTCCGTGGCTAGTGGTTAAGGCGTCCGCCTACGGAGCGTGAGGTCGAAGGTTCGAATCTCGTCAGGGGTTCGTTCTGATATGGCCGGTTGGTGAGCCGCCAGCTAGTTAAATAATGGTTACCGATTGCCTACCAGCCTGGCGTCTGGCATACAAGCATATGATTCGGGAAGTACTGATGTTCGTAAAAAGAGGTGTCTCATAAGTCAGAAATGGCTGGCCCTTTAAATAGGGGTGACACTATAATAAACAACAAACACACACACACACACACACACACACACACACACACACACACACACCACACACACACACACACACACCACACACACACACACACACACACACACACACACACACACACACACACACACACACACACACACACACACACACACACACACACACACACACACACACACACACACACACACACACACACACACACACACACACACACACACACACACACACACACACACACACACACACACACACACACACACACACACACACACACACACACACACACACACACACACACACACACACACACACACACACACACACACACACACACACACACACACACACACACACACACACACACACACACACACACACACACACACACACACACACACACACACACACACACACACACACACACACACACACACACACACACACACACACACACACACACACACACACACACACACACACACACACACACACACACACACACACACACACACACACACACACACACACACACACACACACACACACACACACACACACACACACACACACACACACACACACACACACACACACACACACACACACACACACACACACACACACACACACACACACACACACACACACACACACACACACACACACACACACACACACACACACACACACACACACACACACACACACACACACACACACACACACACACACACACACACACACACACACACACACACACACACACACACACACACACACACACACACACACACACACACACACACACACACACACACACACACACACACACACACACACACACACACACACACACACACACACACACACACACACACACACACACACACACACACACACACACACACACACACACACACACACACACACACACACACACACACACACACACACACACACACACACACACACACACACACACACACACACACACACACACACACACACACACACACACACACACACACACACACACACACACACACACACACACACACACACACACACACACACACACACACACACACACACACACACACACACACACACACACACACACACACACACACACACACACACACACACACACACACACACACACACACACACACACACACACACACACACACACACACACACACACACACACACACACACACACACACACACACACACACACACACACACACACACACACACACACACACACACACACACACACACACACACACACACACACACACACACACACACACACACACACACACACACACACACACACACACACACACACACACACACACACACACACACACACACACACACACACACACACACACACACACACACACACACACACACACACACACACACACACACACACACACACACACACACACACACACACACACACACACACACACACACACACACACACACACACACACACACACACACACACACACACACACACACACACACACACACACACACACACACACACACACACACACACACACACACACACACACACACACACACACACACACACACACACACACACACACACACACACACACACACACACACACACACACACACACACACACACACACACACACACACACACACACACACACACACACACACACACACACACACACACACACACACACACACACACACACACACACACACACACACACACACACACACACACACACACACACACACACACACACACACACACACACACACACACACACACACACACACACACACACACACACACACACACACACACACACACACACACACACACACACACACACACACACACACACACACACACACACACACACACACACACACACACACACACACACACACACACACACACACACACACACACACACACACACACACACACACACACACACACACACACACACACACACACACACACACACACACACACACACACACACACACACACACACACCACACACACACACACACACACACACACACACACACACACACACACACACACACACACACACACACACACACACACACACACACACACACACACACACACACACACACACACACACACACACACACACACACACACACACACACACACACACACACACACACACACACACACACACACACACACACACACACACACACACACACACACACACACACACACACACACACACACACACACACACACACACACACACACACACACACACACACACACACACACACACACACACACACACACACACACACACACACACACACACACACACACACACACACACACACACACACACACACACACACACACACACACACACACACACACACACACAACACACATTAGTATAACTATAGTATACCATGGTTCTACATGGGTACGGTGGATAAGGCAAAGGCAATATCTCGTCCATTATCTGTCCGTAGAGCACAAGTGAGCCGTGCAATAAGGTATATTTGAATCAATCACACATCATTACAAATTGGTTGTCAATTGCAATGATTACTTGTTCAACGGCTTAAAATACCGAACAAGCATGTCAATACATGGACGTCGTGATAGCGCAGTGGTAGCAGGTTCGCTTCAGATGCGCAAGGCCCAGAGTTCCACCATTGTCTCTTCTATCTCCCTCGTGGCGATATCTCCCTCATGGCGATATCTCCCTCGTGGCGACCCATTTCAGACACTATCATTGTACATATAACTGTCTCCGTTTATATCGAATTTCGTTAAGTCAAACTTCGGTTATGCCGAAATATTTTGTTCGGTCCGACGGAATTCGACATAACGGATGTAGACTGAATCTTCGTTTTATAAAATGTTATGATCTTTTCGTACGAATAAAGTATATATCTTATGACATGTTCCATCATTCATAGCTATTGATAATGTATTATATTTCCCTTGAATACCTTTATTCCAACATCTGGCTATTTATATACATATATGGTATGGAAGTCGTGATAGCGCATGTTAGGTTCAGGTGCAAAAGGTCCAAACGATCTGTAGTTCGAGCCCCCACTGGAGCCGCTACGATTGTACCTTGTAATTCCACGTTGCCTCGTCTCTCTTCATCGTGGCGATGGATTCAATCAGGAATGAGGTCTCGAGAGTGATTAATATAAGTTGTATGCACTTGTTTCGCAATCGAGCTAAAATAAATTGTATAAACTAATACAGTATTTAACTTGAAAAACACACACATACTTTACTGTTAATAGGATTTCAAAACATCAGTGGTATTTGAAACGTTTGTAAAACATTGGAATGCCATTTCATTAATTAAAGTAGTATTATCGTTCGGTTGGTGTCATTGGCATAATGTATATCTAATCTAATCTAATCACAGCTGCGATAATGTCTATAAATTGGACTAGCTATATTGCATGTCATACTACAATTTGGAATTAAACAGACATGCCGTGCTACAAAGTCCGCAATATTTACATCGCTATTGCATTTCCTGCGATGAACGAATATCCCGGTCTGTGTTTCACGTGTGAATGTCCTCACTAATGATAAGCTGCTGACATGCGCACTCGAAGTTACGGGCATGCGCATTCGCAGCGTTTGACAGCGTTTTCGTTGATATTCTTTGATTAATTAATATAAATATAAGTAATGAATAGCGGGCTATGAACTACATCCGCCGTGTTTAAAGTGTGCTGCGGCCAAGCCGAAGCCTCCATACACTTTCAGTACACCCGATGGTGGTTCATACCCCGATGGAAACTATTAACCCGCGATTCATTCCTAAATTGAGGTTTGTTTGAACAGGTAGTAGCTCATTATGATGTATCGTTTATATGCACTTAATACCACACGATAGAAGACGGATCTGAAGTCCAGTTGTTAATACGCTGGACTGGTAATCCAGGGATCGCAGGTTCGATCCCCCGTTTGACCCTAATACAATTAGCAGTCTTTCAGATGGGACTTTAAACCGAGGTCTCGTGTCCGTGCTTTACACTGTGCACGTAAACGAACCAGAGGAGACTCTGGAATTGGGACTTTAAACCGAGGTATCGTGTCCATGCTTTACACCGTACACGTAAAAGAACAAGTGGAGACTCTGGAATGGGTCTCTGTCTGTATCATTGCACTATCCTCCAACAATCTAAAATGACTAATATCTTCATGAGGCGTCGCTCATATGGGCAACCGGTAGCGACGATAAATAAACGTAAACCACACACACGATAGAAGCAGCATACACTGTAGCTGCTCGAGAAATAATGCTAAGTGCATATTATTGTATACGTGTGTGGGTTGAAATGTAACGTAAATGTGTTAACATTGTTTGTCTTGGGTTACGAATTGTGAGGTATAATCGTATCGTGTTTGCTTGAATAAGGAAACCTTGGCACAATATTTCCATTGAAGATAAAATATAAAATGAAAACCAAAGCAGTTAAGAATGTCACATTCGTGCAGGCAAATAAACGATATTGTTGGAGAGCAAATTCATGACAAATAATTAAAATTGTAGTGAGCTTAAAATAGTTTCTATTGCACAATTTGAAGAAAACGACACAAGAAAATAAAACACGGGACTATATACAATATGTTTCTCAAATCAATGTGACTTATAGACTCTACATAATAATTATATATTATTTTAAAATAATTCCGCGGAAGACGAATGTACTACCGCTATGAGGATTACCATGTTTTTTGCCTAGCAGTTAAACACGGTAATATCATTTTATCTAGAATACTTGTATTGCTAATATAATCTACTTAATAATCAAATAAATCACTTGAAAAGTCGTGAAGATATGTTCGACTAATCCAACACAAGCAAGATAACATAATTTCTCTTAAAAAGCAAAATCGACAAAAGCGCGATCTATTTGTTTGATGAAAGTGTCAAAATCAAAGCAAACTATGAACACAATACGAATAGCCACTATATTTAATTGTTGGTCTGTGGCAGATTCTACATCCTTCAGTATACTCATACATGTGTTTTCTCCAAGTTTTTCATCTGTCTTTTTGTTTCTCTTGTGGCTCTCATCTGCTCGTTGTTTCTTGTAGTATGTCTAATGACTAGTCACCTGTTGATTTTATCTTCTATAGTAGCTCTCATAAGTCATTTGATTCTTCTAGCGATTTGTTTCTCTCATCTGTCATACGCATTTTCAAATTTGCTCATTACTGTGCCTTGATTCCTTAGTGGCTTCGGTGATTATTCTGGTGGCACACATCAGTGTTTCATCTGATCTGTCGTTTGCTTCTTCTAATCGCTCTTGTCTATACTTTTTGTCTTCTAGGTTCTCCAATATGTCCTTTGTTTCTTGTAGTGGCTCTCGCATTTCCTTTGATTACTCTAGTTGCTCCAATCTGTCCTTTGTTTCTTCTAGTGACCCCCGTATGTCCATTGATTACTCTAGTTGCTCCAATCTGTCCTTTGTTTCTTCTAGTGACCCCCGTATGTCCATTGATTACTCTAGTTGCTCAAATATGTCCTTTGTTTCTTCTAGTGAACCCCGTATGTCCATTGATTACTCTAGTTGCTCAAATATGTCCTTTGTTTCTTCTAGTGACCCCCGTATGTCCATTGATTACTCTAGTTGCTCCAATCTGTCCTTTGTTTCTTCTAGTGACCCCCGTATGTCCATTGATTACTCTAGTTGCTCCAATATGTCCTTTGTTTCTTCTAGTGACCCCCGTATGTCCATTGATTACTCTAGTTGCTCCAATCTGTCCTTTGTTTCTTCTAGTGACCCCCGTATGTCCATTGATTACTCTAGTTGCTCCAATATGTCCTTTGTTTCTTCTAGTGACCCCCGTATGCCCTTTGTTTACTCTAGTTGCTCCAATATGTCTATTGTTTCTTCTAGTGACCCCCGTATGTCCTTTGATTACTCTAGTTGCTCCAATATGTCCTTTGTTTCTTCTAGTGACCCTCGTATGTCCTTTGATTACTCTAGTTGCTCCAATATGTCCTTTGTTTCTTCTAGTGACCCCCGTATATCCTTTGATTACTCTAGTTCCTCCAATATGTCTATTGTTTCTTCTAGTGACCCCCGTATGTCCTTTGATTACTCTAGTTCCTCCAATATGTCTATTGTTTATTCTAGTGACCCCCGTATGTCCTTTGATTACTCTAGTTGCTCCAATGTGTCCTTTGTTTCTTCTAGTGACCTCCGTATATCCTTTGATTACTCTAGTTCCTCCAATATGTCTATTGTTGCTTCTAGTGACCCCCGTATGTCCTTTGATTACTCTAGTTCCTCCAATATGTCCTTTGTTTCTTCTAGTGACCCCCGTATATCCTTTGATTACTCTAGTTGCTCCAATATGTCTATTGTTTCTTCTAGTGACCCCCGTATGTCCTTTGATTACTCTAGTTGCTCCAATATGTCCTTTGTTCCTGGAGAGTCGCCATATAACCTAAACTGCGTGTGCTACGTTAAACCCAAAACAAATCAAACACACATTAATATTTAATATACAATCGTAGTTAAAAGTCAATCCTTGTTTATTAATATATAATCGACAATAAACGTCTCTAAATAATATATATAAATAATATATTAGTATAGTTTTGTGATGTTATATGATTTCCAATGATTGGTAAATGATACATGTCCAGTATGATTAATGATTGCGATATGTATTGAGGTGCTAATTTATACATACGGTAAAGGTTTATTGTACAGCAGACAGTTGTACGTACACCTTTTGATTGATTGATTTCATTTTTAGACTTCCATTGAAAAACCAGTTTTCATTATTTACAACATTAGATTTTCATTAGCAAATCAACGAACTCCGGCAAATGATTTCTTTCCTTTAAAACGGAAGCCCAATGTGTGTAAAAATTACAATGTGCTATTGACTACGCTCATGACAATGCTTTAATTAAAAATCAATCCATAATCAATAGATGGTATCGATTATAAAACTGATATCTCACAACATGCAAAATCATATCATTACGAATTTGCTTCATGTTATTTTGTCATTTTGACAGGAGTCAATGTGTGGGTTCGTTGATCTTGTTCTATTGTTCCTCGTAATATGTAATTAATTAATCATTGGCTTATTGCAGATACGTGAAGAAAAATAATGGAAACGAAAACCAGTTTGAAGATTCTGACGTATGAAATCTACAGAAGACCAAAGTTTCGGCAAAATACGGCTGGATAATTGATTGATAAACTTTTGATCTGTAGATGATATTGCGCTCTTATATGGAACACTATATTTAGACGACTTGATCAGTACACAATGCAAATGAGGCAACGTGAATGGATTTCAATTTGATATGACTGGCTATGGTATAGTGATACGGCTGAGTATGGCGTATAATGGCCATTCATAGTGACTCAATAGGCATAGTTGTGTTTATAATTACATGCATTGCTCTCATATTTAATGTCGTGTCCGTTGTTTTGAAGTTGTGCAAAGAATTTACGAACCCCAAACTTTGGAGATATTCATTGCTATATCAAGACGTTGCATACCTGTGTCTTTCTATTGGACTGTTACTGTTTTGTGTTAATTTATATGTTGATGTCAAAATTGTTTGTGACGTCACCGGATTTTTTCTTCTATTTGGAATTGTTCAGTGTTTATTGTCGTACATAACAACTGGAATAATACTGTTATCGATACAACACCCTGGAAAGTCGTCACACCTTTCCGGTTTCCATAGAAACGTCTGCATCGTAATTGTGACGCCGGCGATACTCATAGGTGCTATATTATCTGTGCTTCCGTATATATCTGATCGTCTGTTCAATACACACATAGAATTGGAAGTCGTCTGCCTTCCCATTCGTGATCACGGACACCAAGGTGCTGCTTATGGAACGTTACTAGTGGTGCTTTGGTGGCTTATTCTCATCGGTGTGATCATCAGTGACGTCATTATCGTTTTAAAACTGTGGAAATTCAATAACCGGATTAACTCGGCACAGAACAACGTTTGGCAAGATCAACTTATTGATCAAGGAAAAACATTGGTGAAAATAACTGTCATTGAACATATTGTTACGTTTATTTCTATTCTAACAATAACAGTATCGCTGTATTTAGACTCCGATATCGTTAGAAACAATAATACATGGCTCGTTGTGACGTCATTGGCTCTTTCGGCTATTGTACACGGTTGTCTGTCTAACGTTGGTGACGTCATGTGGACCTCGTGCTGTTGTCGAGACACTAGTGTGGTGAAGGAACCGCATAGAAAATTGAAAAAATTGGAACTGTTAAAAATAGAGGTGAGTATACTATTATATAAATATCACCAAACTGCTGATTGCTAATAGTTTCTTGTTGTTATTCTGTTATGCTAAGAGATATTGGTCAGTTACCTCCCCTTGAATACTCTTTTAGGAGGATATGTTATATAAGTTATTCGGCTTCTGCTATTTTCACCGTTGTTTTCTTTACACCACATTCTATCAATGTTCTTCCGTGTTCTCGTCATATTTAAATCTCAACACATATCCTCTAGTATATCCATGTATGTGGGTGAAGTTAGCAGTGAGCAGTGAGCAGTGTACTGCCAGTGTACTGCTGTACTGCTAGCAGTGAGCAGTGTACTGCCAGTGTACTGCTGTACTGCTAGCAGTGAGCAGTGTACTGCCAGTGTACTGCTGTACTGCTAGCAGTGAGCAGTGAGTAGTGTACTGCCAGTGTACTACTGTACTGCTAGCAGTTAGTAGTGTACTGCTGTACTGCTAGCAGTGAGCAGTGAGTAGTGTACTGCCAGTGTACTGCTGTACTGCTAGCCGTGAGCAGTGAGTAGTGCACTGCCAGTGTACTGCTGTACTGCTAGCAGTGAGCAGTGTACTGCCAGTGTACTGCTGTACTGCTAGCAGTGAGTAGTGTACTGCCAGTGTACTGCTGTACTGCTAGCAGTGAGCAGTGAGTAGTGTACTGCCAGTGTACTGCTGTACTGCTGGCAGTGAGCAGTGTACTGCTGTACTGCTAGCAGTGAGCAGTGAGTAGTGTACTGCCAGTGTACTGCTGTACTGCTGGCAGTGAGCAGTGAGTAGTGTATTGCCAGTGTACTGCTATACTGCTAGCAGTGAGCAGTGTACTGCCAGTGTACTGCTGTACTGCTAGCAGTGAGTAGTGTACTGCCAGTGTACTGCTGTACTGCTAGCAGTGAGCAGTGTACTGCCAGTGTACTGCTGTACTGCTAGCAGTGAGTAGTGTACTGCTGTACTGCTAGCAGTGAGCAGTGTACTGCCAGTGTACTGCTGTACTGCTAGCAGTGTAGTGTACTGCCAGTGTACTGCTGTACTGCTAGCCGTAAGCAGTGAGTAGTGTACTGCCAGTGTACTGCTGTACTGCTAGCAGTGAGCAGTGTACTGCCAGTGTACTGCTGTACTGCTAGCAGTGAGTAGTGTACTGCCAGTGTACTGCTGTACTGCTAGCAGTGAGCAGTGAGTAGTGTACTGCCAGTGTACTACTGTACTGCTAGCAGTTAGTAGTGTACTGCTGTACTGCTAGCAGTGAGCAGTGAGTAGTGTACTGCCAGTGTACTGCTGTACTGCTAGCCGTGAGCAGTGAGTAGTGTACTGCCAGTGTACTGCTATACTGCTAGCAGTGAGCAGTGTACTGCCAGTGTACTGCTGTACTGCTAGCAGTGAGTAGTGTACTGCCAGTGTACTGCTGTACTGCTAGCAGTGAGCAGTGTACTGCCAGTGTACTGCTGTACTGCTAGCAGTGAGTAGTGTACTGCTGTACTGCTAGCAGTGAGCAGTGTACTGCCAGTGTACTGCTGTACTGCTAGCAGTGAGTAGTGTACTGCCAGTGTACTGCTGTACTGCTAGCCGTAAGCAGTGAGCAGTGTACTGCCAGTGTACTACTGTACTGCTAGCAGTGAGCAGTGAGTAGTGTACTGCCAGTGTACTGCTGTACTGCTAGTAGTGAGCAGTGAGTAGTGTACTGCCAGTGTACTGCTGTACTGCTAGCAGTGAGCAGTGAGTAGTGTACTGCCAGTGTACTGCTGTACTGCTAGCAGTGAGCAGTGAGTAGTGCACTGCCAGTGTACTGCTGTACTGCTAGCAGTTAGCAGTGAGCAGTGTACTGCTGTACTGCTAGCAGTGAGCAGTGAGTAGTGTACTGCCAGTGTACTGCTGTACTGCTAGCAGTGAGCAGTGTACTGCCAGTGTACTGCTGTACTGCTAGCAGTCAGCAGTGTACTGCCAGTGTACTGCTAGCAGTAAGCAGTGAGCAGTGTACTGCCCGTGTACTGCTGTACTGCTAGCAGTAAGCAGTGAGTAGTGTACTGCCAGTGTACTGCTGTACTGCTAGCAGTAAGCAGTGAGCAGTGTACTGCAAGTGTACTGCTAGCAGTAAGCAGTGAGCAGTGTACTGCCAGTGTACTGCTGTACTGCTAGCAGTGAGCAGTGAGTAGTGAATAATGTGTATATGCCATAATCCGAAAAAAAAGGTGTTTTTTCCCCCGTACTTGCTTTTTCTGGCAGTGAGCAGTGTACGAGTAGTGTATTCCAGAAGTGGGTAGTGTAATCCAGCAGTGAGTGGCGTGATCTAGTTGTGGATGATGTGCAAATGCCAAATTTCGGAGGAAAAAGAAAAATAATTTAATTTTTTTAAATTATTTTCCATACTTGCTTTTCTGGCAGCCGTGTGTTATGTATTCTAATAGTGAATGATGTGTATATGCCAAATTTCGAAAAGAAAAAAATAATAAAAACAAATATGTATTTGTTCCCGTACTTGCTTATTCTGGCAGTGAGCAGTGAGGAATGTACGAGTAGTGTAATCCAGCAGTGAGTATTGTAATCCAGCAGTGAGTGGCGTAATCTGGAAAATAAAAATAATAAATAAAATGTTTTTATTATTTTCCATACTTGCTTTTCTTGCAGTGTACTGCTGTACTGCTAGCAGTCAGCATGCTAAGATCTAATAAAAAGCTAAGAACAATAAGATGCTAATAAACATTGTTTACACAGCAACATAAGCCGACTAAACAACCAATAATATATCCAAGTTGACTCGCAACGCATGTAACTAATTGTTTACTATGAACATATGCCACTGCATCTGTTACAAGAAGTGTCATTTGCAAGTATGACAAATTCTAACACGACCCAGCTAATAACATACATACTTGTAGAGTAAAAGCTACTTCGTGTTATTCTGCGATATACCTACCTTGAACTATGCTGCGTGCGCACCGTGTTTTGGCTTTTCCATGTATACAATGCGTGTAAAGTTTTATGAATGAAAGTCACGTGATGTTTGTAAATACTACAGTGGGAATTCGCGGAAGTGAGCTATTTTTAGAATCAGATCATCTCTTGTCCGTCTTGTTTTTCTGTTAAGTAACCTTTCAGTTACTATTATGTACAGTTTTATTTGACAAAATAAATAAAATTAGTGATCAGTTACAACTTTTGTTCATTTATGCACTAGATTGATATTTTCCATAAAAAATAACGTCATCACCCCTTACGCGGGAGGAAATTTCGAAAGCCAAATGCAGCTGAGTAGCACGGCGTTTGAAGAAAATACTCCTTTGATTCTCGTCTAAAATTATTAGAAGTAAGTCGTGTTAGAATCGAAATAATAAGTATCAACCGTGGTATATCACAGAATAACCCGAGTTTGAAGTTATTATGCGTAGAAATATATCACGAAGGCCGAATGCATAATAGTATGATTAACATGTGCACTGACTTGAACAATTATTTTCCGAAGAAATAATTATTAAGTCCAAGCTTATATTAAATAAGCGTTATATATATATTTAGCATAAGCTAATGTGCTACCATACCGTTTAATTTATTTTTCGTTAATAATCCTTATATGATATAATAGTTAACAAATATTTATCACGAAGCTTAATTGTATATATGTGTTATTTTTCTACATCAGACAGAATGTTTTCATCCAACATAGTTTGAAGTGTTGGGGATGGCTGTAAATAATGTAGCCCAACCCATTTGCGTTTCCCCAGATTAAATCGTATACAACAATAATAATTAATCCTAATTTAATTTCTAATTGTTTTCCATATATTTATTGTATGTATAATTGTAATGTAATGTATGAACCTCAGGCTCGTAGGCAGGAACTTTTGTAGGGGGTGCGTAATATAGCTACGGACTGAAGGACAGGCATTGCTAGGGGGTCCGGGGGCAGTCTGGGTGTTTACCACAATGTAGGAGATGCGTTTTCATGCATTCTGGGAAGTATATTTTACACCTGTATTGAGATACTTAGATATGGTGTATCGGGTCTTAATCGGCCCCGAAACACCTCGCCATCCACCGACATTCACACGTTTTTTTGTGTGGTAAATGGCGTGTCGAAGAAATAAGGGAGATAACTGAAATGACATGTATATCAGAACGGATCCATGAACAACGTACGGGCATTTGTACGGTATAGCAACGTAATAGGCACTGTCACGTACGATACGGATACGGTATCCGCGCCGCCGTCACAGCGAAATACGTATTTATGGCAGTGTGGTAATAATAGTTTAACATTTACGTTCTGATCGAGCGGACCTCGGTGAAAAAGGGGGTGGGTACACACCCATCGCCGCCCTGCCTACGGGTCTGGACTACTACTCAAACACATGCAATAAACTATTATTAAACTTAAGTTAACACACAGTTATGGTTTGACTACACATTGGTCAATTATTATCCAAGCAGGTGATGTTCTTTGTCCAAAATACGTTTATACAAATTTATTTTAGCTCGATTGCGAAACAAGTTCTTACAACTTATATTAATCACTCTCGAGACCTCATTCCTGATTGAATCGATCGCCACGAGGGAGAGAGAAGAGGCAACGTGGAAATTAAATATCTTGTCTAAAGGCACAATCGTAACGGCTCCAGCTGGGCTCGAACTCCGGACCTTTCGCACCTGAAGCGAACGCGCTATCACGACTTCCAAATTACGTTATGTCTGAAACACTGAATAACTTATACATAACTTAATTATTAATACAAGTTTATGTTAGGTATTCTATCAATAGAGTACGAGTTGTTGCTTTCATCTTCCAGTTTTTGACAAATGACGAGGTTCTGCTCCAAAATTGATATAAAATATTAAATTACTGTATCTTGAAACCAAAGAGAAGCTTTTAACATTCATTAATGCTAATAAACATGCTGTTTTCTTGTTCATATATTGTGAAAATAAAATTGTATAATTATATAAAGCACGTGTTCAGAGAAACGTTATTTGTAGTAATGTTATTGCGACATGTTATGTTTGTTACCGGCTGTATTATGATCGGGACATGTGACGTGTGTTTATTACTGGTTGCAATGTGATCGGGGCATGTCATGTGTGTTACCGGTTGTAATGTGATCAGAACATGTCATGTTTGTTACTGGATGTAATGTGATCGGGGCATGTCATGTGTGTTGCTGGTCGTAATCTGATCGGGGCATGTCATGTTTGTTACTGGTTGTAATGTGATCCGGACATGTCATGTTTGTTGCTGGTTGTAATGTGATCCGGACATGTCATGTGTGTTGCTGGTTGTAATGTGATCCGGACATGTCATGTTTGTTGCTGGTTGTAATGTGATCGGAGCATGTCATGTTTGTTACTGGTTATAATATGATCTAGACATGTCATGTTTGTTACTGGTTGTAATGTGATCCGGACATGTCATGTTTGTTGCTGGTCGTAATATGATCGGGACATATCATGTATGTTGCTGGTCGTAATGTGATCCGGACATGTCATGTGTGTTGCTGGTCGTAATGTGATCGGGACATGTCATATGTGTTGCTGGTCGTAATGTGATCGGGACATGTCATGTGTATTGCTGGTCGTAATGTGATCCGGACATGTCATGTGTGTTGCTGGTTGTAATGTGATCCGGACATGTCATGTGTGTTGCTGGTCGTAATGTGATCGGGACATGTCATGTGTGTTGCTGGTCGTAATGTGATCGGGACATGTCATGTGTGTTGCTGGTCGTAATGTGATCGGGACATGTCATGTGTGTTGCTGGTCGTAATGTGATCCGGACATGTCATGTGTGTTGCTGGTCGTAATGTGATCGGGGCATGTCATGTGTGTTGCTGGTCGTAATGTGATCGGGGCATGTCATGTTTGTTGCTGGTCGTAATGTGATCCGGACATGTCATGTGTGTTGCTGGTCGTAATGTGATCGGTACATGTCATGTTTGTTGCTGGTCGTAATGTGATCGGGGCATGTCATGTTTGTTACTGGTTGTAATGTGATCGGGCATGTCATGTTTGTTGCTGGTCGTAATGTGATCCGGACATGTCATGTGTGTTGCTGGTCGTAATGTGATCGGGGCATGTCATGTGTGTTGCTGGTCGTAATGTGATCGGGGCATGTCATGTTTGTTGCTGGTCGTAATGTGATCCGGACATGTCATGTGTGTTGCTGGTCGTAATGTGATCGGTACATGTCATGTTTGTTGCTGGTCGTAATGTGATCGGAGTATGTCATGTGTGTTGCTGGTTGTAATGTGATCGGAGCATGTCATGTTTGTTGCTGGTTGTAATGTGATTGGAGTATGTCATGTGTGTTGCTGGTCGTAATGTGATCCGGACATGTCATGTGTGTTGCTGGTTGTAATATGATCCGGACATGTCATGTGTATTGCTGGTCGTAATGTGATCGGAGTATGTCATGTGTGTTGCTGGTTGTAATATGATCCGGACATGTCATGTGTATTGCTGGTCGTAATGTGATCGGAGTATGTCATGTGTGTTGCTGGTCGTAATGTGATCCGGACATGTCATGTTTGTTGCTGGTCGTAATGTGATCGGAGTATGTCATGTGTGTTGCTGGTTGTAATGTGATCGGAGCATGTCATGTTTGTTACTGGATGTAATGTGATCGGGGCATGTCATGTTTGTTGCTGGTTGTAATGTGATCCGGACATGTCATGTTTGTTGCTTGTTGTAATGTGATCGGGGCATGTCATGTTTGTTACTGGTTGTAATGTGATCGGGGCATGTCATGTTTGTTGCTGGTTGTAATGTGATCCGGACATGTCATGTTTGTTGCTGGTTGTAATGTGATCGGGGCATGTCATGTGTGTTGCTGGTTGTAATGTGATCCGGACATGTCATGTGTGTTGCTGGTCGTAATGTGATCGGGGCATGTCATGTGTGTTGCTGGTTGTAATGTGATCCGGACATGTCATGTTTGTTGCTTGTTGTAATATGACCGCATGCCTGTTACATTTTCTGTAGAGTGTCATTATATATACGTTGATGACAAAATATCAATTACTTTTTCATTGAATATTTCACCACACTCAAAGAAGTGCCACAGATATTGTGTCCTGATAAAATATCCCATTTGATCACAAATTCATTATAAATCAAGTGTTTGTGCCACTTTGAACTTTAAATCCTTGAAATTTCAAAGCATCCAATTTCGATAATTGATCCAATTTCGATTTAATATTGTGTCAGTTTTTGTGGGCACTTGAATAAAAATGTGGCAACATGGCTGAGATATTCAATCTATAAGTTAGATCTATTATGATAATTATGGAAAATGTGAATAAATTTGATATTTAAGGAAGTTCTACTCCCATTAGTACGATCGTCCGTGTTTGTACCAATTCGAACTGGATGGTTCCATTCTCTCACGCGACAGAACAAGTTTTACAAAATACTAACAATGCATAGCCGTTTATAAACTACTCCCTGTTTCCATTTCCAATATTATTTTTAAATATCCAAATTCAATGCCAGTCAGTTTGTGTCCAATCGTTCTTACTTAGACGAAACGTATCGCGATAATTCTAGTTGTCCGCCTCCTTGGTCGAGTGGTTAAGGTCGCTGATTTGTATACTACTCTAACCTATCATCACTGATGGTCACGGGTTCGAGCCCCGCTCAGACCTTGTCTCTTTATATGAAAAGGTTGTCAGTTTCTTATGGAGATTAGTGCACTAAGTACTGGTTAACCGCTGAAGCCTGTTCAGGAAAGGTGTTGTTAGGTAAACTACACGTCACTCATATGGGCAACCGGTAGCGACGCTAAATAAACACACACAAAACAGACAAATAAACCTCCGTGGTCGAGTGGTTAATGACTTCAGTGACTTTGTATGCCACTGTAACCTATCATCACTGATTAGATGGTCACATGTTCTATCCGCTGGTGGGTCATTATGGATGTTGGTGCATCGAATACTGGGATGGCGCCTGTCCAGGAAAGGTGTTGTTAGGTAAACTGTTCGTCGCTCATATGGTCAACAAGGTAGCGACGGTAAATAAACTTTAAAAAAAATATTCGAGCTTTAACATGTTGTATCAAATCTAGATGACTTCCCCTGAATTATGTTGCATTCACTCATCTGACATAAATTGGAAACAATTTTTTAAAGCGAATCTACATCGGTAAAAACACAAATGTCTGCAGAATGTAATTTGCTATTATATGGTATAATTTATTTCCAAATATTTGCCTCAAAAACTGAGTATTTCAATAAATAAACAAACGTCGTATACACGGTTTATTGACATAACAAAATAATGTAAATAGGGTCGACACTCATGCGTAATACAAAGCGTTTATCCTGAATAACACGATTTATGATACACATTTACAGTGATATCTCACATTTGTGCCTATGCATATTTATTTGTTGACTAATCTTAGTTAAATTATATCTAAACGAAAGTATCGAATGCTTAGTATTGACTTCAATAACAGCAAACGTAAATTCAGGGGCGTGGATGACCGTTATATGAAATCCTACTTTCACTTTTGAAAGTGTGTATACCACAAACCACTGTTTATTGATTCAATGTTAGTGTTCGAGTGTATTCTGAAGAATGTGTAGTAGCAATGCATTTAGACGTTAAAAAAATACATTTTATTTGCTTTTTGCGATCTAATGTCTCTTTAAATAAATTATTTATAATAGAATCCAACTGTCCTGCGACATCTTAGCCATCACATGAAACATAATGTCTCCATTATAATCAGCAAGGTCGCATTCCCCATTGCAAATAGTTTAGTTTGCTATCGTATGCCCACTTTTAAGAACAAAACGGTAAATGTTTTGTAATGAGAAGATTAGCCAATCAATACATCGTGACATTCATATTGTTACATCACAATCTTTCCGAAACAAATCAGAAGTCACTAAGTTAATCTGACTTGACTGGAAATATTAGATTTTAATCTAGCATATCATGTGATCGATAACCTGTGACCTGTAACCGGCTATTGTAAGCTTTGCCAGCACTTTATAATATCAAATCATTGTGCAATTGCACAAAGTAATAACCTTGTTTATTTTGGAAACCCTCCCTCCTTATTTCTTAAAATATAGTTTAAGTACAAAACATGTTGTTATTAAGTACTAACTACATTGTCCTCTAAGTCACCGAAAGTGCAAGCGCGAGTCTTGCTTGCCATTTAGAGATCAAAGGAATCGGTATTTTTCTCTCGATATTGTTCTATTCTAAATGGGTAAATATTACCAAAACAATACAGAAACCGTATGGCAACATTATTTAAATTAATGATTTATTAACTCGCTAGGCCCCAGCTGCTATATCATAATTATACAACTTATTTCCCTTGACTACTCTCTATTGGAAACAAGAAATGGTGTGTCCGTGTTATATACTTTGCATTATAATTACTTTCTATGTTGTTTCTATGCTAGACTATAATTACAATTTAATAAAACCGTATTGCATTCATCATGATATAACATACACAACATAAGTGCACACACAAAGCATGATGTTCCAAAAGGGTTTTGGCCACACGTTTGAACAACAATAGCAGAAAACGGCCAGCACCAGAACGTCACATTAATGTACTATATGACGAATTACAATGACGACACAAATCTCCAAAGTTGAGGAGAAAACGGCCAGCACCAGAGCGCCACATTAATGTACTATATGACGAATTGCAATAACGACACAAATCTCCAAAGTTAAGACATTTAAATTTGCACTATACATAGATTAGTTAGCATTATTCCTTTTTAGCACTGGAAATATCAAATTAACTTTCGCCCCACGCACCGGCAGCTTAATTCAAAATTACGAAAGCGGGAAATGATGATAAATTAATTGGTGGGTTAGAAAGCTGTTGCTTTAGGAAGTTGTTATAGTGTCTTAGTAATCAGGGCACGTAACGTGTTTAACCAACATTTGTTAAGCTGCACACCTGCTGCTGAATGTTAGACTGTGCATTTCACTAGTATGGATCTATATTAAAATTATACCCAAATAATGTTGGGTCGTTAAAATATTACAGATTGATAAAAATAAATAAACTGATTTCTTTTATCATGCCTAGTGGAAGTAGTGATAGCGCAGTGGATGCGCGTTCGCTTCAGGTGCTAAAGGTCCGGAGTTCGAGCCCCGCTGGAGCCGTTACGATTGTGCCCTTAGGCAAGGCATTTAAATTCCACGTTGCCTCTTCTCTCTCCCTCGTGGCGATGGATTCCATCAGGAATGAGGTCTCGAGAGTGATTAATATAAGTTGAAATAACTTGTTTCGCAATCGAGCTAAAATAAATTTGTATAAACTAGTGGAAGTAGTGATAGCGCCGAATGGTAGCACGTGTATGTCAGGTGCGAAAGGCCCGGAGTTCGTGCCACGCTGGAGCCGTTACGAGTGTGCCCTTAGGCAAAGCATTTAATTTCCACGTGGTCTCTTCTCTCTCCCTCGTGGCGATGGATTCTATCAGGAATGAGGTCTCGAGAGTTAGTAATATAACTTGTAAGAACTTGTTTCGCGATCGAGCTAAAATAAACGTTTATGAACTAAAAACTAAACTAAGATATGTGGGCATTGTACGTAGATTAAGCAATGGTACATACATAATGCATACACTTGTCAACCAATCAATAATGACCTAGTCCTGAACTGAATCAAGGGACGTATGTTGCATAGTGTGCGTGTTTTACGTTTATTTATCGTCGCTACCGGTTGCCCATATGAGCGACGCCTCCTGATGAGATAAGTCATTTTAGAATGTTGGAGGATAGTGCAATGATACAAACAGAGACCCATTCCAGAGAATCCTCTGGTTCTTTTACGTGCACGGTATAAAGCACCGACACGAGACATCATTTTAAAGTCCCATCTGAAAGACTTACTTTTATTAGGGTCAGACGGGGGATCGATCCTGCGACCCATGGTTTACCAGTCAACGTGTTAACCACTGAACTACAAATCCATCTGTGAAATGTTGCATTAAATACTCACCGCCTCTCCCATACTATATACACACCCCCTCTCCCATACTAGATACGCACCCCCTCTCCCATACTAGATACGCACCCCCTCTCCCATACTAGATACGCACCCCCTCTCCCATACTAGATACGCACCCCATCTCCCATACTAGATACGCACCCCCTCTCCCATACTAGATACGCACCCCCTCTCCCATACTAGATACGCACCCCCTCCCCCATACTAGATACGCACCCCCTCTCCCATACTAGATCAGGCCTCAGTGGATGAGCTACCGTTGAGACGGACGGACGACCATTATTATCTCGATATATATAGTAGAAACTGTAATAGATTATTCTGATTCTGATTGTAAACGATGAAACGTGTATGTAGATTAGAAAACGTTTGCTAGATAATTATTTAAACATGGGTATAACATGTATTTATTCCATAAGACAACTAATGCATGTATATGTAAAATGTAATTTTGCCTATTTCGCATAAGTTAAAAAAATTAACATTCATTACGGGCTTATATCAATATGAGAGCGCGTGCATTTTATCTTATCTTTCTATACAGGAGCCATATAATGTCTCGGTAGAAGTATTAATATATCAATCAATATTTGACATTCTTAAAAGGAATGTTATTTGCTAAGTATACTGGTTTCCGACTTGTTTGCGCATGGTTTACAATAACGTACACAATAAAGCCTTGATCAACATTGACTGTATGTAAGTAGTTCGACAAGCGACTCCACGTAACAGCTCCATTAACTCAATACATTTGATATTTCGGTGAGAAAGATAAAGTGGCTGTGTCAACAGTAGGTCGTCTTGCAAATATAGAAATTATCAATAATTCGTATCAGTTTATCTTTTTTGTGTTGTCTTTCAATACATGCGCAGTAATTGGTTCTCCTGAGATGGATGCTCAATTGTGTTTTTCGTTTATTTATCGCCGCTAAAATAAAATAAATCTAAATAATAAAATCTTGATGAAATAAATAACCTATGTGAACTGAGTGTTTCAAAGGATTGCTACAAAAACTGCGCATTGACATACTTCAACTGAACGTGAAAACCACCACAGTCTGTGTTTTACGCTTATTTATCATCGCTACCGGTTGCCCATATGAGCGACGCCTCCTGAAGAGATTAGTCATTTTAGATTTTTGGAGGATAGTGCAATGATACAGACAGAGACCCATTCCGGAGTCTCCTCTGTGTCTTTTACGTGCACGATGTAAAGCACCGACACGAGACCTCGGTTTAACGTCCCATCTGAAAGAGTGTTAATTTGATTAGGGTCAGATGGGGGTTGAACCTGCGATCCCTGGATTACCAGTCCAGCGTGTTACCACTGGACTACAGATCCGTCTGTTTTCTCTGTTCCAATACTATGTAGTATTTATATTTTGCGATCTAATAATGAAAATTCTAATAGAATGTGAAGTACGTCTTCTAACGTGTGTCTTTTTTCCGTTTCATTTTTATATGTTCAGCATCAGAACCGTGTCAAATCTTGGAACAAACTGCATCTTGTCATAGCCAGCGTGTGGTTTTAAAGCGACATTACATCGCAAATAAAATGCATGTTTTCACGTATACATGCATTGGTTCTTCAAATTATTCTGAATACATTCGAACACTAGCATTGAATCAATAAACAGTGTGTTTGTGGTCTACAAACATTGAAAACTGAAAGTAGGATTTCATATAACGGTTATCCAAGCTCCTGAAATGACGTGTGTTTGTCATTGCAGTCAATACTAAACGCGCGATACATTCGTTTAGAGATAATTTAACTAAGATTAGTCTACAAAATAAATATGCATAGGCACAAAAATGAGATATAACGGTAAATATGTACGATACATTATGTTATTCAGGATACACGCATTGTATTACGCATGAATGTCGACCCTATTTACATTGTTTTGTTATGTCAATAAACCGCGTATACGACGCTTGTTTATTTGTTGAAATACTCAGTTTTTGAGGCAAATATTGGAAAAACAATTATACCATATACTATGAAATGTCATTTGCGCTTTCACCGATGTAGTGTCGCTTTAAGCTATGTAGTATATATCACATAATACCCTTGTCACGTGTCCTTCCTTCCAGGCTCCCGGCAAGCTTCGCATGAAAGCCACATGGACGGTGGGCAAGCACGCCACAAAGCGAGGCCTGATGAAGATTTACGGGATAAATCACCTGAAGTCGTGGGCGCAGGAGATTGTGATGCTGGGGATGCTGAGGAGAATACAGCACCCGAGTCTTATACAGTGCCTCTGGACGAACAGCTCTAACCCGTACTACGAAACAATGACGCTGATATCAGGGGAGATTATCACCAGTGATTCTAGGTACTTTGTTTTACCTTGACCGATATTGTTTTGAGGTTGGGGTTTCGTGGACATTAGTCAGGTAGCTTATTAGGGCCGCTATTAAACTTCTTTTTCTTTCAATTCTTCTTATTCATTTTTAATATTCTCTTATTCCGTCATTTTCTTATTGAATCCAAACAATAATTTTCTTGTGTGTGTTTTTACGTTTATTTATCGTCGCTACCGGTTGCCCATATGAGCGACGCCTCCTGAAGAGATTAGTTATTTTAGATTTTTGGAGGATAGTGCAATGATACAGACAGAGACCCATTCCAGAATCTCCTCTGGTTCTTTTACGTGCACGGTGTAAAGCACCGACACGAGACCTCGGTTTAACGTCCCATCTGAAAGACTGTTAATTTTATTAGGGTCAGACGGGGGATCAAACCTGCGATCCCTGGATTACCAGTCCAGCGTGTTACCACTGGACTACAGATCCGTCTGTTAATTTTCTTTAAAGACTTACTTATATTAGTACTACATACATCTGTAGCTAATGTTTTCAAAACGTGTAGCCCACTCCTTTTGCACTTTGAAAATGTCCTGTATATGTATATGGATATTATCAGGATTTATGTATGTTATTAATGTGACAGTAATGTTATTGTGATTTGTAAATTGCATTCGTCATTATGGAAAAAGTTGCTATAAAATATTATTAAATAAATTCTAGGTATTATCTCAAAACAACTATATTTATCATTAAAGTAACATTACATCGCCAAAAATATGTATGTGTTCGCGTATACATACCATTGAACTACACAATCTTCCCACAGGCTATGTACGTTTCTATATACAGTCTACATCCGTTATGTCGAATTCCGTAAGACCGAACACAATACTTCGACATAACCGAAGTTTGACTTAACGAAATTTGATATAAACATATCAAGTTATATGTAAATTAATAGTTTCTGAAACGGGACTTTGATCCGACTTCCGTATAACCGGATAATTCGACATAACCAACTTTGACATAACGGATGTATAATGTATATGTATTACGTGTTGGGTCAGAATTACACAACGTCTATGTAAGTCCTTGTACATAGGTAGCACTTACACATCATCTGTGCACGTCTTGTACACGCTTAGTTTATACACATTTAGATTTGCTCGATTTCGAAGCAAACTTTTACAACATTATATTAATCGTTCTCGATACCTCATTCCTGATGGAATACATCGCCATGAGGGAGAGAGAAGTGGCAACGTGGAATTTAAAGGGCACATTCGTTACAGGTACAGCTGGGGCGTGAACTCCGGGCCTTTCACGTCTGAATCGAATGGACTACAACTGCGCTATCACGTCTTCCACACTATACGTCTTTGTACGTGCTTAGTACTTGTGTGAAAATGCAACAGTTAATTAGTATCTATAAACGACTATTTTCTTTCTTTGCAAAAGCAACTCTGTTCCGTCTGTCAGAAAAAATCGTGTATTAACAATGAAACACATCATTTGGTGTTTAATTTTCACATTTACTGTGAATTTTATGTCAAATAAAAACAAAACAGTTTTAATAAGTTTTATACACTTTCAGGATTATCTGTCTAGAATTGACAAATGGCGGAACGCTCCATAATTTCCTGCAAAATGTGGAACTTCCGCTTCCGGAACAGTGCCAGCGCATGATAATTCATGATATTGTGGAAGGATTATTTTACCTCCATCATGAAAATATAATGCATAACAACTTGACAAGTTCGTGTATTTATCTGAAAGGATCACTACAGGTAAGTAGTCCACAGCGCTGGATATATACCCGGAATGGATTTATCCCACTATACATTAAATTTGGATGAACATAATAATTTTTAAAAACAATATTTTACACTGGGAGATGTGAATATCAGGGGTAGGAGATACAATCGGATAACGGTCAGTCAGCCAAAACAATATCCAACAATACTGGAACAATAACCAGGCGCTACATATGAGTAAATGGAACTACAATTGCATACAACATTTCAGAAAACAACGAGTCAGTTCATCTTGTGAGACCGTTGAGCTTTAACATTTGGCCATTTTTTTATACAGTATTTATTTTGCGAAGCAAGTTTTAACAACTTATATTAATCACTCTCGTTGGCTCGGATGAAAGCGTATATGTGGTCATTCATGTGGGAGGAAACCGGAGAACCCGGAGAAAACCCACCTGTCCGATCTGGCGACCATCGTAGCATCTCACATACTTCCCTGTCCGAGGGTCGAACCCGGGTCACATTGGTGAGAAGCGATTTGGCCATATTCATGTATATTTTCCATCTTCTAATCTCTATATGCGGATTTTGCTGCAACGTTGGGCAAATGCGTCTGTCCCTGGGTATTCCAACCATGACACATATGTAAATGGACGGGGACATGTATTTTGGGTCTGTATTTCAGCTCGCTTTTTTCGGGAAATTGTGTTGAAGAAGCCGGCCCATGTTGCGCCCGACTACCATGTATTTGTTAATGCATTATACCATACCGGACTCGGCTGGGCCGTATATTCGTATAGTTATGTGTATTCGTGCACACACAAGAATACGCATAATTACAGACCACGTTTTCAAATGTCATCAAAAGAATAAAAATGCAGTTCAAACAGCTGTACACTGTTAATAAAATAAACCTACAGGGGTCCAAACTTGTGTTTTACGTTTATTTATCGTCGCTACCGGTTGCCCATATGAGCGACGCCTCCTGAAGAGATTAGTCATTTTAGATCTTGGAGTATAGTGCATGATACAGACAGAGACCTATTCCAGAGGTACATGTCTCCAGCGTGTATCCGGAGGTACATGTCTCCAGCGGGTATACGGAGGTACATGTCTCCAGCGGGTATACGGAGGTACATGTCTCCAGCGGGTATACGGAGGTACATGTCCCCAGCGGGTATACGGAGGTACATGTCTCCAGCGGGTATACGGAGGTACATGTCTCCAGCGGGTATACGGAGGTACATGTCCCCCAAGCGGGTATACGGAGGTACATGTCCCCCAAGCGGGGTAACGGAGGTACATGTCTCCAGCGGGTATACGGAGGTAGGAATTTGGTTGAGTGTATATATTTTCTTCTTAACGATATGCACGCACGCACGCACGCACGCACGCACGCACGCACGCACGCACGCACGCACGCACGCACGCACGCACGCACGCACGCACGCACGCACGCACGCACGCACGCACGCACGCACGCACGCACGCACGCACGCACGCACGCACGCACGCACGCACGCACGCACGCACGCACGCACGCACGCACGCACGCACGCACGCACGCACGCACGCACGCACGCACGCACGCACGCACGCCGCACGCACGCACGCACGCACGCACGCACGCACGCACGCACGCACGCACACGCACGCACACACACACACACGCACACGCACACACGCACACACGCACACACGCACACACACACAAACATATATATATATATATATACACGTGTATTCAGTATATTGTATTGTCAGGTAAATATCCTTGATGTTTATTCATTATCTCCTTAAACTAAGACCGCATTTGAATTACATTGACTTGTGTTGAAATATCGTGTGCATACATTGTACTATATTGCCTTGAATTGCAGACCAAACTGCACAAGACGAGAGTAAAAGTAAGTTGACGTGCACGGGACCGGTCACTAAACGTGAAACCCTATTTTACACAACTTTTCTTCCTGAGCGTTTCTTCAATTGACAATTAATATATTTCAGGAGCTGGTAAATGTTAAATGATGAAAGTATGTTGAAGTTTCGAAATGCTAAACCAACTTTATCCTTCGGGGATAAATACTAGTAATTGAAGCAATTAATAAGTCTTGTTATGAGAACTATAATAATAATATTATTGAAGGACTCACCCAAGAATGGGATAGACTTATTATGCAGAAGAGATTGATATAATATGTATGGAAGACCTACAAGATATTGATATAGTGTATAATGATGACCTAGAAGATATTGATCTAGTATGTAGGGTGACATAGAAGAGATTGATAATAGTATGTAAGGATGACCAACGACTATGCTAAATCGTACGTAAGGAATACATAGAAGATATTGATATAGTATGTATGGAAGACCAAGAAGATATTGATATATTATGTATGGAAGACCTACAAGATATTGATCCAGTATGTAAAGAAAACCAAGAAGATATTGATCTAGTATGTATGTATGGATAACCTAGAATATATTTATATATTATGTAAGGAAGACATAGAAGAGATTGATAATAGTATGTAAGGATGACCAACGACTATGCTAAATCGTACGTAAGGAATACATAGAAGATATTAATATAGTATGTATGGATGACCAAGAAGAGATTAATATAGTATGTAAGAATGACCAACGATGTTAAATACTACGTAAGGAATACCTAGACGATATTGAAATAGTATGTAAGGAAGACCTAGAAAATATTGATCTAGTATGTAAGGAAGACCTAGAAAATATTGAAATAGTATGTAAGGAAGACCTAGAAAATATTGATCTAGTATGTAAGGAAGACATAGAAGAGATTGATATAGTATGTAAGGAATACCTAGACGATATTGAAATAGTATGTAAGGAAGACCTAGAAAATATTGATCTAGTATGTAAGGAAGACATAGAAGAGATTGATATAGTATGTAACGAAGAGATAGAATAGATTGATATAGTATACAAGGATGACCTAGAAGATATTGATATAGTATGTAAGGATATCCTAGAAGAGATTGATATAGTATGTAAGGAAGACCAAGAAGATATTGATATTGTATACACGCATGACCTAGAGGATATTGATATAGTATGTAAGGAAGACCAAGAAGATATTGATATAGTATACAAGGATGTCCTAGAAGAGATTGATATAGTATACAAGGATGACCTAGAAGAGATTGATATAGTATGTAAGGATGTCCTAGAAGATATTGATATAGTATACAAGGATGACCTAGGAGAGATTGATATAGTATGTAAGGATGACCTAGAAGAGATTGATATAGTATGTAAGGATGACCTAGAATATATTTATATAGTATGTAAGGATGTCCTAGAAGATATTGATATAGTATGTAAGGCTGTCCTAGAAGAGATTGATATAGTATGTAAGGAAGACCAAGAAGATATTGATATAGTATACAAGGATGACCTAGAAGATATTGATATAGTATGTAAGGATGTCCTAGAAGAGATTGATATAGTATGTAAGAATGTCCTAGAAGAGATTGATATAGTATACAAGGATGACCTAGAAGATATTGATATAGTATGTAAGGATGTCCTAGAAGAGATTGATATAGTATGTAAGGATGTCCTAGAAGAGATTGATATAGTATACAAGGATGACCTAGAAGAGATTGATATAGTATGTAAGGAAGACCAAGAAGATATTGGTCTAGTATACAAGGATGACCTAGAAGATATTGATATAGTATGTAAGGAAGACCAAGAAGATATTGATATAGTATACAAGGAAGACCTAGAAGAGATTGATATAGTATGTAAGGAAGACCAAGTAGAGATTGATATAGTATATAAGGAAGGCCTAGAAGATATTGATATAGTATACAAGGAAGACCTAGAAGAGATTGATATAGTATGTAAGGAAGACCAAGAAGAGATTGATATAGTATGCACGGATGACCTAGAAGATATTGATATAGTATGTAAGGAAGACATAGAAGAGATTGATATAGTATGCACGGATGACCTAGAAGATATTGATATAGTATATAAGGAAGACCTACAAGATATTGATATAGTATGTAAGGAAGACCTACAAAATATTGATACAGTATATAAGGAAGACCTAGAAGATATTGATTTAGTATGTAAGAATGACCAATGACTATGTTAAATAGTACGTACGGAATACCTAGAAGATATTGAAATAGAATGGTAACTGAGTACAGTGTAGCATTGTCCACTCTAATAACACATACCTATAATACTTCACTCTTGCTGCTACAGTTCGGTCGTATTATTCTGTTTTCAATGTTCAATATGTGTTGCTTTGGTTCTTGGCTGCAATGTGCAACGTGTTTGTTCTCATATGAAATGATGTTTATTCTCGGACTACATTGAGCACACAGTATAGACTATAGTGCACTGTTGACGCACTAGTGTCTAATGATTACCGGCTCCTGTTAAGCTGAGTGTTCTACTCTTATTTTGAAACGTTAATTTAATTATCTAGTACATTGATCACAATATACAACCCGATGCAACAGCATATATTTCTGTTGAAGCTACGGAACACGACGGGAGGGAAAAATCAGATTACACCTGCTACTTTTTGTAATATCCACACTGTCGTGAAAGCTGCAAACCTAGGACGTTGGCAAACAAATTCAACTACCACTAATTTTAATAGACGTATATAGACATATAGCTTAGATTTATGTAAACTGATCTAACTGTTTTCTGCTCCACCAAGTTTAGATAAAATAATACATTATCAACATGAAACTACTATTTGCTCTGTAAGCGAATTCCTAAACTTAGTTTTCAAAAATTCTACGTGGATGTTTTTGAAGGAACGAAATTCAGTGGGTTTTTTTAAATTAAATGCCTTTTAATATTTCTACGTGGAAATAGAAATGGCTTAGCAAAATTCTGGTGTTGCAAACATCCTTATAACTCTTTTGTAGCAGCTTTTCAAATAAAGACAATTTGATGTATTGGGTTGCATATTGTGTATAATTATTATAGTGTGTGTTCCTTATTTGTAAACATACTAAACATGAAGTTTTCAAATAATTCAACTTCTTACAATGATTAATAACAACCACTTCTTAAAACGTGAAAATATTCCACTAACATTAATCCGTCTGAAATACAAAATTAGACAAGTCGAAAGTGTAAAATGTCTCTGCAATTAATGCACTAATACACAAAGTAAATGTTTAACTTATGTATTTAAATTCGTATTTTGCTTGATATTCTCGCGAGTGTGTTTATACTGTTTTATTGTTCAATATACGAACATACGAACATACGAAACTAAGAGTAGACTTGTTATATAATGGAATAATTAATGAATACAAACAGACATATTAGGTTCAATATAATGATGCATTTGGACTATATTATGACAATGTCCAACTGAACACTCGTTTAGTATTCACTTGAATTCATATAAGACCAGATTACATAGACTCATGCTACTGCCGTTGGTTGACTAAGTACGAACTCAATCATTTTATTTAATGGTGTTAAAGTTCCACCAATGGCTTAGATATGCAAATAAAGATTACTGCGTTGGTCATATTAAGACACAGCGCAGTATTTGATGCATGAACAGGCATAGAACCACCAACCTTCAACAAGCCAGCTGGATAGCTTCATTCATTTGAAAGAATTCGACAACCCCAATAGGAATTCGAACAAGTGATTTGAAATCAACTACCTTTAGCACTCGGCCACAGAGGCCCCACGTACCCAGTCAAGTATAATTGGTTTAAGCATATTTATTCGTTCATTATGTACAGTACATATCTATTGTATAGCTATACAAACGAAAATGGATTTAATCGGAAGCTTAAAGCTTATTGTGATTATCTCCATCACGTATAGTATAACTATAATTAATAATACGTGCAGCTTCTATGTTTAGTATATATGTATCCCTATAAACTAATGCTAGTCCGTGCTATTGCGGAACATTTTTAAGTCAATATCTGAGAAAAATATTCTAAAATAATATATTTATAGAAGAGAGAATCTGTTTTATATTTTTAATGCTTAAATTTGCTTGACATCACTTTGCATCATAAAGAAACCTCACACAATGACGTTGTGTCATTTGGAAAATAATAATATTGAACGTTCTGACTTCAAAATGAGACAAACCTAAGTAAACAACGTCGTCTCCAGATAGTTTTTTACATGCGATGAAGATACTGATATATACTAAACGGGTAGATTGGACAGTGGCGTAAAATAGTGTCTATAAAACAAACAGTTCAAAATATCCCAGTCATGTGATACCAGTTTGTACCAATAGTACACTTCATCGTCGGACCTCTGATTTATAAGAAATGTACTGACTTGAGGTCCCGCTTTGACACTAGTACCTATATATTGTAGATTGATAAATTATAGCTTTTATTAATTTCAAGGATTTTTTATATAATTATACTACACGTTTTTCCATTGTAGAGTATGGTAATGAGAGCAGCCGTTGGTGACTTTGAAGATGCCACTATATATGGAACACTACAACAAAGTCTAGACAACTCCATTAAGGACAAGCGATATTTCTTTCTTCCCGATATTCGCTCGTTCGCTCTAATTGCCTTGGAAGTTGTCAGTAAAATGTGCGAGAAGAAGTTTCAGAACCGATACGTTAACTTTAATGAAGAACATGTGCCTCTAAAATTAAACTTGACCAATGCCATTTCTGACGAGGACGATGAGTTTGAAGCACAGTATTGCTATGAAGCTGAGGATACACATAGGATGTTTGAGGCTATTCATGATGAAGAGGAGTTTGATAGTGAAGATAATGAGGGAAACGTTGAGATTAGACAGAAAGGGACTGGTTCGTTAGCAAACCTCATGGATCAAAGCCGTCAAATGTCGTCGATGTACGGTGGAAGAGATGCAAGAACGCCAGATACAATGTTCAATAATGAAGATTCTGATATAGACAATAAGGAAGTTTCAAAATATGGTTCGCCATACAATAGTAATACAAACTTGACAACCGACATTGGTATTAATAGGTGCAAAATCCCCGATCTGCCAAAATGTGACCGTGGTATTGGTAAGATTAGTTCTCGTAAGAACCGAAAAGATATGAGCCGACAAAACAATGGAAAATGTGATTCAACGCCAAACTATGTTTCTCAACATGTGTGTGTGTCTCCTAATCCGCATGAAAGCACATTACGCAACGGTAGATGTGCTTCTCCTGATCCAATGAAGGACTCAAAACTGCAAGAACTTCGAAAAGAAACAAACTCAGGTGTTAAACAATCCAAAAAGGAACGAAATCTTTCGTTCAACAGGAAGAAGAGCGAGGAAGACATTTCTCAGAAAGGGAAAATGGAAGCATTTATTAAACCTGATGCTGAACAAAATGCCAAACGAAAAGACGGAAACTGGTTAGCAAAACCAAGTTCGATCTTGAAATCAATAACAAGCAATGATACCACTAGTTCGGTATTCAAAGCTAAGAATACAGGGGAAGATTCTCACTTAGATGCAATAGAAGAAGAAGATATTTCACCGAGTCAGAGTTCATTTCCTAAGTCTAGACAGGTTAAAGTAAAGGAGGCTAAACCAGCAAAGGCTGAAGTGTGGGATATCATTGATGAGCAATATTACACACAGGTAAACAAAAAAACAACACATAATTTAAAAAAGACTGTTTCAGGGGAGTCGAGATCAAGTCTCTGGTCATTCATATCCACTCCCGAAGATTTGGATGATGATGACTTGGGTGACATTCTTGAATGTTTACCTGGTATGACAGACCCTATTGCATTTCGAAAACCAGATATATCAGTCAGCGATATCATGGCGGAACGTGAGAATGCCATCAGAAAAGAACAGACTAGGAAAAAATTCAATTTTACGCAACTGTCAAAATCAAAATTTGAGTTGATTGATTACTATGAACTGTTAATAGCAAAACAAATCACACTGAACGACGTTCCAGAAGATAAGCGAGAGATGCTGCTTAGCGTTGTTGAGCTTAAACGCGAGGAGAAAATGAAAAAAGAGGGTCATAGTGTCAATGTTAACAGCGTCATTCGCAGTGATGAAATGTATGATAACAATATGAGTCCCGGGTGTGAATACAATAACAGCAACCCAAAAATGAAAATGGTAAGTTTTAGAAACACTCAATGTCATTCGTTATCTCACACGAATGGGATTGCCGAACAACAACGCGATCCTAGACTAGATCGTGCTAGGTCGGCACCATTAAAACGACCAAGAACACCAATGCATAAACAAACTGTAGAAAAACCGCCTGAGGTTAACCCAGCGTTTAATGATACTAAGTCTGTGACAATTGCCAAAAGAAACAGAGCACGAGCGGCACTTAAAAGAGCACTCAATAGTAAAGGACAACAAGCATTTCCTAGAACTGGGCCTGATAGAGAGAGAACTTCCGATATTACAGTGAAATATGCTACTGTCAGAAAAATAAATGCAGACATTGATGACAAAAGTGAAAATGGAAACGACTCAGAAGGTGGTAAGTTGATCACTGTGCCCGTACCGACGAGTGAAAGTTTTTCAATCACGAATGTCAAACCACAACTACAAACATGTACCATGACACGCTATCCGAGTTTCAGTAGCAACGAAAGTGCTAGTAGTATTGGTTCTAGTGTAAGACAGAGACGGACTGATGTTTCTTTGACAAGTGGGGAATTATCCTCTTTGTCATCACAGGCAGAAAGTGATCATTACGAGACGGATTATCCTACGACTGATGTAGAAACTGGCAGGAAGAAACATCACGATAGGAGGATTATAATGACAAAAAAACAGCCATTACGAGTAGACAGCGGGTTTGATAGTGGTTCCATGAGTAGTGAAATGTCTGATGCGCTGAATAATAGAACTATACAGCTAAGCACAAAATATCAGCATGGAAGCAGCAATAAAGGAATAGTAGACTCGTGGGCAAGGAATTATAATATGATTGATTCTATGTCTAATTCCCCGTATACGTTTGGAAGCAAATCGCTACCTGTTGACAGTCTTCCTGAGGAAACACTTAGTACTGAAAATAATGTTTTAAAACGTGGTAAAGTGGATACCACAAAGAGTAGCTTAGATGGGATTAATGGCACAGACAATGATAGTGGTGTAAATACCGCGCATCCCATACGAGTAACAAATACAAGAATGAACACATCCCATGGTAAAGATAGACATAAGCGAAACAGAGAACTTGGTTCAGCACATAGACAGAACGATGCGCCAGTGAATTTCACGCCATACACAACTGTTTCAAGTCGACATGAGCCGTTACATAGTAGATCGTTGTCTCCGTCAAGTCGAGTGATGTCCCCTGTAAATCGAGCAGTATCACCTCCTGATCGATCAATGTCTCCAGCCTTAACTCGGCCATTTTCGCCAAACACAAGACCAGTGTCACCAAACACCAGGTCAATGTCACCACACACAATGTCAATGTCATCTAACACAAGACCAATGTCGCCAAACACAAGACCAACGTCGCCAAACACAAGACCAATGTCACCTAATGTCCGACCAACAAATAATCGTGCAGTCGCGAAGTCAAGATTACACCAAGCACGACAAATGTCACCACGTTCCCGAGCATTGTCACCAACAAGAGAAGTATCTCAAAATGCAAAAACGTCAGGACCATTCCTACTAGGCCGGAAACTAAATCGACCTCCCTCTCCTCCTCCCAGCCAAGAGTCATACCCTATCAAGGAAACAAAACACGATTCGTCACAAATATCAGATACGGCAAACGTAGCCGATTCCTCAGCAGCAATTGCATCCAAACGGTACCGAGAGCTCGTCAAACAAGGAGTTCCTCTACGGGCGTCTGTCATTGATGCAAGTCCCACAAGACTGGGTGGATCACATGAGGACGTTCAGGTGCGTCCAGCAACTGCTGACAGCATGATCGAAGAACAACCGAATGACCAAGAATTATTTGAAAACCTTGATGCGAATGGCTTCTTTGCAAAGAAGTCAAGGTCACGTTCCCCGCATAAATTGCATGGTCGGAGCCCGGTACACAGCAAAGAAAGAGAGCACAGGGGAGATGTACGACGTAAGAAGAAGAAACACCTTCCACTGGAAGAATTAGTAAGCGAAACTCCAGTGTCCAATTTAAAAGGGAGACCGCATAGATCCCCGATTAAAAATCACCTAACCGTAAATGACGAAGCTTTACTTAATCAACCAACATCGGAAGATTCAGAAACATGTAGTATTAAGACGAACAAAAGCAACACGTCTACGCCATCAGGATCAAAGCATAAGATGATGGTTGACGCTGAACTTGTTATAGACAGAATTTTCTCGCAGAGTCAATACGAAGATAACGAACTTGATGTAGAAGTAGAAGCAGCACTGGGCCTGGACAAGGACCCTTTCAAAGGTATACTATTAGGGTCTTTGTTCAATGTTTGTGTAGTTATATTGCTATGTCTGTTCGCAATAATATTATTTCTGTGTCCGTCTGTCTATCCGTTAACTATAACTTGTTGATTTAAAATCGGATACTGACCAAACTTGGTAGCATCTTGCAAGCTAACATCCAATATTATTATTATTATACCACATTTATATAGCACCATATCAGATACGCTCAAAGGTGCTTTAGTCTGCAAGTAAAAACAGTAAAACATGTAATAAAACAATAGTATAGCATAAAGTAATGTAAAAATGTATCCTAACTAATTTAGTCAGTGAGGTTTAAATTTTTTTGTAAGGGTCGCATACCAGGCCCACCCTCGCCTGCCAGAGGCCCCTGTCCCCATGGCAGAATAGGGAAAGCGTGGGTGGACTTCAAAGCAAGAACTAAAAGGCATACGCCATAAGGCTAAGATATGCAGTTAAAGAATATATATACCAGATATATATGTTGAAAGATTTAAGGATTGTTTGTTAAAACAATATAAATAAGCACAAGATAAAACTACTTAAAACATTCTTAATGTTGAAGTTGTCAAAACACTTCTATATGCACACCAGTTTAGTGTCCGTGTATTTCTAAGAAAAAGTGTGTTTTAAGTGATGTCTTAAAACTAGATACTGATCTAGACTCTGATTCCTGCCGGGAGAGCATTCCATAGTCTTGGTGCAGCAGTAGCAAAGCTTCTGTCACCGTACATGACTTTGCGGCCTCTTGGCACCACGAGTGTAGTGGCATTGTTCTGCGACCGCAAGTTTCGTGTGGGTACATACACATGAAGTAGTTTTTGGATGTATACAGGTGATTCACCATGCAAAGCTTTGTATACTGTGACCAGCATTTTAAACTGAACCCTGTATTGCACAGGCAGCCAATGCAGTTGCTTCAAGACTGGAGTAATGTGGCTGTGGTGAGAGGTCCTGGTGATAAAGCGGGCTGCAGTGTTCTGAACGTGTTGTAACTTGTTCAGTATTGCCTTTGGCACACCATGCAGAAGAGAGTTGCAATAATCTAAGCGTGAGATTATGTTTAATTACTCAAAATGTATAACATTAACAATGTATATTAATAATACAGCTAGGCGTCACACTGTTAGTATGTAGCTAATATATTGGCACGAGATCGTTATTCCATTCTGGAATTCTTAAACAATACAATATTGGAACATTTTGTGCCTAACTATAATGCGGATTTCATTTTTTAAGCTATTAGGGAGATGTACCTTAATAATGAACGCCCCGAGACCTCAAACTTGAACGAGATCCCACTGCTCAATGGCGTTAGTCAGAAGCATATACACGAATGTATGGAGCTGGCTTCCAGTCTACACGTGCTCACAGTCCGTGATCTACTTCCAGCTACAAGTGACAGTTTTGAAGTCCTTCGAAATAAATTACAGCAAATTGGACAGCTTGGAACTGTCGGTAACCAGGTACATCGAGTTTTAATTCACAAATATTTGGAGCTAAGTCAACCATGTGCCTTTTTCAAATGATGTATTTAAGAAGCCTATAGTTTCAGTATAAATACTTTCAAGTTTACTGATTGTAATAAATATTTCTTAATTGATTGAAGCTCAATTTATAAACTAGAGTCCCACAAAATGGTGCCAACACTCGGTTTGAAGGTGTTTACATCCAAGAGACCAAGGTCAACATGTTCATGTCAAATGTGGAGCACTGGTGTATAGGGTTTGGAGCATCGGTGTATATGATGTGGCGCACTGGAGTGGAGGATGAGGAGCACTAATATGGAGGTGGTGGAACACTGGTGTGGAGGTGGTGGATCACTGGTGTATAGTATGTGGAGCACTGGTGTGCAGGTGGTGGAACACTGGTGTGGAGGTTGTGGAACACTGGTGTGGAGAATGTGGAACACTGGTGTGGAGAATGTGGAACACTGGTGTTGAGGATGTGGAGCACTGGTGTGGAGGATGTGGTACAATGGTGTGGAGGATGTGAAGCACTGGTGTGGAGGGTGTGGAGCACTGGTGTGTAGGATGTGGAGCACTGGTGTGTAGGATGTGGAGCACGGGTGTGTAGGATGTGGAGCACTGGTGTGGAGGATGTGGAGCACTGGTGTGTAGGATGTGGAGCACTGGTGTATAGGATGTGGAGCACTGGTGTATAGGATGTGGAGCACTGGTGTGTAGGATGTGGAGCACTGGTGTGGAGGATGTGGAGCACTGGTGTGTAAGATGTGGAGCACTGGTGTGTAGGATGTGGAGCACTGGTGTGTAGGATGTGGAGCACGGGTGTGTAGGATGTGGAGCACTGGTGTGGAGGATGTGGAGCACTGGCGTGTAAGATGTGGAGCACTGGTGTGTAGGATGTGGAGCACTGGTGTGTAGGATGTGGAGCACTGGTGTGGAGGATGTGGAGCACTGGTGTGTAAGATGTGGAGCACTGGTGTGTAGGATGTGGAGCACTGGTGTGTATGATGTGGAGCACGGGTGTGTAGGATGTGGAGCACTGGTGTGGAGGATGTGGAGCACTGTGTGTATGATGTGGAGCACGGTGTGTAGGATGTGGAGCACTGGTGTGGAGGTGTGGAGCACTGGTGTATATGTGGAGCACGGGTGTGTAGGATGTGGAGCACTGGTGTGGAGGATGTGGAGCACTGGTGTGTAAGATGTGGAGCACTGGTGTTTAGGATGTGGAGCACTGGTGTATAGGATGTGGAGCACTGGTGTGTAGGATGTGGAGCACTGGTGTGTAGGATGTGGAGCACTGGTGTGGAGGATGTGGAGCACGGGTGTGTAAGATGTGGAGCACTGGTGTGTAAGATGTGGAGCACTGGTGTGTAGGATGTGGAGCACTGGTGTGGAGGATGTGTATCACTGGTGTGGAGTATGTGGAACACTGGTGTGGAGGATGTGGAGCACTGGTATGTAGGATGTAGAGCACGGGTGTTGAGGATGTGGAGCGCTGGTTTATAGGATGTGGAGGACTGGTGTGGAGGATGTGTAACACTGGTGTGGAGTATGTGGAACACTGGTGTGGAGGATGTGGAGCACTGGTATGGAGATGGTGGAACACTGGTGTGGAGGTTGTGGAACAGTGGTGTGGAGAATGTGGAACACAGGTGTGGAGAATGTGGAACACTGGTGTTGAGGATGTGGAACACTGGTGTGTAGGATGTGGAGCGCTGGTGTGGAGGATGGGTAACACTGGTGTGGATGATGTGGATGACGGTGTGGAGGATGTGGAGGACAGGTGTGTAGGATGTGGAGCACTGGTGTGTAAGATGTGGAGCACTGGTGTGTAGGATGTGGAGCACTGGTGTGTAGGATGTAGAGCACTGGTGTGTAGGATGTGGAGCACTGGTGTGGAGGATGTGTAACACTGGTGTGGATTATGTGGAACACTGGTGTGAAGGATGTGGAGCACTGGTATGGAGGTGGTGAAACACTGGTGTGGAGGTTGTGGAACACTGGTGTGGAGAATGTGGAAAACTGGTGTGGAGAATGTGGAACACTGGTGTTGAGGATGTGGAACACTGGTGTGTAGGATGTGGAGCACTGGTGTGTAGGATGTGGAGCACTGGTATGGAGGATGTGGAGCACTGGTGTGGAGAATGTGGAACACTGGTGTATAGGATGTGGAGCACTGGTGTGGAGGATGTGGTACAATGGTGTGGAGGATGTGGAGCACTGGTGTGTAGGATGTGGAGCACTGGTGTGTAGGATGTGGAGCACGGGTGTGTAGGATGTGGAGCACGGGTGTGTAGGATGTGGAGCACTGGTGTGGAGGATGTGGAGCACTGGTGTGTAAGATGTGGAGCACTGGTGTGTAGGATGTGGAGCACTGGTGTGGAGGATGTGGAGCACGGGTGTTGAGGATGTGGAGCGCTGGTGTGTAGGATGTGGAGGACTGGTGTGGAGGATGTGTAACACTGGTGTGGAGTATGTGGAACACTGGTGTGGAGGATGTGGAGCACTGGTATGGAGGATGTGGAGCGCTGGTGTGGAGGATGTGGAGGATGTGGAGGATGGGTAACATGGGTAACACTGGTGTGGATGATGTGGATGACGGTGTGGAGGATGTGGAGGACCGGTGTGTAGGATGTGGAGCGCTGGTGTGGAGGATGTGGAGCACGGGTGTGGATGATGTGGAGCACGGGTGTGGAGGATGTGGTACACTGGTGTGGAGGATGTGGAGTACGGGTGTGGAGGATGTGGTACACTGGTGTGGAGGATGTGGAGCACGGGTGTGGAGGATGTGGTACACTGGTGTGGAGGATGTGAAGCACTGGTGTGGGGGATGTGGAGCACTGGTGTGGAGGATGTGGAGCACGGGTGTGGAGGATGTGGAGCACTGGTGTGGAGGATGTGGAGCACTGGTGTGGAGTATGTGAAACACTGGTGTGAAGGATGTGGAGCACTGGTATGGAGGTGGTGAAACACTGGTGTGGAGGTTGTGGAAAACTGGTGTGGAGAATGTGGAACACTGGTGTTGAGGATGTGGAACACTAGTGTGTAGGATGTGGAGCACTGGTGTGTAGGATGTGGAGCACTGGTATGGAGGATGTGGAGCACTGGTGTGGAGAATGTGGAACACTGGTGTATAGGATGTGGAGCACTGGTGTGGAGGATGTGGTACAATGGTGTGGAGGATGTGAAGCACTAGTGTGGAGGGTGTGGAGCACTGGTGTGTAGGATGCGCAGCACTGGTGTGTAGGATGTGGAGAACGGGTGTGTAGGATGTGGAGCACGGGTGTGTAGGATGTGGAGCACTGGTGTGGAGGATGTGGAGCACTGGTGTGTAAGATGTGGAGCACTGGTGTGTAGGATGTGGAGCACTGGTGTGGAGGATGTGGAGCACGGGTGTTGAGGATGTGGAGCGCTGGTGTGTAGGATGTGGAGGACTGGTGTGGAGGATGTGTAACACTGGTGTGGAGTATGTGGAACACTGGTGTGGAGGATGTGGAGCACTGGTATGGAGGATGTGGAGCGCTGGTGTGGAGGATGTGGAGGATGGGTAACATGGGTAACACTGGTGTGGATGATGTGGATGACGGTGTGGATGATGTGGAGGACCGGTGTGTAGGATGTGGAGGACTTGTGTGGAGGATGTGGAGCGCTGGTGTGGAGGATGTGGAGCACGGGTGTGGAGGATGTAGAGCACGGGTGTGGAGGATGTGGTACACTGGTGTGGAGGGTGTGGAGCACGGGTGTGGAGGATGTGGTACACTGGTGTGGAGGATGTGGAGCACGGGTGTGGAGGATGTGGTACACTGGTGTGGAGGATGTGAAGCACTGGTGTGGAGGATGTGGAGCACTGGTGTGGAGGATGTGGAGCACGGGTGTGGAGGATGTGGAGCACTGGTGTGGAGGATGTGGAGCACTGGTGTGGAGTATGTGAAACACTGGTGTGGAGGATGTGGAGCGCTGGTGTGGAGGATGTGGAGCACTGGTATGGAGGATGTGGAGCACTGGTGTGGAGGATGTGGAGCACTGGTATGGAGGATGTGGAGCACTGGTACGGAGGATGTGGAGCACTGATGTGGAGGATGTAGAGCACTGGTATGGAGGATGTGGAGCACTGGTGTGGAGGATGTGAAAACGGGTGTGGAGGATGTGGAGCGCTGGTGTGGAGGATGTGGAGGATGGGTAACACTGGTGTGGATGACGGTGTGGAGGATGTGGAAGACAGATGTATAGGATGTGGAGCACTGGTGTATAGGGTGTCGAGCACTGGTGTGTAGGATGTGGATGATGTGGAGCGCTGGTGTGCAGGATGTGAACACGAGTGTGGAGGATGTGGAGCACTGGTGTGGAGGGTGTATAGCGCTGATGTGGAGGATGTGGAGGATGGGTAACACTGGTGTGGATGACGGTGTGGAGGATGTGGAAGACAGGTGTATAGGATGTGGAGGACTTGTGTGGAGGATGTGGAGCACTGGTGTGGATGATGTGGAGCGCTGGTGTATATGGTGTGGAGCACTGGTGTGTAGGATGTGGATGATGTGGAGCGCTGGTGTGTAGGATGTGAGCACGGGTGTGGAGGATGTGGAGCACTGGTGTGGAGGGTGCATAGCGCTGATGTGGAGGATGTGGAACACTGGTGTGGAGGATGTGGAGCGCTATTGTGGAGGATGTGGTACACTGGTGTGGAGGGTGTGGAGCACGGGTGTGGAGGATGTGGAGCACGGGTGTGGAGGATGTGGTACACTGGTGTGGAGGATGTGAAGCACTGGTGTGGAGGGTGTGGAGCACTAGTGTGTAGGATGTGGAGCACTGGTGTGGAGGATGTGGAGCACTGGTGTGTAAGATGTGAAGCACTGGTTTGGAGGATGTGGAGCACTGGTGTGTAGGATGTGGAGCGCTGGTGTGGAGGATGTGGAGCACTGGTGTCTAGGATGTGGAGTACTGGTGTGGAGGATGTGTAACACTTGTGTGTAGGATGTGGAGCACGGGTGTTGAGGATGTGGAGCGCTGGTGTGTAGGATGTGGAGCACTGGTGTGGAGGATGTGTAACACTGGTGTGGAGGATGTGGAACACTGGTGTGGAGGATGTGGAGCACTGGTGTGGAGGATGTGGAGCGCTGGTGTGGAGGATGTGGAGGATGGGTAACACTGGTGTGGATGATGTGAATGACGGTGTGGAGGACATGTGTGGAGGATGTGGAGGACTTGTGTGGAGGATGTGTTACACAGGTGTGTAGGATGTGGAGCACGGGTATGGAGGATGTGGAGCGCTGGTGTGGAGGATGTGTAACACTGGTGTGTAGGATGTGGAGCACGGGTGTGGAGGATGTGGAACACTGGTGTGGAGGATGTGTAACACTGGTGTGGAAGATATGGAACTCTGGTGTGGAGGATGTGGAGCGCTGGTGTATTGGATGTGGAACGCTTGTGTGTAGGATGTGGAGGACTGGTGTGTAGGATGTGGAGCACTGGTGTGGAGGATGTGGAACACTGGTGTGGATGATGTGGAGCGCTGGTGTGGAGGATGTGGAGCACTGGTATGGAGGATGTGGAGCACAGGTGTGGAGGATGTGGAGCACTGGTATGGAGGATGTGGAACACTGGTACGGAGGATGTGGAGCACTGGTGTGGATGATGTGGAGCACTGGTATGGAGGATATGGAGCACTGGTATGGAGGATGTGGAGCACTGGTATGGAGGATGTGGAGGACTGGTGTGGAGGATGTAGAGCACTGGTATGGAGGATGTGGAGCACTGGTGTGGAAGATGTGAAAACGGGTGTGGAGGATGTGGAGCGCTGGTGTGGAGGATGTGGAGGATGGGTAACACTGGTGTGGATGACGGTGTGGAGGATGTGGAAGACAGGTGTATAGGATGTGGAGCACTGGTGTATAGGGTGTGGAGCACTGGTGTGTAGGATGTGGATGATGTGGAGCGCTGGTGTGCAGGATGTGAACACGGGTGTGGAGGATGTGGAGCACTGGTGTGGAGGGTGTATAGCGCTGATGTGGAGGATGTGGAGGATGGGTAACACTGATGTGGATGACGGTGTGGAGGATGTGGAAGACAGGTGTATAGGATGTGGAGGACTTGTGTGGAGGATGTGGAGCGCTGGTGTATATGGTGTGGAGCACTGGTGTGTAGGATGTGGATGATGTGGAGCGCTGGTGTGTAGGATGTGAGCACGGGTGTGGAGGATGTGGAGCACTGGTGTGGAGGGTGCATAGCGCTGATGTGGAGGATGTGGAACACTGGTGTGGAGGATGTGGAGCGCTATTGTGGAGGATATGGAGCGCTGGTGTGGAGCATGTGGAGTACTGGTGTGGAGGATGTGGAGTATTGGTGTGTAAGATGTGGAACACGGGTGTGGTGGATGTGGAGCGCTGGTGTGGAGGATGTGGAGCGCTGGTGTGGAGGATGGGGAGGATGGGTAACACTGGTGTGGATGATGTGAATGACGGTGTGGAGGATGTGGAGGGCTGGTGTATCGGATGTGGAACGCTTGTGTGTAGGATGTGGAGGACTGGTGTGTAGGATGTGGAGCACTGGTGTGGAGTATGTGGAACACTGGTGTGGAGGATGTGGAGCGCTGGTGTGGAGGATGTGGAGCACTGGTATGGAGGATGTGGAGGATGTGGAGCACTGGTACGGAGGATGTGGAGCACTGGTGTGGATGATGTGGAGCACTGGTATGGAGGATATGTAGCACTGGTATGGAGGATGTGGAGCACTGGTATGGAGGATGTGGAGGACTGGTGTGGAGGATGTAGAGCACTGGTATGGAGGATGTGGAGCACTGGTGTGGAGGATGTGAACACGGGTGTGGAGGATGTGGAGCGCTGGTGTGGAGGATGTGGAGGATGGGTAACACTGGTGTGGATGACGGTGTGCAGGATGTGGAAGACAGGTGTATAGGATGTGGAGCACTGGTGTATAGGGTGTGGAGCACTGGTGTGTAGGATGTGGATGATGTGGAGCGCTGGTGTGCAGGATGTGAACGCGGGTGTGGAGGATGTGGAGCACTGGTGTGGAGGGTGTATAGCGCTGATGTGGAGGATGTGGAGGATGGGTAACACTGGTGTGGATGACGGTGTGGAGGATGTGGAAGACAGGTGTATAGGATGTGGAGGACTTGTGTGGAGGATGTGGAGCACTGGTGTGGATGATGTGGAGCGCTGGTGTATAGGGTGTGGAGCACTGGTGTGTAGGATGTGGATGATGTGGAGCGCTGGTGTGTAGGATGTGAGCACGGGTGTGGAGGATGTGGAGCACTGGTGTGGAGGGTGTATAGCGCTGATGTGGAGGATGTGGAACACTGGTGTGGAGGATGTGAAGCGCTATTGTGGAGGATATGGAGCGCTGGTGTGGAGCATGTGGAGTATTGGTGTGTAAGATGTGGAGCACGGGTGTGGAGGATGTAGAGCGCTGGTGTGGAGGATGTGGAGCGCTGGTGGGAGGATGTGAGCGCTGGTAAAACACAACACAAACCAAACACAAAACCAAACCAAAACCAAACCAAAAACAAACACAATGGAGCGCTGGTGTGGAGGATGTGGAGCGCTGGTGTGGAGGATGTGAACACGGGTGTGGAGGATGTGGAGCGCTGGTTTGGAGGATGTGAACACGGGTGTGGAGGATGTGGACTACTGGTGTGGAGGATGTGGAGCGCTGATGTGGAGGATGTGGAGCACTGGGTGTAGGGTGTGGAACGCTGGTGTATAGGGTGTGGAGCACTGGTGGTAGATGTGGAGCGCTGGTGTATATGTGTGGAGCACGGATGTAAGAGCGCTGGTGTAGGTGTGGAGCCGGTGTAGTGTAGCACAAGAGCGCTGGTGTGGAGGATGTGGAGCGCTGGTGTGGAGTATGTGAAGCACGGGTGTGGAGGATGTGGAGCGCTGGTGTGTAGGATGTGGAGCACTGGTGTATAGGATGTGAACACGGGTGTGGAGGATGTGGAGCACTGGTGTATAGGGTGTGAACACGGGTGTGGATGATGAGGAGCACTGGTGTATAGGATGTGAACACGGGTGTGGATGATGTGGAGCACTGGTGTATAGGGTGTGGAGCACTGGTGTGTAGGATGTGGATGATGTGGAGCGCTGGTGTGTAGGATGTGAACACGGGTGTGGAGGATGTGGAGTACTGATGTGGAGGGTGTATAGCGCTGATGTGGTGGATGTGGAACACTGGTGTGGAGGATGTGGAGCGCTATTGTGGAGGATGTGGAGCGCTGGTGTGGAGCATGTGGAGCACTGGTGTGGAGGATGTGGAGTATTGGTGTGTAAGATGTAGAGCACGGGTGTGGAGGATGTGGAGCGCTGGTGTGGAGGATGTGGAGCGCTGGTGTATAGGATGTGAACACGGGTGTGGAGGATGTGGAGCACTGGTGTGGAGGATGTGAACACGGGTGTGGAGGATGTGGAGCACTGGTGTGGAGGATGTAGAGCGCTGGTGTGGAGGATGTGGAGCGCTGGTGTGGAGGATGTGAACTCGGGTGTGGAGGATGTGGAGCGCTGGTGTGGAGGATGTGAAAACGGGTGTGGATGATGTGGAGCACTGGTGTGGAGGATGTGGAGCGCTGGTGTGGAGGATGTGGAGCGCTGGTGTGGAGGATGTGAACACGGGTGTGGAGGATGTGGAGCGCTGGTTTGGAGGATGTGAACACGGGTGTGGAGGATGTGGACTACTGGTGTGGAGGATGTGGAGCGCTGATGTGGAGGATGTGGAGCACTGGTGTGTAGGGTGTGGAACGCTGGTGTATAGGGTGTGGAGCACTGGTGTGTAGGATGTGGAGCGCTGGTGTATATGGTGTGGAGCACTGGTGTGTAGGATGTGGATGATGTGGAGCGCTGGTGTATAGGGTGTGGAGCACTGGTGTATAGGGTGTAGAGCACTGGTGTGTAGGATGTGGATGATGTGGAGCGCTGGTGTGTAGGATGTGTAACACTGGTGTGTAGGATGTGCAACACTGGTGTATAGGATGTGGAGCACTGGTGTGTAGGATGTGGAGCACTGGTGTGTAGGATGTGGAGCACTGGTGTGTAGGATGTGGAGCACTGGTGTGTAGGATGTGGAGCACTGGTGTGTAGGATGTGGAGCACTGGTGTGTAGGATGTGGAGCACTGGTGTGTAGGATGTTGAGCACTGGTGTGTAGGATGTGGAGCGCTGATAATAGGATGTGGAGCACGGGTGTGTATGATGTGGAACACTGGTGTGTAGGATGTGGAGCACTGGTGTGTAGGATGTGGAGCGCTGATAATAGGATGTGGAGCACGAGTGTGTAGGATGTGGAGCGCTGGTGTGTAGGATGTGGAGCAGGGGTGTGTAGGATGTGGAGCACTGGTGTGTAGGATGTGGAGCACGGGTGTGTAGGATGTAGAGCACTGGTGTGTAGGATGTGGAGCACTGATGTGTAGGATGTGGAGCACTGGTGTGTAGGATGTGGAGCACTGGTGTGGAGTATGTGGAACACTGGTGTGGAGGATGTGGAGCGCTGGTGTGGAGGATGTGGAGCATTGGTATGGAGGATGTGGAGCACTGGTGTGGAGGCTGTGGAGCACTGGTATGGAAGATGTGGAGCACTGGTATGGAGGATGTGGAGCACTGGTGTGGAGGATGTGGAGCACTGGTATGGAAGATGTGGATCACTGGTATGGAGGATGTGGAGCACTGGTATGGAGGATGTGGAGGACTGGTGTGGAGGATGTAGATCACTGGTATGGAGGATGTGGAGCACTGGTGTGGAGGATGTGAACACGGGTGTGGAGGATATGGAGCGCTGGTGTGGAGGATGGGTAACACTGGTGTGGATGACGGTGTGGAGGATGTAGAAGACAGGTGTATAGGATGTGGAGGACTTGTGTGGAGGATGTGGAGCACTGGTGTGGAGGATGTGGAGCGTTGGTGTGTAGGATGTGGAGCACTGGTGTATAGGGTGTGGAGCACTGGTGTGTAGGATGTGGATGATGTGGAGCGCTGGTGTATAGGATGTGAACACGGGTGTGGAGGATGTGGAGCACTGGTGTATTGGGTGTGAACACGGGTGTGGATGATGTGGAGCACTGGTGTATAGGATATGAACACGGGTGTGGATGTTGTGGAGCACTGGTGTATAGGGTGTGGAGCAATGGTGTGTAGGATGTGGATGATGTGGAGCGCTGGTGTGTAGGATGTGAACACGGGTGTGGAGGATGTGGAGCACTGGTGTGGAGGGTGTATAGCGCTGATGTGGAGGATGTGGAACACTGGTGTGGAGGATGTGGAGCGCTATTGTGGAGGATGTGGAGCGCTGGTGTGGAGCATGTGGAGCACTGGTGTGGAGGATGTGGAGTATTGGTGTGTAAGATGTGGAGCACGGGTGTGGAGGATGTAGAGCGCTGGTGTGGAGGATGTGGAGCGCTGGTGTATAGGATGTGAACACGGGTGTGGAGGATGTGGAGCACTGGTGTGGAGGATGTGAACACGGGTGTGGAGGATGTGGAGCACTGGTGTGGAGGATGTGGAGCGCTGGTGTGGAGGATGTGGAGCGCTGGTGTGGAGGATGTGAACTCGGGTGTGGAGGATGTGGAGCGCTGGTGTGGAGGATGTGAAAACGGGTGTGGATGATGTGGAGCACTGGTGTGGAGGATGTGGAGCGCTGGTGTGGAGGATGTGGAGCGCTGGTGTGGAGGATGTGAACACGGGTGTGGAGGATGTGGAGCGCTGGTGTGGAGGATGTGAACACGGGTGTGGAGGATGTGGACCACTGGTGTGGAGGATGTGGAGTGCTGATGTGGAGGATGTGGAGCACTGGTGTGTAGGATATGGAACGCTGGTGTATAGGGTGTGGTGCACTGGTGTGTAGGATGTGGAGCGCTGTTGTATAGGGTGTGGAGCACTGGTGTATAGGGTGTGTAGCACTGGTGTGTAGGATGTGGATGATGTGGAGCGCTGGTGTGTAGGATGTGTAACACTGGTGTGTAGGATGTGCAACACTGGTGTATAGGATGTGGAGCACTGGTGTGTAGGATGTGGAGCACTGGTGTGTAGGATGTGGAGCACTGGTGTGTAGGATGTGGAGCACTGGTGTGTAGGATGTGGAGCACTGGTGTGTAGGATGTGGAGCACTGGTGTGTAGGATGTGGAGCACTGGTGTGTAGGATGTGGAGCACTGGTGTGTAGGATGTGGAGCACTGGTGTGTAGGATGTGGAGCGCTGATAATAGGGTGTGGAGCACGGGTGTGTATGATGTGGAACACTGGTGTGTAGGATGTGGAGCGCTGATAATAGGATGTGGAGCACGGGTGTGTATGATGTGGAACACTGGTGTGTAGGATGTGGAGCACTGGTGTGTAGGATGTGGAGCGCTGATAATAGGATGTGGAGCACGAGTGTGTAGGATGTGGAGCGCTGGTGTGTAGGATGTGGAGCAGGGGTGTGTAGGATGTGGAGCACTGGTGTGTAGGATGTGGAGCACGGGTGTGTAGGATGTAGAGCACTGGTGTGTAGGATGTGGAGCACTGGTGTGGAGGATGTGGAGCACTGGTGTGTAGGATGTGGAGCAGGGTGTGTAGGATGTGGAGCACTGGTGTGTAGGATGTGGAGCAAGGGTGTGTAGGATGTAGAGCACTGGTGTGTAGGATGTGGACACTGATGTGTAGGATGTGGAGCACTGGTGTATAGGATGTGGAGCACTGGTGTGTAGGATGTGGAGCACTGGTGTGTAGGATGTGGAGCACTGGTGTTTAGGATGTGGAGCACTGGTGTGTAGGATGTGGAGCACTGGTGTGTAGGATGTGGAGCACGGGTGTGGAGGATGTGGAGCACTGGTGTGTAAGATGTGGAGGACGGGTGTGGAGGATGTGGAGCACTGGTGTGTAAGATGTGGAGCACTGGTGTGTAGGATGTGGAGCACTGGTGTATAGGATGTGGAGCACTGGTGTGTAGGATGTGGAGCACTGGTGTGTAGAATGTGGAGCACTGGTGTGTAGGATGTGGAGCACTGGTGTGTAGGATGTGGAGCACTGGTGTGGAGGATGTGGAGCACGGGTGTGTAGGATGTGGAGCACTGGTGTGTAGGATGTGGACGACTGGTGTGGAGGATGTGGAGCACTGGTGTGTAAGATGTGGAGGACGGGTGTGGAGGATGTGGAGCACTGGTGTGTAAGATGTGGAGCGCTGGTGTGTAGGATGTGGAGCACTGGTGTGTAGGATGTTGAGCACTGGTGTGTAGGATGTGGAGCGCTGATAATAGGGTGTGGAGCACGGGTGTGTATGATGTGGAACACTGGTGTGTAGGATGTGGAGCGCTGATAATAGGATGTGGAGCACGGGTGTGTATGATGTGGAACACTGGTGTGTAGGATGTGGATGATGTGGAGCGCTGGTGTGTAGGATGTGAACACGGGTGTGGAGGATGTGGAGTACTGATGTGGAGGGTGTATAGCGCTGATGTGGTGGATGTGGAACACTGGTGTGGAGGATGTGGAGCGCTATTGTGGAGGATGTGGAGCGCTGGTGTGGAGCATGTGGAGCACTGGTGTGGAGGATGTGGAGTATTGGTGTGTAAGATGTAGAGCACGGGTGTGGAGGATGTGGAGCGCTGGTGTGGAGGATGTGGAGCGCTGGTGTATAGGATGTGAACACGGGTGTGGAGGATGTGGAGCACTGGTGTGGAGGATGTGAACACGGGTGTGGAGGATGTGGAGCACTGGTGTGGAGGATGTAGAGCGCTGGTGTGGAGGATGTGGAGCGCTGGTGTGGAGGATGTGAACACGGGTGTGGAGGATGTGGAGCGCTGGTGTGGAGGATGTGAACACGGGTGTGGATGATGTGGAGCACTGGTGTGGAGGATGTGGAGCGCTGGTGTGGAGGATGTGGAGCGCTGGTGTGGAGGATGTGAACACGGGTGTGGAGGATGTGGAGCGCTGGTTTGGAGGATGTGAACACGGGTGTGGAGGATGTGGACTACTGGTGTGGAGGATGTGGAGCGCTGATGTGGAGGATGTGGAGCACTGGTGTGTAGGATGTGGAACGCTGGTGTATAGGGTGTGGAGCACTGGTGTGTAGGATGTGGAGCGCTGGTGTATATGGTGTGGAGCACTGGTGTGTAGGATGTGGATGATGTGGAGCGCTGGTGTATAGGGTGTGGAGCACTGGTGTATAGGGTGTAGAGCACTGGTGTGTAGGATGTGGATGATGTGGAGCGCTGGTGTGTAGGATGTGTAACACTGGTGTGTAGGATGTGCAACACTGGTGTATAGGATGTGGAGCACTGGTGTGTAGGATGTGGAGCACTGGTGTGTAGGATGTGGAGCACTGGTGTGTAGGATGTGGAGCACTGGTGTGTAGGATGTGGAGCACTGGTGTGTAGGATGTGGAGCACTGGTGTGTAGGATGTGGAGCACTGGTGTGTAGGATGTTGAGCACTGGTGTGTAGGATGTGGAGCGCTGATAATAGGATGTGGAGCACGGGTGTGTATGATGTGGAACACTGGTGTGTAGGATGTGGAGCGCTGATAATAGGATGTGGAGCACGGGTGTGTATGATGTGGAACACTGGTGTGTAGGATGTGGAGCACGGTGTGTAGGATGTGGAGCGCTGATAATAGGATGTGGAGCACGAGTGTGTAGGATGTGGAGCGCTGGTGTGTAGGATGTGGAGCAGGGGTGTGTAGGATGTGGAGCACTGGTGTGTAGGATGTGGAGCACGGGTGTGTAGGATGTAGAGCACTGGTGTGAGGATGTGGAGCACTGATGTGTAGGATGTGGAGCACTGGGTGGTAGGATGTGGAGCACTGGTGTGGAGTATGTGGAGCATTGGTATGGAGGATGTGGAGCACTGGTGTGGAGGCTGTGGAGCACTGGTATGGAGGATGTGGAGCACTGGTATGGAGGATGTGGAGCACTGGTGTGGAGGATGTGGAGCACTGGTATGGAAGATGTGGATCACTGGTATGGAGGATGTGGAGCACTGGTATGGAGGATGTGGAGGACTGGTGTGGAGGATGTAGATCACTGGTATGGAGGATGTGGAGCACTGGTGTGGAGGATGTGAACACGGGTGTGGAGGATATGGAGCGCTGGTGTGGAGGATGGGTAACACTGGTGTGGATGACGGTGTGGAGGATGTAGAAGACAGGTGTATAGGATGTGGAGGACTTGTGTGGAGGATGTGGAGCACTGGTGTGGAGGATGTGGAGCGTTGGTGTGTAGGATGTGGAGCACTGGTGTATAGGGTGTGGAGCACTGGTGTGTAGGATGTGGATGATGTGGAGCGCTGGTGTATAGGATGTGAACACGGGTGTGGAGGATGTGGAGCACTGGTGTATTGGGTGTGAACACGGGTGTGGATGATGTGGAGCACTGGTGTATAGGATATGAACACGGGTGTGGATGTTGTGGAGCACTGGTGTATAGGGTGTGGAGCAATGGTGTGTAGGATGTGGATGATGTGGAGCGCTGGTGTGTAGGATGTGAACACGGGTGTGGAGGATGTGGAGCACTGGTGTGGAGGGTGTATAGCGCTGATGTGGAGGATGTGGAACACTGGTGTGGAGGATGTGGAGCGCTATTGTGGAGGATGTGGAGCGCTGGTGTGGAGCATGTGGAGCACTGGTGTGGAGGATGTGGAGTATTGGTGTGTAAGATGTGGAGCACGGGTGTGGAGGATGTAGAGCGCTGGTGTGGAGGATGTGGAGCGCTGGTGTATAGGATGTGAACACGGGTGTGGAGGATGTGGAGCACTGGTGTGGAGGATGTGAACACGGGTGTGGAGGATGTGGAGCACTGGTGTGGAGGATGTGGAGCGCTGGTGTGGAGGATGTGGAGCGCTGGTGTGGAGGATGTGAACTCGGGTGTGGAGGATGTGGAGCGCTGGTGTGGAGGATGTGAAAACGGGTGTGGATGATGTGGAGCACTGGTGTGGAGGATGTGGAGCGCTGGTGTGGAGGATGTGGAGCGCTGGTGTGGAGGATGTGAACACGGGTGTGGAGGATGTGGAGCGCTGGTGTGGAGGATGTGAACACGGGTGTGGAGGATGTGGACCACTGGTGTGGAGGATGTGGAGTGCTGATGTGGAGGATGTGGAGCACTGGTGTGTAGGATATGGAACGCTGGTGTATAGGGTGTGGTGCACTGGTGTGTAGGATGTGGAGCGCTGTTGTATAGGGTGTGGAGCACTGGTGTATAGGGTGTGTAGCACTGGTGTGTAGGATGTGGATGATGTGGAGCGCTGGTGTGTAGGATGTGTAACACTGGTGTGTAGGATGTGCAACACTGGTGTATAGGATGTGGAGCACTGGTGTGTAGGATGTGGAGCACTGGTGTGTAGGATGTGGAGCACTGGTGTGTAGGATGTGGAGCACTGGTGTGTAGGATGTGGAGCACTGGTGTGTAGGATGTGGAGCACTGGTGTGTAGGATGTTGAGCACGGGTGTGTAGGATGTGGAGCACTGGTGTGTAGGATGTGGAGCACTGGTGTGTAGGATGTTGAGCACTGGTGTGTAGGATGTGGAGCGCTGATAATAGGGTGTGTAGCACGGTGTGTATGATATGGAACACTGGTGTGTAGGATGTGGAGCGCTGATCATAGGATGTGGAGCACGGGTGTGTATGATGTGGAACACTGGTGTGTAGGATGTGGAGCACTGGTGTGTAGGATGTGGAGCGCTGATAATAGGATGTGGAGCACGAGTGTGTAGGATGTGGAGCGCTGGTGTGTAGGATGTGGAGCAGGGGTGTGTAGGATGTGGAGCACTGGTGTGTAGGATGTGGAGCACGGGTGTGTAGGATGTAGAGCACTGGTGTGTATGATGTGGAGCACTGGTGTGTAGGATGTGGAGCACTGGTGTGTAGGATGTGGAGCAAGGGTGTGTAGGATGTAGAGCACTGGTGTGTAGGATGTGGAGCACTGATGTGTAGGATGTGGAGCACTGGTGTATAGGATGTGGAGCACTGGTGTGTTGGATGTGGAGCACTGGTGTGTAGGATGTGGAGCACTGGTGTTTAGGATGTGGAGCACTGGTGTGTAGGATGTGGAGCACTGGTGTGTAGGATGTGGAGCACGGGTGTGGAGGATGTGGAGCACTGGTGTGTAAGATGTGGAGGACGGGTGTGGAGGATGTGGAGCACTGGTGTGTAAGATGTGGAGCACTGGTGTGTAGGATGTGGAGCACTGGTGTATAGGATGTGGAGCACTGGTGTGTAGGATGTGGAGCACTGGTGTGTAGAATGTGGAGCACTGGTGTGTAGGATGTGGAGCACTGGTGTGTAGGATGTGGAGCACTGGTGTGGAGGATGTGGAGCACGGGTGTGTAGGATGTGGAGCACTGGTGTGTAGGATGTGGACGACTGGTGTGGAGGATGTGGAGCACTGGTGTGTAAGATGTGGAGGACGGGTGTGGAGGATGTGGAGCACTGGTGTGTAAGATGTGGAGCGCTGGTGTGTAGGATGTGGAGCACTGGTGTGTAGGATGTTGAGCACTGGTGTGTAGGATGTGGAGCGCTGATAATAGGGTGTGGAGCACGGGTGTGTATGATGTGGAACACTGGTGTGTAGGATGTGGAGCGCTGATAATAGGATGTGGAGCACGGGTGTGTATGATGTGGAACACTGGTGTGTAGGATGTGGAGCACTGGTGTGTAGGATGTGGAGCGCTGATAATAGGATGTGGAGCACGAGTGTGTAGGATGTGGAGCGCTGGTGTGTAGGATGTGGAGCAGGGGTGTGTAGGATGTGGAGCACTGGTGTGTAGGATGTGGAGCACGGGTGTGTAGGATGTAGAGCACTGGTGTGTAGGATGTGGAGCACTGGTGTG